>CM076575.1:1683157877-1683627019 GCA_034641835.2 Pinus albicaulis | reverse complement strand
CCTATTTCGTTGCATCAGTGGGAAATTTTGTGTTTATGTGAGAAGAAATTTTATTTCAAATCACTCATATTAGAAGATCAAAATGTCGTGGATTTTCTACATGGTATCAAAGCTTGGATCAGAATAAATATAGCACATCCAAAGTGCAAAACACATCAAGGAGGCATCTGAAATAGGCCGCGGACTCTTGGAGCTCAGTGAAGAAGAGAATATGACTTGGTTTTAGGTTGGTTTCTTGTATTTGTTTGGGCATATTCAAGAAGAAGAGCAGAGTCGAGGCTAGAAGGAGCAGTTCTGGGTAGTTTTGTGCCAAGTTGGAGGTTGGTTTTTTCATGTAAATAGGCCTGATCTATTTTGTGTGGCCTTGTTCACGGCGGAGTCTTAACGAGGGGGCGGTTTAAAGTTTGAAGAGACATTACGGTGGTTTGTGAGCGAAAGATCGGCGAGTAAGGGTACATACCTGAAGAGGAAATCGGATGCTGCCTAGAAGAGAAATGTGATGTTTGAGGAAATTTGGGCCAAGAATAGGGTTGTAGCAATAGCTACAGGTAGTTTGAACCAGGGTCAAGAATCACAGAAGGAAAGTGCAGGCCAAGAAGGAGCAGAACTGTTAGAGGTATGTTGATTGGTTATTCATGTTGATGTTTTGATAAGTGATGTTTTTGCAGTTTTAGAGGCCCTAAGTATAGTTTGTTGATTTTTGTAGAGCATCCGGAAGTGTTCCAAGTCTCAAACTTTGCAGGGAGGCTTGGACGGCTGACATTCAAAGAACCCGAGCGGTTTGTGGAAATTCCTCGGTTCATGACTTATTAAAATACTTAATTATTTTAATGAAGACCTAAGTCTAAACTTAGAAGTAGGTGATTAGAGGTATTAATAAAGTGTTAAAATTGGACAACTGGGTCCAAACTCCCATGTTGTGATGCTCGATGAAGATACGAATATTTTTATTGGATTCCTCTTTCGGAGAGGTGTAAGATCCATATAAAATTTATCTAAATCCGATGAGCGAAACATTTATTTTTGAATTTATTATTTATAATAAATTATATGTAGTCGGCCTTAAGGTTTTACAATGAGATGTGTCACACCTCAATGATGTGTATATAAATACGGTCAAAGTTGGAGAGCATTTCACACTCACTCATCACACATCTTCTTCTCTTCTGCGATTTAGTACGAGCTCCTTGGAGACGAATTCAACTCACACGTGGGAAAAAGAGAGGCCCGAGTTTGTACGGCCAAGAAGAGGACGCCAGTTATTGCGACTAGGGTTTCAAGAAGTTTGACCAGTGATTGACTTTGGTCTAACACATATGGTCTAAGAAAATTTGAGAATTATTGGAGACTTCGATTTTGGAGGAGCGTACACATTGAAAGCACAAACTGAGGTCAAGGTTGACCGAAGTTTGGTGTGTTGACTTTTATATTCTTGCACCCTGCGTTGACTTCTGGCATGGCTATTTTAAGGTTGACTTGTGTTGACTTGGTAGGCGGTTGAGGATTGTGTGACACATTACGGGATTAGACTGATCAGGAGACTTTCTTTGGTTGAAGCATCTTTGTTGGCCATGTGCTTACCATCACATTTTCACCATTTTAGTTTGTCTTCCATAGATCCTTTGGTATGTTCTATGACATTTTACTTAGCCCCATTTTTGGGTAATCATTGTAATAAAAGTAAAGTTGCATCAAGCATGAAACATCTACAAAAATTTACATGGTATCCAAAGTAAGTGAGAATAGCCTAACTTTAGCAATCACCATCTAAGAAAATGGGTTCCACAAGTTATGAATTCAGAATGACAAAGGCATTTGGAAGGATGACTTCCATGCTTGGAAGATGATATTAGATCTCAAATTGAAACCATGATCTCATGGACTTCATGTCTTGGAGTAGATAAGAACCTCCATCCAATACTCACCTTCTTGCTAAAACCAAGTATAAGAGAATCAAAGCAAAAGTTGATGATCGGGGAATCCATTCACACAAAGCTTTGGTGGCCTAAATACTACCCAGGTTAAGGTACATCTAAAGAGATGTATGATAAATTGATCCTAATGTTCAAGGTAAACAATGTAAACCAAGTGTTATTCTTCGAATCAATTGAAGAATCTAAAGAAAGCGAGGGATGAGTCTGTCCAAACATACTTTACGAAATTGACGAGATCGGAACAATCTGGCTATTGGGGAGACAATAGTAGGTCGTGAGATGGTACTCACCGCATGGAGGACTCCCATATGCATGGCAAGTATTAACCACTACCATTCTCAATAATAGTACAATTCCTAACTTTGACAAACTCTTGTCCGGATGCATGCAGAAGAGACAAGAATGAAGGAATATGAAAATAGCAATCTTACCTATCTTTGCTCAATCTAAGAAGAACTACTCTGGTGGTCTAAGGAACAGGAAGAGCTGGGGCCAGAGAGAAAGAAGAGTAGTGTTTTACCACTTGTCATAGGCACAGTACTATGTAGAGAATGTCCTTTCAAGAAGGATTCTCCCAATAGTGATGACAACAACAACAACCGGAGGAATGGAAATCAAAGAAACAACGAGTCCAAGGAAAGAGGAAGCTCCCTACGATGGAAACAATCAACCTTTCAAAGGACTAGAAACTCCGAGTTGAGGGAGTCAAATGTTGTTGATAAAGAAATGGTCATTCTTGTATACTTCTCTACTGTTTTGCATCCCGCGGAGACACTGGATGTACGGGTGATGAATGAGTAGTGCCTCAAGACACATCAGGTTCAAGGAAGCACTCTCGGCATGGTAGAAAGATACTAATAAAATTATCATGGAATAATGCACCATATCCAGTAGAGGGGGCATGACCCTCCTTGTCTCAAGGACAATAGAAGTGCTGCATTTCTAGGATGTACTCTATGTACCAAAATTGAAAGGACGTATGCATATCGGTGATTGAAGACAAAGGCTTCAATGTGGCATTCATTGATGGAAAGGTGCGCATGTGGAAGAAGAACCTCAAGGAAGCTATCGTGATTGGTTTTTAGAGTTGGAACACTCTACCGGAGTTGAAGGATGTCCACTAGGAGCTATGACATGTGACAATATCGACAAAGGCGGAACTATGTACCCAGAAGGTTTGGACACCTTCATTACAAGGCCCTTCTAGAAGCAAAGAGGAAGGTGGTGACGGAGATACTTGGAGCTTTGGAAATAATCATGAAGGTGTATGTGAGGTTAATGAAGAAGCATACAAGAGAGGACCTTTCACCTCAAATTGCCACAAAGACATACGATATTTTGCAACTGATCCATTAGGTCTGCTCCAGGTATCTTTTGCACCTTTGACATCCTGAGGAGGATGTTCTTACTATATGACATTCATTTGATGACTTCTCCTTAGGAACTGGATTTACTTCTTGAAGAAGAAGGATGAGGCTTTCATGTGGTTAGTACCTTCAAAGCCTTGGTGGAAAATATGACGGAAAGAAGATCAAGATTTTGAGGGCCAGAGCAATGGCCTTTGAATATGAGTCAAATGAGTTCAAGGACTTTTGCGGAAGAAGCTAGCAGTGGAGGCTACTCTTTTCTACTCTGACGGAAATGGTGTTGCTAAACGCAAGAACGGACTATTGTGGAAGAAATTTGCCCGTGCCATGCTGACCGGGTCTCACAGAAGTTTACGTAGGAGAAAGGCTGCAAATCTTTGTTGTATACATTCAAGAAAGCCCAATGCTACCCTCATTCCTCTCTGGACTCAAAACTCTAGAAGAGGTTTTGGTAGTAGAAAACTTTGATGTCTCACATTTTAGAATTTTTGGATGTCTCATTTATTTTCATGTGCCAAAAAGAAAAGAAATGTTGGATGTACGGGAAGAAAGGAATGTTTGTGGGTACGTGGAAACCTCTAAGGCCTATGGGTCCTATGCACAGTCGAAGGGAAGTAGAGATATGCCATGATGTCACTTTTGACGAAGATGCTTCCTTTGAAAAGTAGTAGATCTTCTGAGAGTTCGAGGAAAATCTGGCGACAAGGCACAAAATCCAGAAGCGCGAGGATGAGACAAATGCTGATGTTGAAGGACAGTGGACCTATCGATCCATCTCCTTCAGCACAGGAAAGAGGCCATCATGGCTCAGGACACCCTCGAAGATCTTTGAGGGACACTTTTGCCCAAGGGGGACATTCGTGAAAGCAAGGAAACCGTCTGAGATACTGAGGTATACGCGGATGCCATGAGTACCATTGCTTGTGTCCAGACACAGATCTTCCAGGAAGCTGGTAAAGCATCAAATTTGGAAGGATGCTGCACGAAGAATATGAGTCCATAATGAAGAATGATATGCAGGATGTGGTTCCAAGACCGAAGGACAAATCGATTGTCACCGCAAAATGGCTCTACAAAGTCAAGAAACATGGATGCGACGGAAGTCTTCCAAAGTTCAGGAGGCAAGATTTGTTGCGTGGCTTCCTCAAGGAAGGAGTAGATTATGATGACACATATTTGCACCGACGGCGATATGCCACCTGATCATCCTGGCCACATGCTACGCGAGTTGGAGTCTTCATCGGATGGATATCCAAGACACTTCTTGCATGGTACAATAAAGAAGAGGTGTATATGTAAGAACAACCTCGGGATTTGAAGTTCGGGATGATCGGGACACTCATACACGGAGTTGAAGAAAGCCCTCTAGCAGGTTGGAAACCGGCACCCGGAGCTTGGTACGAAAGGATGGATAGCTATTTGATGAAGGTTTGGGCTTCACCGAAGCTGTCTTTGATCCGAACCTTTACTTCAAGGTTGTCCAAGGGAAGCCTCTCATTCGTGTTGTATATGTAGACGACCTCTTCACGACGAGTGTGGCCCTCTCATTCATCAAATGCAAGAGGGAGCTGTTCTTGAGTTCGAGATGAAGGACTTAGGGGCTGATACTATTTCCTAGGCACAGGTACATGCCACCCAGACTGAAAGTCTGCCTACAAAGCCATTGTGAAACACGGAAAGTTTGGTATGGTGGTACAAGGCAGTGTCACTTTCAATGGAACTCAGCAAGAAGTTGAGTGGCGGCTATTCTTCAGGCTGTGTTGGCCAATTGTAAAGTTTGTGGTGTTCTTATGCTTGGAGCAACTTTACTTTTCTCCCACGGCAATCATACAAATAGTTAAGTAAAATGCAAATAGAACATATAAGTGGATCTTATAGAAGACAAATCGGGGAAACGGGGAAAAATGTGGTGGTGCGTTACGGCGGTCAACGGGATGGCTACAGCAGCCCAAAGTCTCCTTGGTCGGCCAACTTGGGGTATTGTCACAACAGTCCTCAATGTCAATGAAACGAGTCAACCCAAGTCAACTCCAAAAAAGTCAACGTTGTCCGAGAAAAAGTCAACGCGCGAGCGGCAAGCTAAAAGTCAACGCGACGTGATTGGTCAACCCGCGGCCTCGATTTACATGCCAAACGGTACGACGGCAAATCGAACTTCTCACCAAATTTCGGCCCATTCGGACCATGCGTTGACCAAAGTCAATCTTTTGGGTCAAAAACCAGCAAAACCCTGTTGCAACAACTAGTCCTTGACTGTTGGCTCACAGTACGTCCTTCTTCATGTGTGGGGGGTGGGAAGTAATATTTCTAAGGAGCTTGTGCTACATCGGATGAATGAAGAAGATGTGTGTTGTGTTGTGATGAAATGCTCTCAACAGCTTTGCACTGGCTTCCTATCCATCATTGAGATGTGTGACACATGTGTGCAAGGTGTAGTTGTGAAACCTTAAAGGCGAGCACATATGTTATTATGAATAATAAATTCAAAATAAATGTTTGTTCATCGGATTAAGACATATTATATATGGATTTTACACCTCTCCAGAAAGAAGATCAACAAAAATATTAGCCCTCTTAATGCGAGCATCTCGCATGAGTTTGGACCTAGTTGTCCAAATTTAACACTCCTCTGTCAGCTGGGAGACTCCATCGCCTCAGTGCGGTAAAACATCGTCGTCATCCCGTAAGTAACTTGCTTTCTTTGACATGCGGCCCGAACGAAGTGGGTGATCTGAACATCATCCCCAAGTGACATAATCGGTCAGGTCGAGAGTTTCGAAACCTCTATCAAACTCATAAAGAGTATCCAGCCAACCCAAAGTTGGTTCATCGACACGAAGTCGGGCGGAGGTCCAGAGACCTCCTCGACGATCCCCGGCCGAGGATCAAGTGGTTGGGTAATATGCATCCTAGATAGAAGTCGGCAATCTCGGTGCGTCCATCGGTCTTTGCTAATAGTCTCCCCTAGCTTTTCCCACCTCCTTCAGCCAAATGAAATTACTTCCCATGAACTGAACTCAATGGGTAGGATGCATACGAGCCTGAGATAAATAGAGAGGCGAACCCGGCTCAATAATCACAAGGGGTGGGGAGAAGCATTATGAGTGCTTATAGCTCAGGAAAATATCTGGCCCCCGAGCTCGAGCTCATCGTCGGAACCCACATCATAGGGTCTTTCACGAGCACAAGACTCTACGGAAAGGTTCGGAACTTGACCTTCCCCGGGGGCAAGTGAGAATATCCGCGACACCTTTCATCGGTTCCTATGATCGAACGCCTACGATTTTCTCATTGTACCATATCCGGGATAAAGTGGTACACGATATCAATATGATTGGATTGGTCGTGGAGACACAAAGTTCTCCGATCCCTTACAAATCCCACTGCGAGTTATCACGGAGTATCACGGTATTATCCTAGCACATGTCAAAACGACTCACTAAAGGCACCGCCTTAAGCGCTACAACGGGCCATACTGGCTTAATGTATTCGGCCTCCGCGGTAGCATAAGCTACGGAAGCACGCTTCTGCTCATCCATGAGATCGAGCCCGAACCAAGGTAGTAGCATCCGTGTGCTCTTACGATCCACCATACTGCCCATTGGCCCGGCATCGGTATATCCGGAGTATCCACTCCGACGGTGTATCTCGGCCATAGTTTCTCATTATGCAAGAAGATATCGAAGATTCTTGGCACCTTGATGTGAAAGTGATGAGGCTCAACCATCATTGACTCAAAGGTATTCCTTTACAAAACATATCGGTCGGGTGTTCCACTAAGAACATGAAAGCTCTGGAGTTGACGATACTCGGTAGGATTGGCCAAGATAGGCCAATGACGCTCCTCCTTCTTAAGTTGAGTTCCATCGATGTCGACACCCAGGACTTACGGTCCACCATCCCAAATCTTTCCGGAAGCTTCTGATGCTCGCCAGAAAGGAAAATCTCTCAGTCTCTGCCAGGACCTCCGGAGCCTAGGAAATGGTGCATCGGTCCTGGGTCCTTCATCTAGAACTCAACGAGGCGAGCTCCCTCTTACATTGAATGAGAGGTCGGCTGTCTGGGGAAGAAGTCGTCCATACAACACTAGAATGAGAGCTTCCCCTGCACGGCAAGTAAAGGTTCGGATCGACGTACTTCGAGTGAAGCTAACTTCATCAAGTAACTATCCATCCTCTCGTACCAAACTCTGGGTGCTTGCTTTAACCTTATAGAGGCTTTCTTCAACTGGAGACATGAGCCTCTCGATCACGAACTTCAAATCCCGGAGTTTGTTCCACACCCACTCTTCATATAGCACCATACGAAACGGTCACCAACATCATTTGATGAAGACTCATCCTTGCGTGGCAGCCCGAGGGCTATGATTGATCGAATGGTGGTATATCGTGCCACAGTGCAAATATCCATCATAGTCAATTCCTTCCTTTTGAGAGAAGCCACGGGCAACAAACCTTGCCTTGGGCTGCAATGTCCCTTCAGGATCCCTCTTGATCTTGTGGAGAACCATTTTACGGTGAGCCTTGATTTGTCCTTCGATCTGGGACCACATCCCGGACATCATTCTTCATTGTGGACTCATATTCTTCGTGCATAACATCCCTTCCCAACAGTCCTTTGACTTCCTCGAAAAGATCCGGAGTTCGGATTGTACAATAGTACTCATGGCGGCCAACGAGATACCCTTGGTATCTACACGGCTTCTTGCTTTCTCGGAATGTCCCCCTTCGGGAAGCGGCATGACCCTCGGCGCTTCGAGGGTGTCCACCGACCATGATGGTCTCTTTCCCGATGAAGGAGATGGATCAGCAGGGTCCATTGGTCCTTCAATATGGGCATTGTCTCATGCTGCCGGTTCTGAGTTTCTGACCTTTCTTACAGTTTCTCCGAGATCTTGGAAGATCTCTCGCCCTGTCGAAGAAAGGGAAGCATCTTCGTCCGTAACTGTCAACAACCTCTCTCGCCCTTTGGTAGGTGCATGAACTCTAAGGCCTTAGAAGTCTCCATGGCAACCCACAAACATTCCCTTTCTTCCCGGTAGCATCCGACTTACTTCTCTTTCTTTCGGCACATGAAAATAGACGGGACATCCAAAAATTCTAAAATGTGAGACATCGAGGTTTCTTACCGGAGAGAAAACCTCTTCGGGAGTCTTGGAGTCCGGAGGACGAAATGAGGGCATCGGTTTTGAATGTAAACGATGTTGCAGCTTCTCCCAAACTTCAGTGAATACAGTGCCTTAACGTAGCACGGGCGGCTTCACAATAGTCCCTATTCTTGCGTTCGACGCACCGTGCAACTCGGGGTATGTCACGGTGGTAGTCTCCTCTTTTAATACTGACTTCTCTTGCAAAAGTCTTTGAACTCATTGAGCTGTCCCGATTTGGTATGGATCCTCAAAATCTTGATCTTCTTTCCGGTCATATTTTCCACAAAGGCTTTGAAGGTACGGACACGTAAGCCTCATCCTTCTTCTTCAAGAAGTATCCAGTTTTGCGAGAAGTCGCTAAAGTAAATGTCATGTAGTAAGAACATCCCCCGAGGGGATGTCACGGAGCAACATACCGGATAGATCGAAATGGACCGATTGCAATATATCGGATGTCTTTGTGACACTTGAGGAAAAGGTCCCCTAATGTGTTTGCTTCGGCTGACCCTTACCACATACACCTTCATGATTATTTCCAAGTGGAGCATCTGTCACACGCTACTTGCTTCGGGAAGGGCCTTGTAATGAAAGTTATCCAAATCTTCGGTACCATAAGATTCGGTTTAGCGGATAAATGCTCACGATGTTGCTCCCCGACGGACATTTATCCCAACACACGATGAGGTGTACCAACTCTAAAACCAATTGATCCTTCATTGAAACTCTCCTTCCACAGGAAGCTGCTATGAAAGTTGCATTGAATATCTGCATGCCACGGGGATATAGACACAAGGTTCTTCTTCAATTTAGGTACATAGAGTACATCTTGCAAACGTATTTGGGGACTTGTCCTTGGGGACAGTGAGAGGTGCTGAATGTATCCCTTTCACGGGATATATTGGTATCCCACAGGATAATTTCGATTAGTATCCCTTTCAACCTGTCGAGAGGGAAGTGTGTGAATCCGGTGAGTGTGTCTTTGAGGCACCACTATACGATTAGCCAGGACATCCATAGTGTCGGGCGGAGATGTGAAGAGAAGCAGTCTGAAAATATACTCATTTCTTTTATCAACAACATTAGACTCCTCCTTTGAAGTGTTTCTAGACCTTTAGAAGGTTGATTGTTTCCACCAAAGTGAGCCTTCCTCTTTCCTTTGGATCTGTCATTTCTTCGATTCCCATTCCTTCGGTTGTTGTTGTTATCATCATGGCAAAATCCTTCTTGGAGGGCATTCTCTAGCATGGTAACCGAGCCTATGGCAGTGAAACACTTGCCCTTCTTTTTTCTTGAGCCTTCGTTCTTCCTTTGTCCTTAGGACCACCAAAGTTCTTCGAGAATAGGCACCATTGACGTATTCCCGTGGGTATCGAATTCCTTCATCCTTGTTTTCTTCTTGCATACATATAGACGAAGCTCATCAAAAGTTAGGAATGGTATTATTGTTGAAATGGTAGTTGTGATCCTTGCCATTCTTGGAAGTCCTCAAGTCACGGTGAGAACCATCTCACGATCGGCCCTATGTATCTCCACAATATTTGGCGATTTGTTTCATTGTTTGGGTCAATTTAGAAAGTAGTTTGAAGCAGAGACTCATCACAGCCCTTTTTCATATTCTTCAACTTGTTCTTGGGGAATATTAGCACTTGGTTCACATTGTTTACTTTGAACATAAGGATCAATTTGTCTTCATCTCCTTGGATGTTACTAGTTCCGAATATGTAGGCTTATTGTGGGCTCTTATGTATGGATTTTTGATCATCGACTTTATTTTGATCTCTCCTTCTTCTCTTGTTTCCCATGACATTGTTAGCATTGGATGGAGTTCTTGAATCTTTTGACACATGATCCAGGGTCAACGGTCTTCCAATTGAGATCTAATATCACTCCCCAGGCATGGAAGTCATCATCGATCAGCTTGTCATTCTCCTTGAATTCAAGACTTGTGGAACCCATTTCTTGGGTGGTGATTATAAGTAAATTTGTCTTCACCTCGGTACGTGCCATGTAAAGTTTTGTAGATGTTCTATGCTTGGAGCAACTTTACTTTTCTCATGACAATCATACAAATAGTTAAGTAAAATGCGAGATAGAACATATAAGTGGATCTTATAGAAGACAAATCGGGGAAACGGGGGAAAATGTGGTGGTGCGTTACGGCGGTCAGCAGGATGCTTCAACTTGTCAGTCATGGTATTCAACGAGAATGTATCTATAGGTCCTCCAATCGGCAGCGAGTCAACCCAAGTCAACTCCAAAGTCCTTGTCGAGAAAAAGTCAACGCGGGCGGCAAGCTAAGAATCAACGCGACGACGGAATTGGTCAACCCGCGGCCTCGATTTACGTAGCAAGCAGTGCGACCTTCCAAATCGAACTTCTCACCAAATTTCGGCCATTCGGACCATGCGTTGACCAAGTCAATGCGGTCAAACTCTGACAAACCACAAATTTTTAGCTAGTCCTTGACCATTGCGTACGGAAATTCGTCCTTCTTCTTCACATGTGGCAAGTTTGAAATGTCTTCTAAGGAGCTTGTACTACATCGGATGAATGAAGAAGATGTGTGTTGTGTTGTGATGAAATGCTCTCCAACTTTTTTGTATTTATATCCATCATTGGGGTGTGTGACACATCTCGCACGGGGGTGTGAAACCTTAAGGCCGACTGCACATATAATTTATTATGAATAATAAATTCAAATAAATATTCTTGTTCATCGGTTAAGACATATTATATATGGATTTTACACCTCTCACAGAAAAGAGGAATCAACAAAAATATTAGCCTCTTAATCGAAGCATCATAACGTGGAGTTTGGACCTAGTTGTCCAAATTTAACAATCTGCGAGTATCGTCCGCTCGTGAGAATACGATGTTCTTAGTGAACACCGTCCGGTCTCATTTTGCGGTGAACACTTTGAGTCAGCAGATGGTTGAGCCTCATCACTTTCACGGGGGTTGGTGCCAAGAATCTTGCGAGATATCTTAGGGGCCGATAAACCATATGGTGAATGCTGCAGAGTGTGACACTAAAATGGATATCTGATACCGATTGAAATTTTGGCAGTCGCAGTGGATGGTAAGAGCACATCGGGGTCTTTGCTTCAATCTTGGTTACTTCAATTTCATGGATGAGCGAGAAGCGATCGGTATTTGAGCACCCATTGAGCGAATACATTAGCTGATGTTTTATTGTGTGAAGCAATTTGGTTACGAAAACTCTTTAGTGGTATTTGGACATGTACTAGATACACGGTGATGCTGCGTGATAATCGAGTGGGATTCGCATAATGAGAATCTTTACCCCATGTTCCCTGACAGAATCCAAGCATGTTCGATATCGAGGGTACCCACTTTATCGGGATGAATGCAAGGCGGCGCAAAGGCTCGATCATATAGGAGCGATGAGCGAGGTCGCGGATATTCTCACAAAGCCCACGGGAAAGTCCAAGTTCTAACCTTCGGCGGAGAATCTTGGTATCGTGGAACGACCCTGTAGTGTAGGTCTCTTTGTTGGACGATGAGCTACGGGAGCTCTTGGGGGCTTTGGGGATAGCTTCTCGGAGCTATAAGCACTCACGGGGCTAGGCTTGCCGAACCTTGTGGTGCTTACGCGCACGTTGTCGATTTGCAGGTTTAGTTCACCTCTCATTTTTTTTTTTTTTTGTGCACGTATGCATCTCCCCATTGAGTTCGAGCTCTGGAAGTACCTCTCATTTGGCCAATGAAGGGTGGGAAAAGCTAGAGACTAGTAGCAAATGCGGTGGATGCATCGAAGTTGCCGTACTCTATACAGGATGGCACGAGTCCAACCACTGATACCGGGATCAAGTATAGTGAGTTTCGGACCTCACTTTGACTTCGAGTCAGATGAACCAACTTCGGGTTGGTTGGAGACTCTTTATTGGTCCCCGATGGGGGTTTCGGACCTGCGGGAGGCACGGTTGTCGGTAGGGGGGATGATGTGTCTTTGGTGACCCACTTGTGTTCGAAATAAAAGGAGCTGACAAAGCAAGTTATGGCGGGATGGCCTTCGATGTTTGAATTGCCCAGTGGATGGAGTTCTCCCTAGTTGAGAGGGAGTGTTAAAATTGGACAACTAGGTCCAAACTCCATGTTGTGATGCTCGGATGAAGATACGAGTATTTTTATTTAGTTTCTCTTTCGGAGAGGTGTAAGATCATATAAAATTTATCTAAATACGATGAGCGAGAACATTTATTTTGAATTTATTATATGTGCGAGGTCGGCCTTAGGTTTTACGGCGAGATGTGTCACACACCTCAATGATGTATATAAATACGGTCAAAGTTGGAGAGCATTTCACACTCACTCATCACACATCTTCTTCTCTTCCGGTTGTGCGAGCTCCTTGGAGGACGAATTCGGCTCACCGTGGGAAAAAGGACGAGTTTGTCGGTGACCCAAGAAGAAGAGTTTGTAAAATTCTTGCGACTAGGGTTTCCGAGTTTGACCGGCGTTGACTTTGGTCAACATGGTCAAGTAGTGTGGGGCTGATTTGAAGGCATTACGTGGCACAAGAACCGAGGTCAAAAGGTTGACGAAGTTGTTTGTCGACCGACTTTTATGTTCTTTCTGCGTTGACTTTTACGAATGACGTTGACTTTTACGGAGTTGACTTGTGTGGACTTGGTGGCGGATTTGAGATTGTTGTGACACGTGCAGGTTGGGCGATCAAGGAGACTTTCTTTGGTTGAAGCATCTTTTGTTGACATCGTAACGCACCATCACATTTTTCATTTTTGGTTTGTCTTCCATAGATCCTTTGGTATGTTCTATCGGCATTTTGCTTAACATTTTGGGTGATTGCTGTCAATAAAAGTAAAGTTGCATCAAGCATAGGGGAATTTGTCTGCAAAAATTTATAATAGAGTGATGTGAATCTTCTAGAAAGCATGGATAAATTCAAGTTTTAATCTTAACTGTGATTAATCTGTCACAGGTTGTTGGTTCTCCAACGGAAGATTATAAAGAAGGCTTGAGGTCATCGGAAAACAAACGAGGCATGCACTCGATGCCAAGAAGGAGATGGGATTCCGAAGTAAGAGAATTCAATTTCGGTGGAAGTTACGGCGAGTTTGCGCCAGAGGAGAGTCGGCGGTGATCAAGATCGAGGACGGAGAAGGCGGCGATGGGCCACGGAGCGGCAGGCGCGACGGAGGAACCCGCGGTCTCCCACGGGAACTTATACGATCCGGCGGGGCTGTGAGTGAATCACGAAGAACACGGAGGCCGATGAGGTTGATCGGGGTGTCGAAGAATTGTCAAGGCCGAAAATTCGATCTGGTGTTACGATTTTATGCGTATATATTTCCACAGATATCATTTTGCGGAAAAATTAATAAACAATATACTGTTGCTGCAGTTTTCCCGCATTAGGTTTTAAGAGGACAATTGTCCAAAAATAGCACATGTACATGTGATTGATTCTGTACTTATGTTCCTATTGTTTATTTCTGCGCATATATGTTTGTGAATGTTATAGTAGTATTTATTTCGATATTTTCCGAAGAATTTACCGAATAATAACATGAAATAATAAGTACGAGAGATAAATCTATCACGAAGGCATTATAGTTTTCAATTTGAAAATTCTACAGTTCTTGTGAAGGACCACAAGACTATTGGTGAACAGGATTTTTGGGGTCTCTCGGGGGGAAAGCGGGATGGCTTACTAAAGGTTGAGAAACGGATCACTATCTAGAGGGAGCATTAGAACTTCATAGATTGGAAAGAGGATTATGATAGTGTTGGAAGATAATGGTGTGGGAGAATTCGTGAAAACGGACTATCCCACCGCCATAAGATGCCCAACAATTGGCCTAGCATACTAAGAATGATATCCAAAGCAAAGGAGGATCATTCTAGAAGGGGTCAAAGATCATATAGTGCCTCATATCCATGAGAAGAAGATAGCATTTGAGATGTACGTACGATCCACGAAGTTGTGCAGTACCATAGATACCGGAAGTTTTATGTAAGGAGAAGTTGAGGTATCCGGATGAGCAGAGATGGGCCATCATCCCTGTTGTCAAAGTTCACTCGGGTACGATATGAACTAGGTTGGGGTAGGCGTGGTTGTATCGATCATGATCTTGTGAGTTTTGCCTGTAGACTTCACAAGTCGTGGAAAGGAGTTCCGAGGATGTTGTTAGTGGGAGAGAGAACTTTCCAAATTGGGAAAGGTTTTGGGTAAAACTACATACGAAGAATCCGAAGAACCACGAAGGAGATCGGTTATGATAGAGGATAGAGAGCTTGTGCTGGCAGTATAAAGTATGAGCCAAGGGCAAGAAGGGCCAAAAAGAGAGATAGAATCCCGATCGGAAAGGGCAAGAAGAAGGATCTAAGCAAGATGAAGTGCTTTCATTGCCATGAATTTGGACACTATGCTTCTAAGTATTAAGTGATGAAGACGAAGTCCAAGGGAAAGATCATATCGCTACATGATGAATACTTTTACGCAATTCGAAAGATTTCTCTTATTTATTGCTTGCGCAGCAAGCTGTAAAATAGAAGTATATGGTATATTGATTAGAAACTTCCTTCATATATCGGGAACAACAAGAGTTTTAGCCACGAAGGAGAAGGACATGCAATTTCGGATCGAGCTGGGATATGATGGTCAATATGCGGCTAGATGAGTTAGTGCTGTGTACGATTTCAAAGGGAGTCGGCGGAGTAGTCTCTTCATCTCGGTAGGTAAATGTTCTCTATATTCAAGATTGAGCGAATCTTGTTTCGATAGCCTAAGATGTGATGTCATCTCCAATAGAGGTAAGGCTTACCTCGACACTTAGCTAGATGTAAGAAGTGAATACAGGTGTAGTGAAGAATCTTTACAAGTTACGAGGTAGAGAACGGTCGTATTGAGCGGCTAGAGCAAGTTGTGCACAAAGTAAGTGGTGGTTGAGCGAGAGCGGGATAAGGCTCAAGATGGAGCCTCTGCCGGGCATCTGGGTTTCGGGCTAACCACAGTTGGCAATTGTTGACGAGTAGGATGATGATGAGGCATATCCAAGGCAAGTGGAGGGCGGCCACTCGGTCGAGGAGAGACTTCCCGATTATGAGTAAAGTTCGAGCCAAGTGAGCGAAGGATTTGATAAGGGAGATCATAAGAGAGAATTGAGTCTCCCGACGCCAAGAAGCAAACACCCCGGTACACGGGGGTACATGGCACTTATGACTAAAGTGGTAGATTGCGAGCATGGTGGGAAGAAACAGGGTCTTCCAAAGCAAGTTCACAAAAGAAATCAAGGAATTCTTCCGGTTAAGGAGGGAGCAATTGCGGTACAGAGAACTTGGTAGAGTTGAACACAAATCAAGGTGGAATATTAGAGAAAAGGGTTCCTTGATTTGTGCCTTAATCATAGGAGCCAAAACAAGTTCCTTCTCGTGCATGACTCGAGTTCCTAGAAATTAGGAGATTCCCTATAAATTGGGACGAGTTCCTATAATTTGGGGATCAATCCCTAGAAGTGGATGAGTTAGCATGCAATTAATTGATGTGTTGAAATTGAACATCGAGTTCTTGATTTTCTAGTGTGAGTTGATTGGGGAAAAACACAAGTGATTGAGTTTCAGCGGTTGACTTGAAACACGACGAAAGGTGCATGAACCACAAAATTATTCCTTAGTGAAAACTCACTAATTTTAACCATTTGAATTACCTTTAAAAGGAGGAACGAAGGCACAATTTTAATCATTGTTTTGGTGGGCACGAGTTGGTGAGACCAAACAATACCGGAAGCACGGGATTTGTGCGTAGAGCTTGTGAGAGAAAGAGTGTGCAAGAGAAGCTTATGCACGGAGTTGGTAGAGGGCACCCTATGTTGCACGGGTTCCCGCACCCGGGGGTAGGGTTCCGGAGCATGTTGGGTTCCGAGTCTGATGCAGTGCTTGACGGGTTCTTCTCGAAGCACCCTAAAGAACCGAGACTTCCCACACAAAATCGGGGTTCTTTTGCTGATTTAGGGACGGAGAACCCCAAAAACGGGTTCTTTTCGGGTTCTTCGACAAGTTTGGTTAAATTTTTATTTATTTTATTAAATTAGAAATTTATTACTAATCGCTATTAAAATTAAAATTTAAGATTTTTTTATTAAAAATTAAAATTAAATATGGCTAGAGCTAATTCTTATTGTGATTTTTTTGTGTTATAACTTACCCACTGGGACTCTTGCATTACAGCAATGCAGTTACCTCTTACAATATTTCCCCTCACTTTAAACAGCATCTCAGCACATTAGCAACAACCTCCTTACCCAAGTGGAAAAAAACTTGAAATTCATTAATAGAGATGAAGGAAGAGACTTAAAACATTAAAATTGCTAGAAATGAAGAAATGAGAATACAGAATCTGGAAACTTTGACACACATTTCTAGTAGGTGGCCAGTTTGCCAAGTTAGAATGCTGCAACCTAAAAGCCAGGACTAACTGTATTTTGGTTGAGAAACAGACAGTGTTTACTATTAGCCTTGTACTTCAGGGTAATTTCCATGAAGAAGGCTGTGTGTCTTCATCTGCAGGGTCTGTGTTAGTGAAACCATGGTCTGTCTGGTGACAAAGCAAAAGCAGTGTGTTTGTTCTTACCTATCTTAGTCATGGTGAAATAGTGTAGTGTGGTCTTCAGGCAGTGGGTCAGTGTCAGATTAATTATAACTTCTGGTAAAATCACAGGAGAAGGTCATAAAATATTTGTCTTTGTTTCTTTTGCTTCTAGTAGCTAACTAGGTGTGTGTATTTCACATGCAGTATCCATTTTCTGATGGTATATTGTATTTAAAGACATTTCTTACTATAATTGCACATCAACACAGGTAAATTTCTATATCTACAGCCTTTATTACTATTGAAATAATGACAGTGAACTCATACCGTCATTGCCTTCTAATCTATCTTAATCTATTTAAAATTTTTTGAAATTTTAATTCAATGTATTATCATTTAATTTATCTGATCCAAGACTGATATGATATATCATTATGTGAATGTTGAATGTTCAATGATGTGCATGTTTAAATCTTTGAAGTTTAAACTTTAATTTTTAAATAAAAAATATTTTATTTTTCTTATTTTATAAATTCCACATATATACCCCCGACGAACCCATGCACCCTGTTTCAAAAGTCCCGTCCCCGCACCCGCACCCACGTTTCCTGGCAACATAGAGGGCACCAGAGATCAGCAGTCTTGCAAGGATTTCAGCTTAGATCAAGCAAGAAAGACGTGTCTTTCAAATTGAAACAGTTGTATTTTTTGTAAGAGATCAATTGCTCTATTTTTTTCTATCAATAAAATTCTCATCAAGCAGAGGGTTTTCCCAGTTGCAGGACCCTAGAAAGACAGGGGTGTTTTTATCGTGCGACTGTGCTTTTATTTCTGCTCTTATTCCGCTGCATCTAGTAGAGAAATTCTGTGTTTATGTGAAGAAATTTATTCTCAACTCATATTAGCAGATCGAATTTCATGGATTTTCTACATTTTATGGAAGTAAAGAGTAGATACCTTGCCTAAAATATCAGTCCATTAAATCTAAGCTGAAGAAACTATTACATAGAAATTGTAGGAAGCAATGGAGATTATGGTGGGAGATACAGATCAAACAGAGGATCCGTAAATTATTAAAAGACTAATGAAAACCTTAAAGAAAAAGTTAACAAATGACGAAGGGTAACACAAATGAAATATATGTAAGAACAGACTGTAATGAGTATACTCCTGAACCTTCGTGGATGCAGAGGTGTTTGAAACCCGTTCTGGAACCAACTTCTGTCTTGGCATCTAGAATTGTTTCTGATTGGCCCTTCATACATGAAGACCTAGAGTGCACTGATGTAAGAGACCAGGCACCATGGTAAGTAGGTGGCAATAAGAACAGTGAAATGAGCGTACTACTACTAAAAGTAGGGCAGGGTTATCCCTACTAAATAGTAAATACATACTACTCTTATCTTAGGCATGTACTAATTTATCTCATCAAAAATAAAAGGTGGTGCTTTTGCTCAGCAGTTAAACACATGGTATCAAGATATCAATTTGGACGGTCCAAAATCTCAAAGCTGACAATCTTTGATAAATTAAAGCACAAAACCTTCCCCTGTGTTTCAAATAATGTGGACCTTAGTTCAACAAGTACAGACCACAGCTCCTGCAGTCACACTAACCTTAAATTAATACATGAAGCAGTATACACTCAATTCTACAGGCCATTTGTCCGGGGGGCACCTCAATTGGTGATCAAAGTAATCATAAAATCTGTGAAAACTGAGAGATCCAAGGTTCAAATCCCCCTGTTTGCGACCCAGTTTAACGGAGAGAAGGACAGGCCATAAACCCCCAAAGTTTGGTAGTTACATTTCAGGCGGCCAGTTGGTTCCTCTGGGATAATTTTTTTTGCAATGTACTACAGGCCATTTGTAGTTTAGAGCAGCAGCTACATCCAACAGAATAATCCTTGTAAAATCTGTCATTTTATATCATTCAATTCTCTCTGCAGTTCTTTCACTCAGAATGCTTTGGCAACTTTGTGTTCTATTCCAAACAAATAGAAATGTGCTATCGACTGGAAAATAGCTTATAAACTAAAAACTTAAAAGTATTGAGAGAAATTCAAAGACATTATAAGAAAGAATCTTTCTTAAGATAGACCTATTGCTTAAACAGGTTGCTCAGAAGATCAACTACTTTAACAGTAGCACACTGTAACAGTAACCATGTCTCAAAAGACCTGTATATATCAGGATAAAATACTTCCATACTTCTTAATGAGCATGTAACATACCCCGATATTCATGTATTAGATATTTGAATAAATTTATGCATTGATTGGATATTTTAGCATTTATTAATGTAACAATAATCTCAAACATTAGATTGATCAGAAAATGTGTCAACTTCCATGTATATGCTCTTTCAAGACTTTTTGCGATAGATTACAAATAAAACCAAATAGAAAAAGTTAATTTATGATACAATTAATAGGACAAAAAGGGCACCTTGACACCTGCCCACCAGTTAACCAGCCATACAAGCTCCGACCACAGTAAAGTCCACCATAAATATATTGGCCCTTCGATATATGTTTCTTGAGGCAATAATATAAGGGAAAAGAAGAGAGCTACAACAGTAACAACAAAATTTAGAGCCCCAGGGAAGGAGAAATGTCTGCCTTTTAGCATGCCTGTGACCCACAACTGAGCCTCCTATTAGCAAGGATAGCAAACAAATGCATGCGAAACAAATCTAAACCATAGAATAGCTGTGATGCTATCTCCCTTTGAGCTTGATCATAGGAGAGACAGAGAAAGGAGATAGAGATTTAAACGTTGCATTTCATACTTTAACAAAAGCAGTACATACTTGTTGGCTTGTACTAATTAGTCAGTGCAGATGATATATATCATAATATTGCCATATCTACCTCTACAGTAGTTAAATAGGCATATTCTTTGAATAATGCTTGAGCTCTCTGTCACTTTGATCTCTTTATTCATTACCTTATCTTTACATAACAAGGCTACCGACACAACTATCTAGGGAGAACACAGATTGATTTGAAGTTTAGCCTTTCAATATATGTCCAAAACTATGTAGCCTAATGCACACATTTCCAGTACCTGAGTTCGCAGAATTAGAATAATAATGAATAATGGATACAAGGAATATAATCATTCATCATCAAGGCCCTTAGAGAGAAACAGTGTTCAGAGGAAATCAGACATCTAATGAGATTGAAAAGAGGCCAGCAATCCTCAGTGGAATATATTCTGGGAATTTGACAATCATTATCAACCATTTATTAGTGCAAGGCCTCCAACAAAGTTCAACATGCATGTATTAAGCAATGCCTGAAACTAGAGTCATTTGCAACATTTAGAACTAAATGCTTGGCCACGTCCCCTCCCCCTCTTGTTTCAAATCTTTTGTGTTAGACACGGCATGTGGGTGACACTTGTCTAACCAGTTTGAATTGTGTCCTATTAGTAGTACATGAGTTTGACTGGTGTCAAACACGAGCCCCTACTGAGTGTCCCGAAATATGGACACGTGTACTGTCGAAAAAAATGTCCTGAAATCGTTTTATTGCCTCGTTCTTAAACAGTTCAGTCTGATTTTGGAGTTCTCAAAGGTTTTGGAATTCTGCAGCTAGAGGTGGTGCGCAGTGTTAGAAAAGTTAAATGTTCGGAAGTGGGTTTGTCCAGGTCCTACTAATGCTATTAATGGTAATGTTAGAGGAAATTATTAAAAGTAAAAGTTTTCATCCTTTTACTTAGAGGTACACTAACATTACCATTAATTGACTCAGGATGTTTGAAAGTGGTTTCGACCTCATTGAATTTCATATGGAGAAAAGTAAATTTTAGATCCCACTCAAAATCCAGCAGATTTAACAGTATTCAGGATTTTAAGTTAGAGAAATTACAACATTTTCATTGGAGTTTGTCATGTAGAGGTATGGAACTAGCATTTAATTAAGATGACAATCCCTCTATGCTTATTACCTCGATGTTGGTGGCATTGATTGTTGAACTCTCTATCATGACCTTAGTCTCAAACAAAATCTCGATTAGACATGTTAAGCTTTTCTATCTTATTTAGTGCTTGGGGATATTAGAGTATTGATGATCCCCATATAGGCAATTATTTTGATGATATATGTTACTAGTTATTTGTTGTAGCATGACATTTTTTTTTGGACTATACAGGCCATTTAGGGCCTCTTTATTCATGCGTTTCGGTTCAGAGATGGATTGCATTCGCACTCAATGCTATTTTGGTTATATGCATTAGTTATGCGATTGAATTGAATTTGTATCATCATCATCTTAAAGCTTTATATATTTCATATTTTGTGTAGTTCAATAATTTTTTATATTTTTTAATATATAATATATAATGTCCTCTATGTCATGTTCCGGGGGGTCGTCTTGTCACATGTCGGATCTCTGTGTTGTTGTGTCCTCTATATCCCGTGTCTCATGAAACAAAATCATTTGAGATTGTTAGTCTTCCTTGATTGCTTGAATTTCTCACAACCGCAAACTATCCCTCGACTTTTTCTACAATTCATCCTCTCCAACATGTATTGAACACAATTGTTACTTCAGCTTGCTTATGCAAATGCCATACGCAACTACAAATTTCCAAGCCCTTTTTGCCCACAATCCATCACTTTTACGATGTTTGACCATCTCTTTGAATTCAAGGTCAAGCAAGGCTTGATCAATCCTTGCCAAATCGTAAAGCCCAATTTTTGCACTTCAAAAAAATCATTTTACATATCATCATTTTCTTTGATTAGACAGAAATAACAGACCTAACAATACTGGAGATCATGAATGTTCCTGCTAATTCTAGAGAATAAATATTCAATGGAAAGTTAAAGCTATGCACTTGCATCCGAGGAAATAGAAAAATTGATCCTTTAAATATATTAACATATTTGGAGAGATTTTTAAATTCTAGGGTTCTCATTTTATCTTGCATCCTTATAGATGAAATATGGGATGACAATTAGCGGGAAAAAATCCTGCGCATATTGTTGCACTAAGGGAATAGCTTTAAATAGATTCAATATTACTAGATTATTGCTTGCTAAAGGAATATCCATTAACTAAAAATTAGATTTCAATATTGTGCTAGATTCTTGCTTGCTACGAGGATATTAAGGAAGCATATCCATTCCCTGGAGATTGGCAAGAGACAAAATGAATAATAGTTACCATTGAACTATGATCAATATCCAAAGACAAGCACTAACATTCGGCATAGGGGTATTTATAAGCTAGTATAATATCTTGAATCATAGGATACTAAATAAGATTATTCTTTACAAGCCCACGAGGCGTAGAGCGGATGGTGACGGGGTGTTTTGTTAAAGCACTTTCTGCAGCTGATGTAGTCTCTGGAATTCCAAACTGCAGCAGGCAAAAATCCATCCATGTTAAGGGTTGGTGTGGCTTGAGCCGGTATGATCCCTGGGTGATTTTGACGACTTAGATGAGCTTGGGTCATGTCTACTCAAGCCACGGGTTAGTCGTACGGTCATCTAAAGACTCTCATAAAGTAGCGAGGAACAAAAAAATTATTACGGCCACAAATGTATGGCATATGCATACTCCTTTGAAAAGGTACTCAAATTTAATTGTCGATTATTCAATGCGAGTGATTAGAGTTCATCTTAAATATTTAATCAAGGGTCAATATTTTGTCCTCGGAAATTGATGTAGAAAATATATACTTGCTCCCTAGCACTTTACCATGATGTCACGGGTTTAGGTGCGTGGCGGATGCTATATAAAAAGTTCAAATGTAGAATATTTCTGTGAAAATGCCAATAAGCTTATATGATATTTTTTTTGGTAGGGGAAATACTCCGGATATTTCTTCAAAGAACAAATAAGGACATCAAGCTTCGAGTGATTACAACAAGCAAACACATGAGCATTAGGAAAATTCACCAATGTAAGCTAGAAAAGGGTTGGCATATATACATAGGCCCCATGAAGGAACTCAACATCATAGCGAGAATGCACTAGGGTTAACTATTAGAAGCAAAGCCAACTCTTGCTTAAGCTCATAACTCTAAATAAGTGGCTTGACGATCTTCACAAAAGTAACTTTACATCAATGTTTCCGGAAAACCTAGTAGCAACCCAATCAAATTTGTGCATTAAGTCTTTTGTAGGTGTCCCTATTACCTAAAAATGTAGGTAACCCCGCAAATTTTTCTCACTGGATGTGTAGCTGGCCAGGTGGCCCCTCTGGTGCTCGATGTGATATTCTACCACATTCCTCTGCCATTTCACCCAGTCAAACACACTCTCTTCATTCAACATTCCTCTTGAAGGAAGATGGCCACCATTGGCAGTGCCAAGCCATTTTTCAATCATGTGCTTTTACTTAATGTTTTGGGCATTCTAACATGGATGGTCAAACAATCTTGATTGTAGCTAGTTCTCTAGCTTTATCAAGGGACTTGAAGGCTTTGACCCCTAGACGATGGCACCTCTGAGGCCTTGGGTTATAGGAGGTGCACTACTTGGAAAACTTGGATTGTAGTAGTGTCCATAGCCTTTCCATACTTGTCACTTTTCACCATTCCACGATTTCAAGTCCATCCTTCAAGTTTGTTGTCATTGGTTCATTGGGATTGGCACCCCTCATATCCTCATCCTTGATTTGGGCAGCTTTTCACACAGGTTGATGCAACTAAAAGAGAGGTAAAAACACCAAGTACAGCAGCAAAAAAAAAGTTAAAATGCAAAGATGGTCAAGATATAATTAGCACGTGGAAAAACACGGCATGGCTCTACCCCCTCATTAGCCATCACACGACTCTGGGAGCAATAGATGCTACATCACATAATTAAGGAACCCTTGCATGTCCCAGCCACGATGAGCGAGACGTGACTCAACATTAAGGGGAGTAAATAAATGTTATATCATTGAAGCAAATTATGGACACACGAGTTATGCTCCTCATCGAAGCATTATCCAAAAGAATTAAAAAGGCACATCGAGAGGGTGGAGAAAGCAGTCGAGGAAAGGGAGTAACTCATGCCTCCACACAATTGCTCCCTCATACATTTATGTAAATGGGATGATGGACCTCCATCAGCTAGTCCAATGGCCCTTGGCACCTTGCCATGAAGCATTTCCCACTCCATAACCACATTATTGTGAACACCTATGAATTGAAGGGTTGCCGCAGGAGCATGTCACCTACCCTTAGGGGCTAGAAGCACCTATACACGGTTGACCATCCCAAACGCCTTCCTAACAAGGTATGGAACACTTGCACACCAAGGGCCCGGTCTAGTTAGATATTTGAAGGTGATCTCAATTCGAAGTATTATTATGCCACTTAACAATTAAGTACGGCCCATTATGATGCATCTATGAATTCATTTGTCCTAATGATTAGTAACTTTCACTTGATTTTGAGATGGTTTTCCCAAGTGGTCCTTCATACAACGACAAAGACAGGGAACATGGCATGCCTCCACTACACATCAGCACCAAGTCATACACATTTTTCTGAGAGCGGTCGATGACCTTGCAAATGCGGGCGCTACCCCTCTAACAATGACTTTGAGCACTTTTATGACTTCAACAAATGATTGACACCTCGAGCACCCCCGGATGCTAAAACATTGAGGTCTCTTGCTCGGTGTTGGAGATTCTTGGTAATTTACACGAGGACCCGACATGCCCCCGGGTTGGCCTTGACAACATTTGATGGGCATGGCTTGACCTAGAGTCCAAATGATGATGGTCATCCCCCGAGGATGACAGGGAGGCTTGTGTACTACGACTTGGATCCCAACATTGGAGGCAGAGATGATGCCATGTCGGCCCTAGAAGGTGATTGCACCCGGAGCATGGTTTTGACGGTTGGAGGCATTTTGAGCACTTCTTGAGGGCTTCCTAAAGGATGGAGTTGATTATGATGATGGGACATCCCCCTGGCCCATTTCATGCACTTTCACAACATTTGTGCCCAAAGGGAGCATGATGTCCATACTTATGGAGAGTTTCAACCCATGTGGGCTTTTGTGGCATATTTTTATTATTAGCTATTGGGTTGGCTTGTAACCCACTATCTTGATTCATGTTCAAATTAAACTTGTCATAGGGCTTTTAGGCTAATATTGGTGAGTAATGTGTGTATATGTTAGGAATCATCACTTCTTAATTATTATCATCATCACACTAGTATTTCGCCTTTCCTAAGACCTCTAACTTAACCTTTTTAGCAACTCGCTACTTGTAAGAATGTGAATTTTATGGTGCCCTTGCTATTGGAGATTGGCTTATGTCTTGGAGATGTCTTTTGAAGTTGAAAGAAAGTTTTTTCACAAAAGAGCTGTAATTTTATTGCATATTTTTTCGTTGTTTTACAAATAATTGATTATATCTAGGTTTTTATGTACTGTATCTAAGTAAAGAAAATTATTTATGGATCTTGAATAATTTCCATGTTGAATATCTCTTCCTTGAAATCCATGGGAGACCTCTGTTCCCTTCTCTATTAATTTCTCTAACAAAAAAGATAATTAGTGTTTATTCAGAGTGGAAACAAGAGTTTTCCCCCTATCTCCAAGCATTTGTCCTTTATCTCTTGAAATTGCCCTAAAAAGACTCCATCACTCAAGTAGGACTAGGCACTAGCAAACTTTGTGTTGATCAAAATTTTGAAAAACTAGATGTTTACTGTGTTTCTTTTTTTCTAGCCTCTTAAGACAAACTCGAAGGCATTGCTTCAATTAGGTGTTGAAAAATTTAACCCTAGTGTCATTATTCATAATTGTGCTTGTCAAGAAATGTTATTATTAAAGAAAATGACTTATTAAAGCATGGGTTTCATGCTTGGGTCAATGTTTTCTAGGTCAAAGCCTCCATTGAAGGCTTCTAGGTTGTCTTGAGTCATTAGTGTCATTGTCATTATTATTAGACCCTTCTTGGGCTTTGTATCATGTAAAAAGAAATATTTGAGTCAAAAAGAGTTGTTGTCCACCCCTCCACACCAGATGGGCCTTCTCCCCATGAAATCATACATTAAAGGCAGATGTGTATAAAGGATATATAGAGAGACCAGGACCTGACCTATTTGAAGCACTCACTCAACAAGTTTGATCTAGAAGGAAGAGAAGCGAGGAAAAAGAGAGCGAAGTAGCTAGAGAAGGACGAAAAGAAGTTAGAATACCTACGGAATTCTTGGGCTGTCTTTATCTCTCACACACGTAAATGTTGGTAGTTGTTGGGAGTCAAGTAGATCTACTACGAACAAGTCATTACGAAGTTAGAGCCGAAATTCTGGATTGAAGTTGCAACTATGAAGTTGGTACTTGGAGACTTGGAAAGGATCATCTACGGGGAGGGAAGGGTTGACTTGGTGGGTGGGAGGAGGTCTTTGTCTGGAGTTTAGAAGGTCTTAGATTGTCATCTTGGTTGAATCTACTAGTAGAGTTGGACTAAGTTTTCCCTTGTGGGGTTTTGCCTTGGCTAAGTGCCTACATCTTGTGTCTCTTGTTCGTGCCATTCTATACTTATACAATTTGGTAATTACTAGTATGAAAGATAAACTAATAAAGAAATGATAAAGAATCAACATAGTTCAGAGTAATTATCAGAAAGAGGAATCAAACCTAATTCCTATAAGCATTGATTTCTCAACATGGTATCGAGCTAAGGTGGAAGAAGGTTGAAGATCACTTTGTTGGCCATCATTTGGAGAAGGGAAAAGTAGTCTTGGAAGAAAAGATCAAAGGATTCTCCCTCATGGCAAGTTATTTGAAGATGGTATCGATATCATGAAAGTTGCGAAATTTGGATTGAAGGATAATCTATAATCTATGTAGGAGAGTCAAGAGTAGCGAATTCTTGGTTACCCTTACAAGTGCTCTTGATGATGACAATGATGGATATATGATACTAGGCATAACATATGACGAGGAAAGTGGACAACTTCATACTCTGTCAGGGAACCATCATCACACGCGGTGTGGAGCTAAGAAACAACAATAGTTATGCATTCAAGGGCCTTGGATCTACATCATTGAAGGCGGAAAGTGGAGCAAAGCTACCTCAACAACATCCCTTTGTAATAGGGTACGAAAAAAAATTTACTTTCCAATTCTTGTTTAGAAGATAAAGGAGATAGGGTTTCTTTTGTAGATGGTAAAGTTTTGGTTTGGAGAAAGAAATTCAAGTATTGAAAAGGCAAAGGTTATTGGAGTTCGTGGAAGAATATTATGAGTTGCTGTTTCTGTCTCTCAGGGCCAGCTCACATGAAGTCAACTCTCGAACTTTGGCATAGAAGATATGGGCATATTCATTACAAGATAATACCCTCTCTTATTCAAATGGTAAAGGGCATCCCCAACATCAAGAATATCATGAAGGAGTATGCAAAGGATGTGCTTTGGGAAAGAATGTAGGAAACCTTTTACAACGATGATTCCAGGTCTAAGGAGATATTAGACCTCATTCATTAGACGTATGTGGGCAATGTCTAATAAATCTCTTGGAGAGTCAATTACTATGTGACCTTCATTGATGATCACTCTGAAAAACATGGCTCTATCTTCTCAAGACGAAGAGCAGAAGTATTTGAAAAGTTCAGGAATTTAGATTTGAAGTTGGAGACCTTAACGAAAAGAAAAGATAAAAACTTTGAGATCCAACAATAGAGGGAATACTTCAAAGAGTTGATTGCATATTATGCAAAAGTGGGTATTGAAGGGAGCTCATTGTTCCCACAATAACCTGACATAATGGAGTTGCGAAAGGAAAATAGAACCATTGAAGAATGCATAAGGACTATGATATTTGATTAAGATCTACCAAAATTTCTATGCAAGAAGAAGCAACAATGACGACAATATATATACAAAATAGAATTCCTCATAAAATCACTTGATAATATGACGATTGAAAGAAGCATTCACGGAAGGTTAGAATCCTCTAAGACCATATGAATCTTTGGGTGTCACGCTTCCATCCATGTTCAAAAGCGAAAGAAGGTGGGCTCCAAGTACTAAAGGGTATCTTTGAAAAACATAGCCTTTCGTCAAAGAGCTTATACCGATCTACATCAAGGAAGGAAGACAAATCGAAGTTAGCGAGGATGTTATATTTGATGAAAACCATGCCTAGAAAAGATCCAAGGATATACCAATTGAATCAAATGAGGAAAGATATACGCTATTTGAAGAAGACAGAAACATCATCACAAGACAACTACAAACCAAGAAGAAGAAGAAGAAGGACCCAGGTAGACTTATTCAACCTATAATCATTCTACGAAACGAAGAAAGAGCCAAATTGGTTAAAAGATACACTTGAAGATGTCGAAGGAATAGCAAACAACTAAAGGATCCTTTAGAAGAGCAAAAGATCAAAAGAGATATTCGAAGATATGCGACATACATGACGAAATTAATGAAGCGAACCAACTACCTTTGAAGGAAGTCGTTCATCAAGAAGAATGGAAGAAAGCGATGCGGGAAGAATAACAATCCATCATGAAGAATGGGGTTCGGAAATTGTTCTAGACCAAGGGACAAATCAGTTGTCACCTCCAAATGGATTTACAAAATCAAACATGTCATTGATGGAAGCATAGACAAATACAAAGCTAGATTCGTAGCAAGGGTTTCTCACAAAGGAAGGGTAAATTCTAAACCTTTGCTCATCTTATAAATACTACTATAAGAGCTTTGGTTACACTGGGTGCTACTATAGGATGGAATATCCATCAAATGGATGTCAAACTTCATTTCTATTTGGAACCATTGATGATATACATTGAACAACTGAAGGCTTTGAAATAAATAGTAGGGATACATGTTTCGCAGACTCAAAGAAAGCCCTATATGGCTTGAAGCAAGCTCCTGGGGCCCGGTGTATAAGGGTGGATGCATATCTCTTGAGGATTGGATTCATCAAAAGTTATGTCGATATAAACCTCTACATCAAGATAGTGAAGAATGAACTTGTCATTATACTACTATATGTGGATGATTTGTTTATTACGGGTGTGGAGCGCAAAATTCTAGAATGCAAGAAAATGTTGGTAGCGAGAATTTCAAATGAAATATTTGGGACTCATGCATTATTACTTGGGCTTATGATCTAGCAAAAACCGGTGAAGTATATCTTGGTCAAAGCGAAGTACATAATCAAGATGTTACAAAAGTTTCGTATGATGGATTCCAAGCACGCGCCCACTCCCATGATCATTAATCTCGAGAAGTTGAGAAGCTCCGACTCTAGTCTCGTCGATCATACTAGCTATTGTAATTTGGTAGGTTCTGCGATGTGCTTGGTAAATACGGACACGATATGTTGTTGTAAATGTTCTTAGTGGAGTTTAAGTTGGAGCTTAAATGCATGACCATTGGATGGCTTCCAGCGTATCTTGCGATTCTACATGGCACAATACATCACGCCGTAAAGCATGATGGAAAGAAGTCAAGTTAATAGGTTTTAGCGATTAAGTTAAATTGGCAGTGGGGCGATGGAAGAAGCACTACGGTGGTTGTTTCGGTTGGGAATACGCAATGATTTCTGATGAGTAAACATGATCTGTTGCATTAAGTAGGCAAAGACGAGAATATGTTGTTGCATGTGAAGTAGGAAAAGAGTTATTATAGTTAAGAAAATTATTGCATTGAATTTGTTTGGAAAGCCTGCGGATCCCGACCATGATAAATTGTAATAATCAAAACGACATCAAGGTGCTTAGAGAACTGACAATATTTTATGCTAGGAAGAAGCATATCAACAGTACCACTCCTTAGGAGTTTGGTACAAGATAGAGGGGTCATCTGAAGCTACAATATGTTCAACAAGTGAACGAGTGGTTGATGTGGTAACAGTCTTTCGAATAAGAAGTTTGAATAATTCATAAAAGCATGCTTAGATTAGTTGATGTTACGGAGTTAAGTTGATAGGAAGATATGAAGTATCTTATGGCAAGATGCTTGGGAGGACATTTAGGTAGCTGTGTTGATGTCCCAGATCCCGAAGTAGGGAGGGTAGTGTTGGTCATGGAGCTCGACCTTGTATCGCACCTAAAGCCTGGATTGGTGATAGGGCTAAAAACCCTTATGGTACTAGAGTGGCTAAAGCTTGAGTTCACCTTAGTCCCACCCAATTAGAGTACCTGGTTAGGAACATGACCAGCAACCTTTGCATGTGCTCGAACTCTTCATAGTTCGTATCATTTGAGATCTTCCCATGTACCTTTATATGCATGTAATTATGAATATACCTCCCTAGTTAAGAGAGTGTTAAGAAATGTTAGTATGAGGTTTTCATAATTGTACTTGTCAAAAATTTGCTTCCAATAAAGAAAAGAAAATGACTTATTAAAAGCATGGGTTTCATGATTGGATCAATGTTTTCTAGGTCAAAGCCTTCATTAAAGGCTTCTGGGTTTTATAATACGAGTCATTAGAGTCATTGTCATTATTATTAGACCCTTCTTGGGCTTTTGTATCATATAAGGCTATTTTGAGTCAAAAAAGGTTATTTGTCACCTCCACACCAAGTCGGCCTATTCCAATGAAGTCGGCGTACATTAGGGCAATTCGACCGGCCAGAAGAGCTACATATAGGAGGCAATTCGACCTATTTGAAGCACTCAGCGGGAACAAGTTCGATCTAGAAGGAAGAAGACGAGAAAAAATTCGTCAAACCTAATTCCTACACGCTTTCGATTTTTAATAGTAATCTCTTCTTTAAAAAAAGCGAAATGGTGGCGGAGCTGGGTTCTAAACAAGGGTGACACACGGCTTCTATGCGGCGGCACAACTGGGGCTTGTTGCCATCAAGAAAACGAAAGCACGGTGCGGCGGCCATCGTCCACAGACACAGCGACCATCACGAGAATGTCCCGAAGCATGGTTTCCTTGCCGCGTCGGTTGCAGGGCTTCCGACACACTGCGTGTGGCTCCTGGGTGACCGACACACCCACATCCGCGTGTGGCGGCAATGGGCCCTCTTTGCTATAAGGCCCCACAAATGGCGGCTCTCGTCTCTGACAGCAGGCTGCTTTTTGGCTCTCTCTGACAGTGGTTCATTGATCGCGGGAGAAGGCTACACGCAGCCCTCCGGAGAAATACATTGTTGTGTGATTGCCCTATCCACCAAATCGGTGAAGGTTTTGGAGTGTCTGTTTTTGGTGGTGCGAGGCCTCCACACAGTTGGGGCCGCTTTCGGTGCGACAGCACTGCGCTTTGTTTATCGGTTGCCATGTTCGCCGAATGCGGCCACATCCTCACATGGCCTCCTAAACCTGAAATGGAATCTCCCGCCATGGTCTTGACATCAACACGGCGGGAGATGCGTGGAGCCTTGGTCTCACGAACGGTGGCTTGTCTGTTTTGGAAATTTTATTAAAACACACATTGGGGGGAAAATCTTGTATTATGGACGGATGATGCGGAAGTGAGAACATGGATATCAAAATGAAAATCACACAAGCTCAAGGATACCCTATACCATTACGACTGCGAGTACATGAAGGCGAGCACTTCAAAACCACGGATCCACAAAGGATTACCATATCTTAAAGGCGCCACCATTATCCTCAATCTTTGTTTGCGAAAAGGAGGAACATGGGAACGAGGGAAAAACTAAAAGCTTTAGGGGAACAAAAAACCAGCGCTACGGAACTGAGGGAAATGCCCCCGAACATACATAGTGAAGCAAATTTGAATCATACTCACCAGACGGCCATATATCACACGAGATTGATGAACATCGAAACACATATAGGGCACAAGCACTTATTTGTACGCTTCAACGACTTAAGCCCAAACCAATGGACCTCTTTCAATGGATATTCAAAGAAGCTGGACCGTGGAGTGCAAATACATCTGCATTTCAAGACTTCTTCATAGTTAAATTCCGGCATTCGAAAATCGAGACTAAATTCTCTAGGAGGGTCCATGGTTTTGGAGTTCTCTGTTTTTATATCACCCCATGGTTCTAGGACTTTGGTGAAACACTATGGTTGTCTCTGAGAATACTGGTTGCTGGAGTGGAGCTATAATCTCCCACCTACATTTACGGAGCGGCATCTTCAAGGCATTGGGAATGTCATTGGACGATACATCAAAACAGTCTGTTGATTGGAGGAAGGCTTCACCTTCGCACATATCATGCGTTGAGGTAGACCTGTTAAAGGACTACTGGAAAGCATTCGGTTGATACACCAAACAACAAAAATGGTTGCAACATATGAACTATGAAAACACGGGCCTGTCGGCGGATGCAAAATTTGCGGAGCAGAACCCGAGTCATCTACAAAGGCTGCCTAAACAAGAGATAACCGAAGAAAAGAGGCCGGAAAAAGCACCCAAAGGATGGCAATTTCCCCGATGTGACTCGAAGAAATAGAAGAAGACGGAAGCACCCTCTTAGAGATGCGACAAACGGTCAGCAACAGTCACGGACACACAAGAAAGAACCTACGGATCCATTTGAAATACAAACACTATGGGACCCGCACACAAAGGAACCGATTGTGTCATTGCCGGTGGGAACAAACGGCATCACTCATCGAAACCTCCGGCTGAGACAAGGATGTTGGAGTAGCTACGGTTGAAAATGACTCGCCATTATCTCCCCCGTCATCACAAGGTGCATGGCAAAAAGGTAGAGAAAAAAGAAAGGGAGATATAGTTTTTCTCCCCATTGTATATTATTGGTCTCTTGCATGTTTTATGAACACCGGTCTCGACTTGTTGTTTAGCCTATTATCTGTTGATGCAACATGTAATTTTGTTTCTTTTAATAAAATTATGATTTTTCCTATGGAGAAAAAAAAAACCCTAATTCCTATAGCGATGATTTCTCAACAGGTCAATTTAGGGCACTTGTGGATGAGTGCCCAATAAATAATAAAACCTAATTTATCTTGGTGATCCTTTAAACTAAAAAATCTAGTTGTTTGCATGGTAAAAATTCCCCTGGGAAGTTGACATCATCCTGTCCTAGATATTTTTGTGTATAGAAACCTAAACCTAGTAGGGCTTCAACTTGAGGCTTAATTGGAGGGTTTGCTTTATTATTTTGTTGACCTTATATTTTAGTAAACCCACTGCTGACTCATATGCTTAGATTGCTCCTTTGTTGCTACATATAAATAAACCCCTAGGTCTGTATGTGTCATATACTCTATGGAGGTGTGTGATATGTTATTTCTTAATAAAGTATTGAGCCTTTGTCCATCATAAGTACCTCCACCTAGCCTATGTATATCACCTTGAACCACAACCTAGAACTCATCCTATGTGATGATTTAGGAAGACTCCCTTGTAAAGGGTAGGAAATTCCACTAAAGAGCAAAGAGGAAGATTATTGAGGTGATAATGGCAATGCTATAATTTGTTGCAACAAGGTTTAACTTCATACATGCAGTCCCCTCCACAGGCCTCGCTGGACCACAGCTGACATTTGCCATTAAGTCTCCCAGAGGAGTTCTTTCCATTAAACAAAACTACAAAAGTGAAGATGGTACTGAAACCATGCCCAATCTCCAGAGTAGTCAAGATATTTCCAAAAGCATGTTAAATTACCTCATCCTTGGCACACCTTGCTGAGCTAAATAATTAATGCCAACTTTAGAGCTACTCTTAACAACAAAACCTTGATGAAGCAAAAATCACCCCAAATTTTATGTTTGAAGGAAGCATGAGCTTTTCCAAATCATCTAACACCCTGTTACATCTACAAATCTCCAAGCTCCCATATTTTATTTGAAGTACCAATGTTACATGGTGCCCCCAAAGTGAGTGATAAGATCCATGCATCTCGAGAGGTATAAATAGGCTTCCCACTCCATCTCCAATCCCTCCATATTGTGTTTCTCCATGAATGTACATTTCATATAAAGAGATTTCTAGAATCATGTTGCAAAAAATCATAAATAGCCTTGTTTTTGGAAGTTACCCTTAAGCACAATTTCTAACACGGGACATCTAAATTGGTTGGAATGCAAGATCCTAAGCATCATGAGGTCTCTCAAGTTGCCAACATAGAAAGCGACAAACTATCTTCCAAGGCCCCATACCTTGTGAGTGGAGCCAAACTTACAATCTGAATGCCTTCACATTGCTAATAATGTCATAAATATGAAAGGACCTTTCATACGCACTTGATGCATTGAGCATGTTTTGAATTCAACGTCACACTAAGGCACATGCCTTCATCACTTTTCACACTACTCATATCACCCATTTGTCAAACCAAGGGCCACCTTGGACTTCCGTCTGACCTAAGATCCCTTGTTCTTGATACCCATATATTTGAGCACAAAATAGCCTTTGTTCCTTGATGTTTTTCTCTAGAGAGCTCCCAAGAACACGCTCTAGTGATATGTGTGCTATTTGAAGGTAAGAGACATGAGGAGTAATACATATGTCATGGTGCGAAGATTTTGTCCATAGTTGTGTTCTCTGTAGGTAGCGAGTCTGCAAAGAACCATGCTTTGTTGATGCTTCTGGCACTCGGGAAGGTGCTCTGAAGCAAGGCTAAGTGTCTAGGCATACGAAACTCATCCAAAGTCTCCTAGGACACCCTTGGTTGGAGCAAGGTGTTATTGTAACTTATCCTAAGTCTAACTTCACGAAAAGCACATAATTAATTATGTTGGCTATTGGAGAGCTAAAAAACTTGGGAAAAGTAAAGTATTTAACTTTGGTGATTATGTTTCAATATCAACCCATTGATCTCAAGTGAGGTGACACCTAATCTTGGTCGTCAATCATTTCGAATTGGGAGGCTAGGGATTTAGCTCAACGTAAAGTTATAATAGCAAGGCTAAGGAGAGTAAGACACACCATCATTTCAGAAAGTGATAGAGGCCATCTGAGTGGTGTGCGGAGAAGGACTTCCATTCTAATGTGTTGGGTACGAGGAAGGTGCAAAGTGCGGCATAGAAGATGTAGATCAGCCAAGGAGATCGAGGAAAAATCTAAGGCATGATGCGGTAGATCGGAGCAGTATGTTTATTAATTATTTTCTTTAATTTCATTATTATCCAAGATGGGAGCCCAAGTAAGTTATGATTGAGATATTAAAGAACTAATTTTATTAGGAAAAATTTGTATGTGTCACTTGTGATTGATTAGTTGTAATGTTTGCTTCAATATGAATGATTTTGTTGAGAACCTAGTTGTGTGCATTTATTCAATAAGATCTATAATATTCTAGGTTATTGGTGTCGAGAGTTAGGTTCACAAAATTGTATGGTATCAAAGCTACTTCAGGAACCAATCTTTGTATCACATGAGTTTTTGACTTTAGACAAAGGATCACAAAGAGCCAAATTTTAGTAGCAATAATACAAGGGGGAATCGTGCAATTTTATTTATAAAGATATAAGGCTGAGGATTGTACAAAGGTTGATAAAACACGGTAAAAAATAAAAATAACAATCAAATAAAATCCATACGATATACGTCAACTAAGGCGGTGGCTAAGGTTAAAGTTTAACAAAAAATAAAAAATAAGAAAAGGAGGCCTCCGGCCAATGGTGGCTAACGGCCACCAAGCAAACAACCAAGGGGTTGTCAGAAAGCTTGACCTTAGAAGCCGACACACGAAGGGATTGGGTCGCAGTGGGAAGCTGGGCGGCAGGCAATAGTTGTCGTCTTGCCACCGCCACCGAGGGCGTGAACGGGCCATGATAAGACACGCGGTGTGTTGAAGGAGATTGTCGGCAACATGCCACAAACGAGTACCGTGAAAAAATGCCCACACATGTTTGGCAAGCAAAACAAAGTCGTTCATCGACACACGGTTGACCGAGGACACGAGCAATGAAGGTAGTGATGGCTCGAGGTGAGTAGTCGGCGGGGGACAAGCGCACGAAGGTGGTGGAATGTAAACAACCACTGGAGCAAGTCTAGAGGGCGATAGGAGACCATGCAGGCAAGTTGACGCGGCAAGATAGGAGCCGGAAGATAAGGTTCGGTCACAATCGTCAACGTAGACAAACATCGCAGGTAGGTCGTTGCAAGGCGCGAGCGAGCACCACGGAAGGGCGAGGGTTGCGAGCAAGGAAGGCCACAACCCATGGCATTATTAGCGAGGTTGGGTGCAAGTAGACAAGTTGTGGGTGGTCCAAGTTGTTCGTCGATTCATTAGGATTGACGTACAGTGACAAACAAGGTTGTCGACAAGCCAATAGAAGACATTACGATGTTACAAAACAATAGTACATAACATCATAGTACAACCCGATTACAAACGTGAAGGAAGCCCATACTAGTCAAGGGTTTGGCAACATGGTTTAGTGGTTGCCTAAAAGGACCAAAACAAAACCTTTCAATTGAGTTTACGATTTGAAATATGGCAGCAATCAATCTGAGATTTGAGGACTAGTTAGAGCGCTATAACTTCATTACTTGAGTATTTTGAAAAATTATTAACTAGGATCGTTCTTCCTTGCTAGATAACATAATTATGGTTATATAGTAGAACAAAGATGATAAAATGTATTTTTTGTACTTGCTTCATGGGTTTCATGAGCAAGGAGTTTATTATGGGTGTAGACTTCTTCTTAGTGTCTATCTAGGGTTTTGTCATCGGGATAAATGTAATTAAGTGTCATGTATGGAAAGGTTAGTCTCATGAATGCTCCAAGACCTTGTCCTAGAAGCACGTGGAAAAGTCGCTCCAATCAGCCCTCACTCAAGCTGTTGGAAAGTAAGCTTAAAAAGATGTGTTAAAGTTGGTACATCGGTAGACGATGGAAGCCCTGCATGCCAATTGACCGGTCGGCCTAGACGGTACAGTACCTCTGCTCTGTATCCTGCGGCTCATTCACCTGATTTCGGTCATCACCGAGGGTTCGATGCGGATCTTGGACAAAGTTCGATGCGCAGTTACGAGGACGAGTTTGGGAGTACGGGGCTTTGGTAGAAGTTTGAAATTTGGATTATGGACAAGCTTCAAGCCTATTTAATCCTTCCGTGGTATCTTAATGTAATGGTGTTGCGGTTTCTGAAACCGAAGTGCGGAATGTCTCTAGTTGTTTATCAAAGGTTATTGCATGTAATCACAGTAGTCACGACGTTCAAGGTTAAGGTTGTGCCATGGATACATGCGGCATACGGGGGTAGCATTCTTGTGTTAAAGGTGTGGATCAAACTAATTATGGAAGTGCGGATTTGTCCAAGTTCATGGACATGAATATGAAAGTATCATCTTGAAGTGTGTTTGCAAACTAATCGAGAGTAGATATTGTTGGGACGGTGGTACGCAAAGAAGAAACGGTCGGAAAGTGAAAGAAAGAAGGAAAGTAAATACGGATTTGCTACCTGCGACTGTGTACATCAGCTTATTTGAACATTCAATTTGAAGGAAGTACTAGTCTTTTTTGGCTCAATTATTGATGAAAAGAAGTAAGGACAAGGTCTTGGATGCATAAATAGGTCAAGGGTCTAATTAAGGTCATGGTACTTGTCGAAATCTATAAGAAGAATTTCTCGTAAGTTTTTCCTCTCCAGAGGAGAGGTTTTTCCCTCACTCTAGGAGCCTAATTCTTGTGTCTCGTGTCTTTTGATAATTGACTTGATGAAAGATTTAATAAGCTAACGAAGGAAAAACAAAAGTAACTCAAGTAACCTCACAAGTAATTATCAAGAAGAAAATTTTGAATTAATCACTAGCCCTCCAAATTCTCAGCACTTTGAAGGCGAGGTTTCAACTGATTCTCATGGAGAATGGCATATGAGAGTTTGTTAACACCAAACTCACCCACCCTAAATACTACAAGGCCATCCACGATCAAAAGGATGTGAAAGCAGAGAAGAATTATCTTGGATGCGGTGAATGTTAAAATCTGAAAGTTTATGCAAGAACTTAATAATTATTTGCAAAAACTTGAAAGTTCTGTCTGAAAAGCTTGAATGTACTTACAAAAATTGAATGTACTTTGCAGAAAATTGAATGAAACTAAATGTACTTTGCGAAAAATTTAATGTAGTTTACAAAAAGCTGAATGTACTTTGCAAAAAGTTTAATGTAGTTTACAAAAAAGTAAAAATTTACTTTCCGGAAAATTGAATGTTCAATGTTGTTATTTACAATTACTTAGAATGCAAATTTCTTCTTCACAACTTTCTAGAGATCAGCAATTGTAGATAGAACATAAACTTAAGGATCATATGAAGAAAACGACCAAGCACAAATATGAGACAGCACGAATTAGGTCCAATAGAAGCCGGGCAAAACCTACAAGCGGAAAACCCAAATGATTCTTCTTTTTATTAGATTTCTTCAATTGTTCAACAAAGTACGAGAGAGAGAATAGGAATGAATAATGTCACCAATGTTTGATCAACTTGTAGGTTTGAGAAGTGCTCTTGCTCTCTCCTTGAAGATAACCTCCTTCTCTTGATCATATCTTGTCATTCACACTTGCTCCCGGCTCTTCCCTTGCTCTTCTCTTCCTTTCTCTCACACTTCTCTTGCACATACTCAACACTAGCTCTCTTTCTTCACAATGAACATGCTATTCCCTCGCTCTCACTTGCTGCGTGCTTAAATAGATGAGAAATGAGAGGAGTTACAAAATGAATTCATGCCTTGAGCCAATAATAGGAGAAATTGAATTCCATGAGGAAGAGGTTACTTGAGGAGAAGTGTAACTCATCCCAAGAATAGAGAGAAATTACACATGTCTTGAGGAGTTACAAATTGAATTAGGAAGAGAAAGTTACACTTACACATGAGAAAATATTTTGTGAAGTTAAATCAATTGAATGAGGTTACAAGTGCATTTAATGAGGAGTTGCACTGCATACATTGAACTAGTGAGGGAGAGTTACATTCTCTTCGATTATGTGGAGTTACTATTTTATTCAAAGATACAGGTTCAATTTGCAAAATGAAGATTCTCAATTTAATTTACTTGTTTAGTGAGAGAATTAGGTTCCATTAATCCATTAAAGGTGAATGACTTTGGACTATTTTATAAATAATAGTATAATAATAATAATAATACTAGTAAGAATAAAAATATTAATTCTTGACTTTTATAATCATGATTGGTTTTATTTTAAAGTGGATTCCATATGTCGAGGTCATCCTCGATCATTTAGACATGATTTTCTATTTTGGAAAGTCACTTCCAAATTGAGATGTGACTTACTATTTTCAGAAGAATCTATAAGAATTATTAGAAATGAAATTTTATTATATATGAGGTTCAAATGGCTGCAGATATGATTTCTTCTAAGAAAACTCATCACGAGCTACAGAATTTTAACGGTGAAGGATGTATAATTCCTCACCCATCTAAAAGGAGCTACGACAAGGGAGATGTGGGAGGCTCTCACAAAGAAGCTATACTAAAGCGATAAGCCAACGGAAGATGGCGTTGAGAAAATCTCGGAACACCAAGATTACCAAATCAAATACAATGACTGCAAATCTCAACAAGATCTCGCAAGTTCGGCAGTGAGTTGGTCATAGTCGAAAGTCATAGCAGATGGGGAGATTGTGGGGGACGGCCACGAATGGCTTGCAAGCCATGGGCCCCTTTCATTAAGGGCATCATGGCACGGAAAGAATTTGATTGGGATGAACGTGGGATGATTTCATCCACAAGGAGATTCATTAGGAATGTCCTATCAAGAGACCAACACAAGACTGATGATGAGAATCTTGCTCTCGCCAATTGGGCAACGAGGAGCAAAGGAAAAGGTTCAAGCAATAGGAGTGAGGAGTTAGCCCCACAACCACAGAAGGACTTGACTAAGGTCAATTATTTTGCCTATCATAAGACGGGGCAGTGTCCTTCGCAGTGTCCAAAGAGGAAGAAGGGATAAAAGGGTAAGTAGTTAACTATAGTTGCATCAGCAGAAGCTCAGGAAGTGTTGGCTAGGAAATTTGAAACTGAATTCACACTTGTATCCTACCTTTCCTCAGGCACCTTACTAGTTGGTGCATGGCTATTAGATAGTGGAGCCACACGTCATATGACAAGGGCACAAGACTAGTTTGGCAACCTAATAGAATGGGATGCAGAATTGCATTGGGAGATCAGTGTTGATACCAAACATGTAGTGAAGGGGGTTGGAATAGTGATATTCCAACTTGAGTTAGGAGGTAGGTTGGAAGTGAAGGACGTGTTATAGGTGCTAGAACACATGTGGAGTTTGATCTTAGTCTCTATGATAGAGAATAAGGGGTTATGTGTAGCATTCCAGGACAAACAGGCACTAATCAAACCCATGGGATCTAACTCTAATGAAGGCCACGTCATTGGGGTTAGAGAGAACAACCTATATAGGCTAAAGGGCCAACCTATTCGAGCAATGGAAAGAAAAAGAGAAATGACAAAGAACAAGGAGCAGGTAGCTCCAAAAGTTGAACAGTTCAAAGAGAGTCAACACCCTATAGTTTGAAAGATATTTTTCTGTTATACAATGAGACTTCTAAGGCATACAAAGTTTGCATTTTTGTTTCAATGATAGATAGTTGTAAGCCAAGATGTCAACTTTGACAATGATGTAAGGTCCTTGAAGTCTCAAGAGCCCCCATAAAAGATTGAGAAGTTGGATAAGTCTCAAGAGCCCCCATAAAAGATTGAGAAGTTGGAGAATCTTGTTGCACCAAAAGTTCATCAATAGGTTTGATGTAAATCAGAGTTGAACCTATTAGATTTTAGTATAGATTCAAAGACAACTTTACCACCTAGTACATCCAAGTGGTCGAGGTAATTTACACAAGTAATGGAGAAGGCAAAGAAGCAAGTTGGAGCTTAGGCAATCCATCCTACTATGAAGTTTTCCAATTATGTTGCACTAATGTCTTCCATTATTGATGCAAAGCATTCTAGTGAAGAGAATGCAATGGGTGAGTAAGTATCAAATGATGCCATGGTGGAGGAGTACAACACCATCATGAAAAATATTGTGCAGCAAATTGCACCTAGACCATAGGGGAAATCAATGGTTAATATCAGGTAGTTGTACAAGGTAAAGCATGCAATTGATGGCAACATAGAGAAGCACAACACTCATTTCATAGCAAGATGATTCTCCCAAAGCGGAAGGTAACTATGAGGAGACCTTTCCTCTAGTTGTTAGGTATACTTCTATTAGGACTATCATGTCTTTAGCATCAATTTATGGTTAACAATTATATAATGAATGTAAAGGCAACCTTATGGGATTGAGGAAGAAGTATACACTAATCAACTGAGAGGGTTTGAAGTGCATGGGCAAGATACCCATGAGTGCAAGTTTGAAGAAATTCCTTTATGGGTTGAAGTTGGCACTGCATGCTTTGTACTCTCAGATTGATGAGTACTTATTAGATTTGTGATTCACCAAATCTTCTACAAATCCTAATCTTTTAATTATCTAATAGATCAAATCTACATGTTTTGGTCTTATATGCAGATGACATGATACTTACAAGGAGTTTTGAGAAGCTCATAGCAAAGTGCAAGGTAGATTTGGCACAAGAGTTCAAGATGAATGACATTGGATTGATGCATTAGTTTTTGGGTCTCCAGTTGTGACAAAGTCCAGGTGAGGCATTCTTCAGACAAAGTAAGTATGTAATTGGGATTCTAAAGATATTCCAAATGATGAACTCTAAGCCCTTGGCTACTCCCATGGCACCAAATTTAAAGTTGCATGATGATTTGGATTCAAATGTGTTAGATCTTTTGATGTATATATAAATAACAAGATGTTTGATATATTTAGTTAATACCAAAGCTAATATATGTTTTCCAATGGATACTTTGAGCCAGTGTATCACTAAGTCAACGCAAATTCACTAAGTAGTTGCAAAGCATGCATGTTGTTACTCAAAGGAAACAATGCATCATGTTTTGGAGTATACAGAAGATGGTGAGTTGATGTTGCATGGTTTTGTTGATTCAAACTGAGTATGGATGTTGGTGATAGGAAGAGTACTTAAAGTTGTAGATTCAATTTGAGTTTAGGAGTAATATCTTATTTCAATAGGAAGTAAGATTCATTTGCATTGAGTTCCACAAAGACAAAGTACATGGCAAAAAACATTGCTAGTTGGGAAGCCATCTAGTTTCACAAGTTGATAATAGAGCTAACACGAGACATGTTGGAGCCCACTATGGTTTATTATGACAATTAGAATTGCATTAGACTCTCTAAGAATCCAATATTCCATGATTGTTGCAAGCCCATTAACAATAGGTACCACTTTCTCCATGACAAAGTCCATAGGCGAGTAGTGGCTCTTGAGTATGTTCAAACCAATGTCATCAGGATTGGAGTAGAAAAAATTAAACCAATCAATTGGACCAGTTATGGGGGTTTTCTAAGTAGAGATAAAAATGACCAATTTTGGTATGAACCAATCATAAACTAATCTCTAACCTTTCAAAATTGAGCCAGATCAAACCAAAACCAATCAATTTGACTAGTTTTGCACCAATACACCTCCTTCACACAAAAAGAAAAAAAAATAATTGAATGATTGTGTAGTTTGATTTGATTATAGCCTATAGAATGATTATTTTTGGACTTTGGAAGCCATTCAGAGCCTCAATGTGGTTGTATTTTGATTTAAAAATATACTGCACTTGGTAACTTTTTGCTATATTCAACATTACAATGTTATATACATGAGAAAACTATTCATATTTGTGTCTAATGGTTTGGATTCCAAATGGATGTACATGGACATTTTTGTAAACAAAACTTAAAAATTTATGTATTTTTTGTTGACCAGTTTGTGTTTAATTTTTACCAATTCCAATCTAAGTATGTTTTGGGTATAGAGCATTTCGATCATGTTATAGTTTTTTATGTTACTTTGAAATTGCTTACACCATGCTTGAGGGTGATTTTTGTGATGTGGAGTGCATGATGTGATGGCTACCTTAGTTTTTTATTAGTGGAAATACACATGAGAGATAGTTTACTCATGCATGACTAGAATTTCACTTGATGCTTAGGTGGCACACTTCCTTAAGAGGTCAGTATCCTATGTGGCATGTTGGCATTCTTCATGAAGCGCACATGCAGAGCTTGGTTGCTTGCTTAGGAGGTGAACCTACATGAGAGGAGGAAAGTTGGCACATCTAGGAGGAGGGAGCTTAACCCTGTGTAGCATGGGACCACTTAGTTATTTAAGTGGATGTGCATACCTTGGAGATCGACATGCGTCACCTTGGGGTTAAAGCACTTCACATGTGGACTTCCCCATTAATTAGTTAGGTCGATTGAGATAGTTTTTTATGGACCTTGTCCCCTTTATTATTGTTGGCCTCCCTCACCTATTCTATATAAAGGGAGAAGAGGACACAGTTGTAGTCATATTCACATCATCTCATCTTGGATATGTGTGGATTCATTAAGTGATTTGTAACTTGAAAATGAACTTGTCTTGTGACTTTCTACTTGCTTTTATGCAAGGAAGGTGCTAGGGTTTGTGAGAGGCAATTCTTAGAGAAGACATGAAGTGTTAGGATCCAAGTCCTTGTGTGAGAAGGACCTAGGATTTGTTGCCAAGAACCCTAGAGGAGACTTGGAGCACTTTGCTTGGAGAGCTTATGTGAGGCAAGCTTAGTGAAAAACCAAGGGTGGACTTGTTGGTGTTGATGCTAAAGTTATTGTGGAACCTTTGGTGTGGCTAGAAAGCTTGGTGGGAAGCCTTACTAGGCCTTTGGATTGTCGATTAAGCTCTAGTATTTATGTTGGGTGTATGTATCAGAAGCTTTTATAGTTTTCGGCTTTTAATTATACAAACTAAAAAATATATGAATGTATATTTGAATAAGATATAAAAATGAATGATGATTTACAATTGGTGGCCCTGTATATAAATACAATTGAAGAGGGCTTTGTGCCTTTTCGTTGAAAAAAAATGTCTATATATATATATATATATATATATATATATATATATATATATCATAGTTTTAAAACTCGGACTCGAATTCGGAACTGGTCGAGGGTCGACTCTGACTCAATATCGACTCGGCCTAGTTGATTTCAATGACTCGGTCTTTGTAAAAAATACATCAAATATTTATTTTTTTACGAAAAAACATATTTTTAAAGATTTTCATTCATGTTTCCAAACTCAAAGCATTAGAATATAGAGTGAATACAGCATATGATCAAAGTATGCTCATGAATATATCTATTATATCAAAATGGCACCCAATGCACTGTCCAATACATGTAATATATAGAGATCCAAAAATTAATAAAAAAACTAAGAAGGCTCTAAATGGCCTCTACAACAAAACATCACTAGTCTCTATTGCTAGACAAGGCAACATCATCTGGCTCAGACTGTGAATCGGAGTCAGACAGGGAAACCCATGGCTCCTCCTCTTCATCAAGATCTCCAACTGCAACTGTAGAATTAGTAGCACTAGCACTAGCTGCACACTGAGATAGACGAGCTATGTGCCTGCATCATCGCTAAGTAGAGGAAGTGCCTACAACTAGAGGAGTTGGGGCTAGTACTAGTGAATCTGCATTTAACTGAACAGTCTGTAATGCATCCATCTCCAAATCAAAATCAACACCAATATCCTCATCAAGGTTAAACTTTGTCGGTTGAGTCTCCACTACCCAATCTAAGGACGGATCAATATCTTCCAACACAATGGGATCTGTATTAGATCTTTTGTTCAATAATCGGTTGCTTATTAGTCGTAGGTTGTATTGGATGAAGACTAGATCATTTAAACGTTTTTGTTCTAAACAGTTTCTCTTCTTCATGTGAATCCTCTCAAAGACGGACCAATTGCGCTCACACCCAAAAGCACTGCAAGTTTGACTCAAAATACGGATCGCAAACTTCTGCAATTGAGGACACTGGCCACCAAATGCCTCCCACCATTGTGCTGCAAAAAACATAGTTGTGTAATGAGTTAGTTCAACAAATTATATCCAACTTTCAAATTATAAACAATTTAACAAAATAAGAATTTGAAAATTGAAATTGTTTACCTAGCTTGTCTGCTTTCCTTGCAATCCTTGCTAGGTTTTTGCCAAAGATATGTGTGGCTCTACTAAAACAAGTGATCTGACGGTGTATCTCCAGCTGCTCACTCTCATTAGGGACCATGTGCTCAAGGCACTCAATCAATCATCTCTCACCTCCCCAGTCAAACCTTCTCCCACCAAAACTTTATAATGATACCTTGTGTTCAGAAAAAACTTAGTTGCATGTATAGGGCGATGGAGTTTATTGTTCCACCTTTAATCAATGATTTCCCAAATGGGCCCATACTTGGCCACTATATCCTTGTATGTTGCCTTTATTTGCTCCTTTGTCTGATCCATAGCCTCATAAATGAAACCCATAGCCAATCTTTCCCCATCCACCAACCACAACACCTTAACTAGTGGCTCAAAAACTTTCACAATCTTTGCTGCCTTTTTCCAAAATATGTCTTCATTAACTTTCTTTCTTACATCTTTTCCATCCTGTTTGCAAGCCCATTGACATCCATTACATTCATCACTGGAAAGCATCCTTTGCAAGTTTCTATGTTGGGGAAAGCATACATTGCAATGTCAAAAAATGAGTTGCAAATCTATTGATGGCAGGCCTAACAAGATCCTTGCCCCCTGTGTTTTTCCTCATCGGGTTCAAAATCCATGAGCGATTGTAGATATACTTTGTTATGCTTTTGGCATGCTCTATAGTGTTCTTGATCCAATCAATTTTACCAATATCCTCAAGCATGAGGTCTATGCAATGTGCAGCACATGGGGTCCAAAATATGGTTTTGTGTTTTTCCTCTAACATTTTACCAGCAAGAACATAGTTAGAGGCATTCTCTGTGATGATCTGACCAACATTAGCCACCCCCACCTCTTCAACAACCTGATTCAAAAGCTAAAACAACAAGTGTGCATCTTTCACCTTATCAGATGCATCAACTGATTTTAGAAACATGGTTCCTTATGGGCAAAAGATGAGAAAAATTATAATGGTACGGTTCCTTTGATCAGTCCATCCATCTAACATGATGGTACATCTTGTTTTCACCCATGAGATTTTGAAATATTTCAAATATTCCTCAATGGACATAACCTCTTTTTGCAAAATAGATCCCCTTAATTCATGCATAGTAGGGCCTTTGAAGCCCTTACCGGCAGCAAATATGGCATCAAACATAGGTTCATAATATAGTGAACAGGCAGCATTGAAGGGGATATCATCATCATACCACCATCTAGCTATGTAATCACGGGAAGTTTCTCTCAATTCTTTCTTCCAACGGTCATCTAAAGTAGGTTGGATTTGACCTCTATTAGCTTGAGGACCATGTGCACTATCAGAGGAAGAGGAGGGTGTGAAATAACTTTTGATATCAACCTTCTTTCTAATTTTACCCTTAAGATTTTCTTGATTAGACTCCAAACTCAAAGAGGGAGGAACATAGCGAAAGGGGTTGGATGCATCAGTGCAAGGGATAGATGAAGAGCCCTCATAATCAAAATTGGGGTTGGCAGCCATCATGTGTTTTAGACTCCTCTTCCTCCCTATTTCGGCCTCTATTTCCTTTTGCCTAGCTTTTTCTTCCTCAAACTTCTCAAATTTTTGTAGCAACTCCCTCATAATTTCCCCAATCTGTTCTGTTTGTGCCGCACATGGGACAATTTGGCCTCTAATACCAGCCAAGTGTTGTTTCAACGGTGGATGCCCCCTCCACCTCCCTTAATTCTTTTATGACAAAATTTGCAATGCATTTGATTGTCAATCATCTCAGCATATGTCCAAGCAACATCTTTCATTCTAGGAGCCATTTTCTAATATTTGGAATTGGAAATGAAAGGACAAAAGTCTGGATATGAAAAGAAAAAAAAGAAAAAAATATCTTAAATGTACATTTCTTCTAGAAAAATTACTCTTTCCAATTTTTAGATCTGCAAAAAATAAGGCAGATTTTAGAAGTGAAAAAAAAAAAACCTCTAGCCTCCTCAATGCTGCTCCAAAAACCAACTCCTCAAAGTTGTTCCAATGGTTGCTCAAGAACCTCCTCACTGCTGCTCCAAAAACCAACTCCAACTCTTCACAAACTCCTCACAAATGCTCACACAAATGCAATGAGATAGTTATGAGGAAATGTGAGGGGATTGGGTCACATGTATAGGCTTGGGAGAGGGGTAGAGGCATTAGGTTAAAAAAAATCAAAAAGAAAAAGAAAAACTCAACTTGAAGTCTACCTTGTCGCCCAAGTCGGTCAATTTAGGACGGGCTCGACCAAGCCAGCCGATTCGGTAACAAACCAATCGTCAGACTGTTTTTTTTACTGAGCTAGCACATGCAAGGGTTTGGCTCGATCTACCATGCTGAATTTGAGTCGGACCGGCCTGGTTTTTAAATATATATATATATATATATATATATATATATATATATATATATATATATATATATGATCTTATCACATTATAGTATAGTATCTATGCATGTGCCTGCACTTATTTTCATGTACAAAACATTGCTTACCCTTTAAGATTGTTTTTCATCAAAGCAAGGGTAATGAATTTTTTTTTTAGATGTTGAAGTTTTATGTCATTCACTTTTATCACCTTGTGTTAATTTTAGATGACAATGGTATGTTCTATGCTTAAGCACAATTTACTTCAATGTTCCTTATTAGCCCAATATCAATTTCCAATTTAGCAATCACATCAACTTAATCACATGGATAGTAAATGCAGATAGAACATAAACAAAAGTGCAGAAGACAAGCCAAGACAAGAGGACACAATATTTGGCGGATGTAAGGGAAAAACCCCAATGTGGGGAAAACCATTTGATCAAATTCTTCTTATTATTCTTCAATGGTTCAGCAAAGAGAGAGAGTACAAATATCAAAATAACTTACCCAAAACAGTACTGTCAAAATCAGCAGTCAACCGCAGCCCTAACCAAAAAGTCAACGTTGGTCGAAGTGGCTCCAAAATGTCCTCCAAGCAGCTCGGTCAATAGCAGTCCAATTCGGCCTTCTAAGAGGGTCACAGTCAACCCAAAATAGTCAATTCAAACCCAGTCAAACGTTGTTGTAAAATCTATGATCAAACTTGAAGTCAACCTTGGTAAAACTACTCCAAATGTCTCGAAAACAATGCTAATAAATGCGGCCTTCAAAATTCAAATTTTATGCCTTGAAAACGCAGTCAAAGGAGGTGAGTTGACCCTTCGTCAACGTTGGTCAACGCTGACATGTTTTCCTGTAATTCGTCCTGCAATCTGCCTAGAAATTTTCGGCATCCTGCCACACATGCGAAGTGAAAGAGAGTTGCTTCAGGCTCGTATGAACCAAATGAGAGGAGAGAGAAGGTGTGATGAGTGTTGATGTCCAAATGAGGAGAGGGTCACTCATATTTATACAATTCATTGAGGGTGTGGAGACACATCTTTTGGGCTTCATGAGCCTACATTTGACTGAGGCCGACCTTGACAATTTGCACATGTGTGAATAATAAATTCAAAATCACACTTTTGCTTGTCCGAACTAGATGATCTTTAGATCAATCTTGCACCTCTCAAAAAGAGGAATCCAATAAAAATATCATCTCCATGATATGAGTTGTGCAATGTGGAGTTTGGCCCTAGTTGTTAATTTTAACACCATGATATGTAGAATCTAGATAGGTTTTCTAAGCAAATCCTTTTCAAGAAGAAGACCATAGAATTCATTAAGATCAAAGAATGAAGAAAGGAACCCTAAACAAAATGTTGGAGCAAGCACCTAAGCATTTAAGTTCGCAATTCTACCCATTTTTGTCACCTCATTTTTTCATGTTTGCCATAGGAAAGGCAATATATCTAATCATAGAACCATTCGGAATCCAAACCATTAGACACAAATATTTGGAATCCAAATAAGTCTTTCGTGCTATTGTTTATCAACAACTTGGAGCAGTTGATGTAATAACAACCTAGGTTCAAATCCCAGCGAGCATGCTCATCAATGGGATTTGTTAGATGTGGCTATGGATTATATTGAATATTGTTTTATCATTATGTAACCTTCGAGCAAATATTTGCATGGCACTAGCAAGGTACCAACAAACACTACTCTTCTCTCAAGTACGAGGGAAAACCAAGCTTCTTTCTAGGTTTACCATCCATAAAACAACGAGTTTCATGTAAAAAACATGAAAATTTCACATGTATATATATTGCTCTAGTTTAGACATAGGGGAGGAGATTCCCAAGGTTAACCCATAACCCAAGCAATCCTCAACCACTAACAAACCACGCAAGACTCCACAGAAAATAAAAATATTAATATTCTTATACCTAATATATGGTAATAAGATTGTATAGATAATTGACTGATAACATGCAAAAAATCCAATGTTTAAAGGGATGAATTCCAATATAAATTAGAAAAACACATCTAGTACAAGGGTTAAAGAGTCAACTACACTGATGGGCTTCTCCTCACACATATTTTTGCAGGTCAATTCCAAACTACTGGTGGATCGGTTGAGGCCATTCCATTTTTGAATCGTATTATGTATTACTAATATAAATCCATTTTAACTATCAAAAGAACATGCATTCACTATGTGATTTGGTGTTGCACGGTGATATAACATTAGGTTACCATAAACCCATTCCCTTGAATCCCTGTCAAATGTACAGTTATTAAAGCATAATGACGACAAATATCCTTGTATTCACTTCGTGTATGCCCATTTTATTGACAAACTGGGAATAACTTCCATTGATAAAATGTGTTGGATGCTCTAAATTAAGTGAACTCTCAATAAATAAGCATTACGGAAGTCTCTACCATAAAATAGATAGGTTAGTGTCATGCGAATTGATAAATTTCACCAAATTGAATAAATTTGTTGGCTTTCAACAATGACTTTTCTAGTCAGAGCTCATAATTTACAAATCTAGAAAAGGTATCACACTCAAATGATCCGTATGATATGAAATATACACTAAATATAAACTACTTATGCACATGCTACTCTACATTTGACCTTGTTTTATCAGTTAAGGGATAATATTTTGCTTTTGTGGAATTGCTTTCAACAGTAATATAAGACTTTAAAGTTAATCCCTAGTCCCATATCTCATCCTTTTAAATAAAAATATTCAAAAGATATGAAAAATGTATACAAGCTCTTTAAATAAAGGATCAGATCCCCTTATTACCTCGCACTAATGGTTGTTGGTATTTGAACCCGTTAACATTTAAGTAAGAAATAAATGCACAAGAAATAGGAACTGAATCACACAAACGAACACAGGAATTTATGTGGTAAAACCCTGACAATGTGTCAAGGAAACCTCCACGGGGCAAGGGATTGGAATTCTTATTTCTCTAGGTCAAAACAACTCTCCAAAAACATTAAATCAGGCCTCTCGAGCAATCAACATTTTAATACAAAGCCTCCATTACATAACTCCCTAATCCCTTGCCCATGCCCATTCATCATCTCTTTTGCAAGCCAAGAGAAGCCAAACACCATTGCAACTTCTCTATGTTGGCATGGTATCATTAGAAGAGATGTAAAATTTGATGAAAATAAATCGGCCTGCGAGCCTAGTTCGGTAGGTGTGCCACCTTGGACCTGCGAGCCTGATTTGGCATATGTGCCACCTCTCTCTATCTCTTCTATTTTTGACAACATTCCTTCTAGTTCGGATGATGACAGTGAAGATTGTTAATCAAGGTTGTTATTGATGTCAATGTGGCATTGACCGAGATGTCAATATTCTTGAGATGCCTAGTTCCAGATGATGATGCCATGACTCTTGGTTGACTAGGATACTATCAATGAAGATGTCAAGTCACGAAGAAGTCAAACCACTAATGAAGGAAGCCCAAAGTACTTGATATGGATGCTGGATACTATCATGATGACAAGTCCCTCTTGGTTAGTAAGGATGCCATGAATGATGATGTGCTTACTCTTGATGAAGAAGCTTGGAACCAACATGATGTCAAGATGGCAAATATTCTTAAGGTGCCAAGTGTCAATCGTGTACCTTGTTTGGTAACCTAGAAGACTACACTTGATGATGTCATTCCATGAAGGTCTTGATGACATGGTTGGAAACTACATGATGACATTGTTGGATATTATTGGTGCAAAAGATGGAGAAGCCATTAATAACCACATGATGTCTCAAACACTCCTCATTCTGTCCCAAATATTTTTCTGCACTAAATTTCAAGGACAGTCTCATTAAAAAATTATTTTTCACTACCCTAGAGGCAGCTTCGCAATTTGAATCATGTACCATCTTTTAGGGCATAATTTTGCCTTTCTAATGAGCCCTTACACGCCCCAAAACTCCAAATAGTTTGGGAGATATGAATTTTACAAGTTCAAGGTATATATCTGGCCCTTGAAGCCAACCTAAGCGTCCTGTACATGTCGGCCTCTCCTCCAATAGACATGACTGTTCATTATGATGCAAAATCACTATAAATACAAGTCTGGTTTCATTGATCAAGCAAGAAATTTTTGGTGAATATTTCAGAGAGGAAGTATAAAAGGAAGGGAAGACGAGGAGGTCATTAAAATATTGTTTTGGTCTGATTCTATTGAAGTTTATATACTCCATTACAGCAGTAAACAAGCTTGGACCCTGTGGCAGTGGACAGAACTGTAATTTGAAAGAATCGTGGACAGTTATCTGTGGAAAGAGCTACAGAAACCTTAGCTCAGACCTGACTTTTGGAGAATCAGACTTGTGACATGGAGGACAGATCTGTGTGTGTGGACAGGTACCTTGTGGTGGCATAAAAGCTCATACTGCTAGCTGTTATATCAGTAATAAAACTTATCACCAATAAAACTTAGTGTATGGACAGTCTTGTGGAGATCTGCAGTGCCTTGAACCTGTGATGGCATAAAAGTTAAGACAGTCACATGTGATAGTCTGCCTGTGGATCAGGAATAAAAACTCAAGAACAGTTTTATATATATCTCAGGCATGTAACATTAAAGAAGCTCGAACTTGTTGGGAGGATCGGACCAGACTTGCAGTTGGAAGCTCAGACTTGCCTTGATAAATCATTTCTTGTGGCTCGGATATATAGACATAACCTCGGATCTACAGTGTCACCTTGAAGTTGCAAACATGATTAATCATAGTATCACTTATTGAAGGAAAATTCACTGTATCACTTACCCTAAGACAGTCAACTGGGATCATTTGATTTGGATCTATGATATCAACAGTTTAATTTGAGGCTTGTTCACCTTTGAGCTTATTGCAGCCTTGAGCTATGGAGTATAGCTCAGTTTTGTGAAGTATTTTCCAAAGCAGATCTCAGAGCCTAGTGAAGATTTATATTATTGCCGAAGCACATTTAGGACAATTTGGGGTATACAATTTTGTTGAGAAGCGTACTCCACCAAACATCTTGAGGGATTTTTATAGAACATCTTGCAGACCTATTGAAGTCATCATGAGGTGAACTTGGAGATATTATTGGAGATCATGATGCATTGTTGATGTCATCATGAGGTGAACTTGGAGATATTATTGGAGATCATGATGCATTGTTGATGTCATCGTGAGGTGACTTGGAGAATTTGGTTGGGTACGATGAAGAGCAGTGGTGACACCTTCTAAGAAGAAAAGGTGGTCATTGATGATGCAACGTGGAGACTAAGTGTGACAGGGCTCATTGAAGAAGACATTGGGAGCCGTGAAGAATAACCAAACATATTTTGAGGAAGTGAAGTTGCAGGTTGGAGCCCAAGAGGTTGGAGCCTCATAGAGACAAGGTCGGTGCCTTGGAAGATAGGGTTGGAGCCCTAGAGGATTGGAGTCCTCAAGAGACTAGGTTGGAGCCTGTACCAGATATAGCGTTGGAGCCATTGAGGTTGGTGCCTCAGAATTGACAGGGTTGGAGCCCTTAAGGTTGGTGCCTCAAAATTGACAGGGTTGGAGCCTTGGAAGTCCAAGTCAGTGCTTGGCAAATACAGATTGAAGCCTGGGAGATTGAAGATTGGTGTCTTCATCTAGAGTTGGAGCCCTACATATATTGTACTTGATTTATTGTAAAGAATAAATTAATAAAAGCATTCATTCTTATTGTTCATTTTGTGTTCTAAATATAAGTGATCTAACTGGTAAAATTAACAATTGAAAAGAAATATTGATTCACCCCCCTCTCAGTATTTCCAACAAGGATGACAATCCTCCTCCCCCTCCTCAAGATCTTCCTTTAGCTCCACAGCTTCCAAGATGGGTCCGCTCTACTCGGGATGCAGCAGGTTCTCTTGCAGGTGACCCTACAGATCAACGTCGTACACGTTCTCAGTTCAAAAGAGCCTCTTCCTTATTGGCTCAAGTTCTAGAAAATCTTGATCCAAAAACCTTTGAAAAAACTTCAAGTCATCCAGATTGGGATGCAGCTATGAATGAAGAATATCTTTCCTTATTGGCAAACGATACTTGGGATCTTGTTCCTCTTCCAAAGGGAAGAAAACTTGTCAAATGCAAATGGGTTTACAGAACAAAGTTTGGACTAGATGGAAAAGTGGATAAACATAAAGCTTGTCTTGTTGCTAAAGGATTTTCACAAGTTGAAGGTATTGACTATACTGAAACCTTCTCCCCTGTTGCCAAAATGAATTCTATCTGCCTTGTTCTTTCCCTTGCTGCCTCCTTTAAATGGGAAATCCATCATATGGATGTTAAATCTGCCTTCTTACATGAGGATTTGCATGAAGAAATCTACATGGAACAACCCCCTGGATTTATCCAAAACGACTCTAGCCTTGTTTGTCGCCTTATGAAATCCCTCTATGGTCTCAAACAAGCCCCTCGGGCTTGGTATGCCAAAATGGATAGCTTTCTCTTAGATAATGGCTTTTCTAGATGTAATTCCGACAACACTGTCTACACCAAGAAAGTGGGTAAGTCCTTAAACATCCTTGTTCTTTATGTTGATGATCTTATCCTTACTGGTAGTGATCCCAACCATATAAACCATGTGAAGTCTAGCCTCAAAAAGAAATTTGAAATGACAGAATTAGGACACTTGCATTATTTCCTTGGTCTTCAAACCTTGCAATCCAAAGAAGGTATTACCATTTCTCAGTCCAAGTATGCCTATGATCTTCTACGCCACTTTCACATGGAAGACTGTAAGTCAGCCCCTTCTCCCTTTCAGTCTAGAGTCAAGCTTTCGATCACTTGTGCTTCCCCTAAAGTTGATGCTACCTTATACCGTCAACTTGTTGGTAAACTTCTGTATCAAACCCATACTAGTCCCAACCTTTCCTTTGCAATTGGTCTTGTTGCTCAGTTTATGCACCAATCTCATGAAAGTCACTGAAAAGCAGCTAAAATAATACTTCGATATATTCGAGGTACAGTTCAGCTCGAGATTCATTACAGTGCAAGAGCATCTCCATTGTTGATTAGTTTCACTGATTCTGATTAGGCTGGTGACCCTAATGATCGAAAGTCTACTGTGGGTTATGTATTCACTCTTGGTTCAGGACCTATTACATGGTCTTGTAAGAAACAAAGTGCCATCTCTCTTTCTTCGGCAGAAGCAGAGTATCGTCGTGCAATTGAAGCCAACAAGGAAGCCCTATGGCTTTGTCAGATCTTGTCCGAATTTGGTCTTCATCAGCAACGTCCAACTACACTTTGGTGTGATAATCAGAGTGTCATTCAGCTATGCAAAGATCCAATTCAACGTCAGCGCATGATACACATTGAGCTACACATACACTTCATCAGAAAGCTAATTCATGATCATGTTCTTGAAGTGCAGTATTGTTCAACCAATGATCAAGTTGTTGATATCTTTACAAAGGCTCTCACGGAAGCAAAGTTTACCAAACTTCGATCATTGCTTGGAGTTCAAGAAAGTTATCATTGAGGGGGGATAGGCTCTAATGCCTCCTTCCTTCTCCTATTGTGTCACCTTTGTAAATCCTTGAATCCGATGTTAGGATATTCCGACACATAGGAAATAGTTAACTATAACTTGGTCTAGCGTAGAGTTAGGTAAAGGTGTTTCTTTACTATGTACATTTGTAACTTATAATCCGACGGTCACGATATGTAGTGATCCAACGGTTCATTCTCTCCTCAGTATTACCGACACTTGATCCATGGCTTAACACCCGATTGGTCCATGATCTATATTTAAAGAGCATGGAGGGTCATTTGTTCGGTAACTGTTTATGAGAGAAGCTTATGTAAATTTTCTTTATTTATATTAATAAATTGCCTGAAGTGGCCGCGTTGGCTTAGGCCGTGGATTGTTTCCCTCTTTGAGGAATTTAACCACGTCAAATACTGGTGTACTGATCTGTGATCTATTTGTGAGTGATGACCTTTGGTGTTTGATCTAAGGAACTTACCTTGTAAATTCCTACACTCTACTAAAATTGGCTTCGTGAACATGTCTGCACAATTCTCCTGTGTGTGGACCTTCTTGAGAGCTACTTTGCCGCCATCAATCACATGTCTTACAAAAAGGTATCTTACATCAATGTGCTTAGTCTTGTTGTGATAAGTTGGATTTGTGGCCAAATGAATAGCACTCTAACTGTCACAGAATACATTCACTTTCTCCTGTGTCCTTCCAAGCTCATCAAGTAGACCTTTCAACCAGATTGTCTCTTTACAAGCATCTGAAGTAGCTATATACTATGCTTCAATAGTGGACAAAGTAATTGTTTCTTGAAGCTTTGACATCTAGCTAATTGCTCCACCTGCAAGAGTAAAGACATACCCTGTAGTAGATCTCCTTTTCTCCAAGTCACCTACATAATCAGCATCCACATATCCGCAGATTGACTCTCCACAACCATTAAAGATGATACAATGGTCACTTGTGCCTCTCAAATACAGAAGCACCCATTTCACTGCTTGCCAATGTTCTTCTCCTGGATTTGCCATGAACCTGTTGACAACTCCAACTGCATGTGAAATGTCAGGTCTTGTAGATACCATCGCATACGTTAAATTTCCTACCGCATTTGCATATGGTACACAAGAAATATACTTCTTTTCTTCATCAGTCCTAGGACTTAAACCCGAAGAAAGCTTAAAATGGGAAGTTAAAGGAACAGTAACAGATTTCACATTGTCCATACCAAACTTTGCAAGTACTTTCTCCACATACTTCTGTTGTGATAACCAGAGCTTTCCATTTTTCCTGTCTCTGTGTATCTCCATGCCCAATATTTGTTTTGCAGTTCCAAAATCCTTCATATCAAACATCCTAGAAAGCTGAGTCTTTAACCTATTGATCTCTTCCATGTTTTTGCTTGCAATAAGCATATCGTCAACATACAAAACCAAGATAATGAATATTCCATTGAAACTTTTAAAGTAAACATAATGATCATACTCACTTCTAGTGAAGTTCTGGCTCGCCATGAAGCAGTCAAACTTTTTGTACCACTCCCTGGGTGACTGCCTTGGGCCATACAATGATTTCTTGAGCTTGCAAACTAATCTTCTGTTGCGACCTTGTACAAAACCTTCTGGTTGTTCCATATAAATATCTTCATCCAAATCTCCGTGAAGAAAAGATGTTTTAACATCCAACTATTCTAGATCAAGGTCAAGTAATGTAGTTAGTGCTAACACAGTATGAATAGAGACAAGTTTTACAACAGGTGAAAAGATCTCATGAAATTCAATACCTTCTACCTAAGAATACCCTTTTGCTACTAGCCTCCCTTATATCTTTCAATACTTCCATCAAAATTTCGCTTCAATTTGAAGACCCATTCGCATCAGACAACACTTCTCCCTCTAGGAAGTTCTACAAGATCCCAGGTTTTGTTTTTGGCTAAGGAATCCATTTCCCCATCCATAGCCTTCTTCCATTTTTCACTATCTACATCATCCATTGCTTCTTGATAACAAGAAGGTTCCCCATCAGTAATCAACGCAATAGAGGAAGCAGAATATTCATACCTTTTGGATGTTTTTCTTTCCCTTGTAGACCTCCTTAGAGTGACTGGTTATTGAACTGGTTCCTGAATTTCCTTTACATCTTTTTCTCCTTTTTCTTCAAAAGTCTCTTCTTCCTTTTGACTTTCCGAAAAAGGTTGAGTCTCCAACTGAATTTGTTGATTTGGCGATACCTGTCATGTTCAACTTTTCCAACATCGGATTTTAGAAGAGAAGATTCATCAAATGTTACATCTCTACTAATGACTATCTTACGTGAAATAGGATCCCACAACCTGTATCCTTTCACTGCATTGTCATACCCAACAAAGACGTAACATTTTTCTTTTGGGTATAACTTTGAACGTTGATTCTTTGGAATAAGAGCATAGGCATCACAAACAAAAAATCTTAAATGTGAATAATCACAAGACTGACCCGACCAGACTTCTTCAAGAATTTTACAATTAATGGCAATTGAAGGTGATCTGTTTACCCAATAACAAGAGCAGATATTGCTTCTACCCACAACTCCTACATGTTAGCATTGTTGATCATGCTTTTGGCTCTTTCCATAAGAGCTTGATTCATACGTTCAACAACGCCAATTTGTTGAGGAGTATAAACAGTAGTTTTATGTCTAACAATCCCTTCATCCTTGCAATATTGTTCAAATTCTAAGGAAGTAAATTCACCACTATTGTCAATTGCTTTGTCCACTCCTCTCAACTAACAACCTCTATTGCGGTTGCTTCTGTTGCACTGACGGGTTTCCCAGAGACTTCCAAAAAAGATGGCTTCACTTAGCGGTTTTTACAAATACAAATCCCACGATTAATGGCTAGACTTGGCTTAGCCTCTTAGCTCCTCTTTTACCGACTTCAAATTTCTGCGACAACTCTGTTGGACAGACTTATACCTCACGGCCCTCACAATAACAAAGCTTTGATACCAATTGTTGGTATTTGAACCTGTTAACATTTAAATAAGAAAGAAATGCACAAGAAATAGGAAGTTGGAACTGAATCACACAAACGAACACAAGAATTTACATGGTGAAACCCTGACAGTGTGTCAAGGAAACCTCCATGGGGCAAGGGATTGGAATTCTTATTGCTCCAAGTCAAAATGACTCTCCAAAAAAGGGCAATCAACATTTTAATACAAAAACTCTGTTACATAACTCCCTGTAGTTACACAACTGCCTAAACGGTAAAATTAAATTTACTCAGATAATTACATTATTGACATTAATTGTTGTCATTCTGTAACAATGGCCAGTTCCAAAGACTTAATGCTAAATGGCTGCCATAATGACACATTATAAATTACTGAAATCTGAAATTTACGGCTACGCGAACGAGTCTGTGTAATGCAGTCAGACAAACTAATACAAAACATAAAATCACAACCCGTGTGATATTCTGAAAGTGATTGCAATGTGAATGATCAGGAGGACAGTCAACAAGATACAGCTTTAAAGGAATATAATGTGTAAAGAAGCCCTTAAAGTTTATTACTTTGACATGATGAAGCGCAGGCGCGATCTGAGGCGCAGTGACTAAAATTTACCTAAGAACAACGACATTCATGAAGCATTCAGACTATGATTCCTTTTCAACAAAACCTATCTGCTTATTTAAACGAGTCGAAATAGTAATTGCTAGAATTTACTTCAGACATTAAAGCTTGCAGAGAGCGCTTTTAATCTTTATAAAACATAAAGCTGAAAGATATATTATTGAAAAGCAAGCTCAAATACATGGACCTTAACATACTGTTTTTTGCTACTCAGTGCAGGTTAGAAAAAACGGTTAAATTTTATTGAAGTGACAAAGATCCAAATTTTTCAGTACTCACGAACTACGATTACTTGACCTACGGGCTCATGGAATTTTGACAGGACATCCACTTATTTCCTTTAATATGAAAAGCTTGGGAAATTTTAAGAGAACAAAGGCAGCTTACCTGAATAGCATTAACGATGAGACCAGAGGCAAGAAACAGTACGCTTATGGGAAGCGCAAACATCGCCGCAACAAGCTCCATCGATCGTGAGTCACAAAAACCCTCTGTTCTTCAGGGATTAGCTCTGAAACACTCGGTTGTGCGCCAATTCAACAGAAGCTGGTCTCGCAGGCTTCCGAATTTCTTGCGGAAATCATCACAGACTATCCAATCTCCCGTAAAAGAGCCTTTGATCGTCAACCCCGTGGACCCGATTGCAAGACGTGACCACGAAATCAAGCTGAGAAATACATCGCGACCTCCATTATCTGCAATTTAATTGTGGCAGCAGGTTCTGTCAGCATTTAATCAGCGCCGTTGGCACCAACCCGCATTTATCAGCGAGTAGCAAGTGCTTTCATGGGTAAGGCGAAAATGCAAAATTACGAGGAGTAGACTCAGATTTTCGTCGAGTAAGAGCTCAGTCGGGAGGCCGCTAAATGGCCATCAGCTTTGTCGCCTCCGTCGTGCTTTTCCGTCGCTTTGTGACGTGATTTAGACGTCGATTGCCAATATATGTGATGAGAATCGTTAAAAGGGAGTGGTAAATAGCTAAAAAGCTTTTACCCGTGATCCGCGGTTTAATCAATTATTTCAATTTTTTCGGTGGGAGGATTCGTTGGGCATTTAAAGAGCGTAGTTTTCGATGCCCACCGTCAATTAAATGGTTAAGTCCAATATATGATATTACCACTAGCGGAGCGGTTTGGGTAGATATAATGGTCTCTGATTTCAACGATTAGCTAAACCACCTTCTTCTGCCAAATTTGGACAATGTAGTATTTTAACCGCAACATTATATAATTTATTTATTTAGAGAGATGCAAACATGTTATTGTAATTTAATCTGGCTTGTGATCTCCAACAAAAAAAAATATATTGGAGTTAACATTTTGTGTAGAGCAAAGGTTCTTATTGCTCAATTAAGAACTAACTCACATCAATTTCGGTGTGAATTGGAACTGTGGAAGAGACCTAAAGAAGCTTGGGAAGAAAGGGTATGTACTTTTTGCACTTATGGGGCAGTGGAATCAGAAAAGCATTTCATTTTGAAATGTGACGCTTTTAGAGACATCGGGACAGTTACTGCAGTATGTTAGCATCAATTCCATGGCATTGTCTTTTCAGTGAGGGAACTGTTAAAAGGTTGGGTCAGCTCATCATCAATTTGAGTAAGAAAATTATTGAATTACAGAAGGCAAAAAACAAGGAAGCTGGGGTCCCATAGACTATTTTTAGTCTCATGGACGTTAAAATATCATTCATTCACATAAGTGGATCACAGTGCACTCCCATGTCTTTCTTTAAAAGGTAAAGCCCGTGAGGCATAGAGTAATTGGTGAGATTGTATTCTACTAAGATACTATATGGTGAAAAGGTCAATGGTTTGAAACCCCATGGGTACCCATAAATAAGGATTGGTATAGTCTAGATGTAGTATAAATATTATATGTTTTTGTTTTTTTTTCGAGCAACTATTCTTGTTAATTTGGTTGAAATCTGGCAAGGAATTTTTGGAATCTTATGTTTTGATGATGTAGTTTGCAGAAATCTAGTGCCTCGGCCCCCTTGGGTTTTTCAGAGCATTGAATCCATTTATACGCTCAAAAATGCATTTTAAACAACTTAAGTTTGCAATCTTACCAAAAATTGTATCGTCGGATTCCGACGAAAAAGTCAAAAATACCTAATATTTAAACTACTTTATATGGCCTAGATCAAGTGCGATCCCCAAATGATTTTGATGACTTAAATACCTTTCCATTTACTAAATAATGACTATTTATTACACTAATTTTAGCTATCTTTGACATAATCAACCTCCATAAACATTATAACGATGACTAAAGTCCAAAATAAACTTAATATGATATGGTAAGGATAAACCTTTGTTAAATAAATTATTGCATGTTTCTACTTAAATGTGTATTTATCTTCGAGTTTTGGAATGTATGTTTAGATTTATTTTTACTATTATATATATATATATATATATATAATTATAATTATAATTATAATTTTTAAATTCATAATATTTTTAAAATTAATATAAATGTTTTATTTTTTCCATCTAAAATTTATATATATGGGAAATTTTTTTTTTTTATAAAATTACACCACCCTTTTTATATTTACACCGGAGGCGTTTTCTTTGCTTGCTTGGGGTGAGCAAACACTGTTCACCCCAGCGAATGATAAGTGTTTCTCAACGCCCTTCTATCCGGTTATATTTTGACATGTTGCGAAATAGTATTGGGTGAGGTCGCCGTCGTGGGTGGGTGTTTAATTCGTCTTGCCCGTCCTCTAGCTGTCCTCGATGAGATCATCGACGCTGTGGAAAGTCGTGGGCAGAGCTTGATGGCCACAATGGCTCGCATCCAGGCTAGCCGGATCGATCTTGAACGCAACTTTGCACGTATTATAAAAGTTACAGAATGTCCTGAAAATCAAAAGCCTCTGCCCGTCTGGTGCAAAGTAACGCTTTGGGAGCCCAATAAACAAATAATCAGTTAGTTGCAAATTCATAGGAGCGTTCCCTCTGGTATTGAGTCGGTGGATGAGCCTCTCCAATGTGGGTATTGAAAACAACATCGTTAATATTTGAATCGAGGGTATGGTCTTGCGAAAGGCCGTTTGGAATGCATTCAAATTTTATAGGGTAGATTAAGTCGTTGCAGAGAGTCCTTGGCTTGTATTACTTTCTGATGATTGAAGCTGAAAGTAACGAATGTGACCAGCAATCCTCTAGAGGCAATGTTCTTGGAGAACTGTAACATTGGATTCGTGTGGCTCGTTGTTGGGTATGACAATACCATCATGTGCGCCTTCAATTTTTTTCGATCCATCTCCATGACTGCAATGCAAGAGCTGCAACTGATTACCTTTCTGTATAACCACACAGGAACAACCGCAGCGAGGCGTACAAATTTATAGAGTGGAGGTAGGAAATTGGGAGTAGAGCTCGTGGAGAGACGGCGAGTCGACAATTGTTGTCCATCCAACAGAAACACATGTGAAGACTATGGCAGTGATATTGGCACTTGTAGAAATCCACAAAGACTAGAATGTGTAATAGGTGGAACTAAACCTGCACGTCTTTTAAACAATTTTACTGCTGCATGTGACCAGATCCTAACGCAACAAGAACGAAACCAGTGTTAACATTGAGGCTTTAACACATGTTATTGATAAGAAAAATATACATCCACACTAACGAACGAAAAACTTTCTTGTTTCGCCTGCAGCACATCCGCCCCAAACAGATTTTATGAGTTGATTCTGTAAAAATTGGTAGATAAAAAACTATAGAGATCTCCTATATTGTACATACGCTAGCGTCTGAGTAGGGAATTGGGCGTTCGATTCACTCAATTGATTTTATATTTAAACCATGACCCAAAATCTTGTTAGAGACTGAGTACTGAATGTGTCAGTCCTGTGAGAAGAGTTAACCAGGACCGATGAGCTGACTCTTTTATTAAGGGCGCAAACAAATTTAACCATTGACATTGAATATAACAAAAATCTGCATTTACACTTTGTTTGATCGAAGCAATGAAACTGAGTTTGAACCATAGCAAGAAGGCGTGGCGAAATCGGGATTAGAGAAGGGTGGAACGGTGGTCCACAAGAGTGGAGGAGTAATGTAAAAGGGAGACACATTTACCATTGGATCCAAAGGATCAACGGACGCGATCAAATGGTGAGATGGTGGGGCAGAGTTAAACATAAGAAAGAATGGAACCTTGAGTCGAGAAGGAACCGTGAAGTGAACAGGAAGGGCTTATTTAAGAATTAAAACCGGTAGTTTCGCGCAAGGGAAAAATGGTAATGGGTTTTGATAAAAATACGTGATTCCACTAGCTGCCTGACGCGTGGAAAAATATGGTATTCGAAAACCGGGTTCATCTTGTTATTTTGCAGCATTAAAGTTCGGGGTCCCAAAAAATGTGATATGCGTTAGGCTCGTTGATCTGGCAGAGGAAGAAATCCAAAGGCCACAGTACCACGCGATGTCCGAAAGTTAATAAGATATGTTGTGGGGCCGGGACATTTCATTTTAATACATGGACTTTGACATTCGACGGTGAGCGTGATAATCAAAGGCTTGTGATAAAGGTTTATTAACGATTCTTAACGCTTGGTTTGGGAACACGTGTGTGCGTTGATATATACACAGTTAAGTCGAACCTTGCACGAAATGCACCGGGTGCTGGTGCATCTTAAAGTTGATACTTGGATCCTCAATTGTTAGAATCGTATTAAGGGTTCGAGCCTTGAACAATGGTCATCTTATAAAACTATGGATATATGCATGTTGGTATATGATAAGCCTTAGTGAACTATGCTCATATGATTGGACGTGTTAACCCTTGTTGAACGAGAGTGCGGACTTGTAACATTGGGTTATAAGTCATCAGGATTAAGCTTTACAAATATAAGGCTGAGGGTAATTAACCCGAAGGTTCTATGGTAACCTATCCAAGAAGTGTTTCATTAGGAGATAAAATAAAGAAGGAGACTTTGGGTAAGTAGGTTCTGATATATATAGGACTTCATAACTATAGATTAAAGGCTTTGTCATATGATTTTGACCATGGAAGAAAAAGTAAAGCCCCACTCATGTAATTGGTTGTATGACCTTCTGTTTCATAGTGAAATAGTTTATAATAAGGTTTTCATATGAAGATAAAAAGAGAGGGAGCTTCCGCCTAGGAGGATAGGATCTGGACTTGAAATTGTGATCTTTATAACCATAAGAGGAAACTTTAAATTAATATCTCAAATCTCAGATTTGAGATATTAAAGAACCCATTGATTTAAATTGCCAAATTCCGAAATTAAAACATCGGAGTTTGCCCATATTGTGGGTTTATTTGGGGTGAAAATTTGGGATGCATTTTACATGCATGACAGTTTGAAATTGTGACTTTGAAGGGGTACCCCGTCATCAGTTAATCAAACAAAATGAAATACAAATATATTCTTTAAATTATTCTTTAAATATTAAGTAGCAGTTAACTGTTTCTCCTTTTGAATTTATATATAATCAAAATTTCGCTAAAATTAATAATAATAATAAAACAATTAAACGATTAAAATTAAAATTACTATATTTACAATTAAATTTTTTAAATATAACTAAAATTAATAAAATTATCTTAAAAACTTAAAACAATTAAAAGTTACCATTTTCCAAAATGGATGCACGATTTAAAAAAGAGGAATTGATAATCTTCATTTTTTTAATATAACTAAAATTAATAAAATTACCTTAAAAACTTAAAACAATTAAAGAGTTACCATTTTCCAAAATGGGTGTACGATTTAAAAAAGATGAATTGATAATCATCTTCCATTAAATTCAAAGGTGAAAAGGTCATTGTCAAGACAACCAGGTGAAGAGTGGTTTAAATGGACGCTGGGTGACCGATGGTTTTCTTTATATTAACAATAATTCCTGATTAGAATTTGTAGCACTAATATTGGGTATCTTGGTTTATGATGCCTCAAACTTGAGCAACGATAATCAACACGAGCTTCAGTTTGTGGCAACCAATATCAATTGAATTTCTAGAGGTTTGAGAGGGATCGACAACCATTTCTGTTTCCTTTTACTCAAATAGGTCAATGAGCCTCATCAATGCGAGCTCAAGTAATGTTTGCTCAACAAACTATCAAGATCATTTTTCTCTTATTGATAGCACAACATAATTCTTTCTCCTTTCGACGTTCCCTTGCACCTCTCGGTGCAATTACTAGTATTATAATTATTTATAATGTGTTGAAGATAAAAAATTTGAAAAAAAATGAAAAGAGAAGTACAATTAACCAATCTTTTTATAACATTTTTTCTACACTTACTTTAACCATTTTTTCAATGACAAATTTTCTACATTGCCTTTAACCATTTTTGACATAACCAAGCCCCCTTCAACATTGCATTAATGCATTAATGACTAGAATCCAATTCGGGTGGCGACCAACGTTAAAAGATAAAAATAAGCCTCTATCACATGAATTATTGCATATTCATACTTGTTTATGTGTTTATTATCGAACCCTAAGCTTTATGTTTTGCTTATTTTGTATCATTATCATATGTATATGTTATATTTAATGGGCATTAAAAAAGCCAAAACTCATTTTTAAGTTTTCTAAATTTGTAGTCATGGTACTTGTAGCAATGGTATGGGTGGTTTGAATTTGTTTTTTTAATTTAAGTTACAAGTAGTTTGAACCTTTCTTTTTTTTAATATAAATCACATAAACAAAGAAAGGAAGCTGTGAAAAATAACTTCAAGATTTAACGATTAAAAATTTATATATAAATTAAATTTTAGTAAATACAGAAATAATACTAATAAGTTATGAAAAGGTCACAAAACATATATGTTTCTCAGGGGTAATATTAGTGTTATAATAATTAATGTTATAATAAAATAAGATGTTATTAATCAAGTAAAACTGATATCACAAAAATAATAAAATAAAATATTATTAATCAAGTAAAACTTATATTATAATATGCTAAAATCTTCATTATTCTAGAAAGTGGGGCCATAAAGCATACATGTCTCTTATGGCAATATTAGTCTCATAATTAAATAAGATGTTATTAATCAATTAGAACTTATACCACAAAGTGCTAAAATCCTCATTATCTTACAGAGTGTGAATTATAAGATATGTGTCAAACACAACTTAGGTATTTTTTTTCCTGAAGTGGGAAATTAAGTGTTTGTTATGAATGGTTATTATAGAAACAAGTCCAAACTTATATGGTTAATGAGTTGCACTGTAATGGTTGGAATGAGATAATGTTAGGATAATAATCTAGGTTCAAACTTTAATAAGCATAAAGAATTATGTGTGTGCGCGCACAAGCTTGAGGAGTTAACTCGCAAGTAGTCTTTAAGTGTGACTTTTTGGAAAAATTTTCTGTTTTATTTTCTAATCTAATTTGTTTAGAATCTGGTAGAGATTCATTGAAATCACAAGTTTGAAGAGTGAACTTTTCATAATCAAGGCGCCCCAAGGGTTTTTTAGGGTGTTGAATCCATCTATGCAGTCAAAAAATCAATTTAAACAACACAAATCAAGATTTGGCCACAAATTTTTTCATCAAAGTCTAGCTAAAAATCCGTCAGAAACTTCAAAAAGTCGCACTTAAAGATTACTCCGATACACTCAAGTGTTATATGTCTATTTATGTGTGTGTGTGAGCCTAACGGGTGTAGTGAATAAATTGTCATCGATATTGTCAGACATTTAGCTAATTCCATGCCAAAAAGGGCCCAATTAGAATCCCCCTAGCTGAGATGCAATAGTTTACATCAATGAGCTTAATAAGGATGTCATCCATAAGTATAAAAAAAAATGTCCCTTAGATTTCCACAAGGTTTCCCTTGGCAAAAAAGTTGTGTGCATGTGCACAGAGAGGGGGTTGCGGGGTTGAATACGATATCCTACATACTAAATCAGGATAACATGGGGTTGAGATTCACAACTCCACATGAAATTAAAAAATAAAAAGAAAAAATGTACAAGCCTAATATCACGAAGAAAATGTGAGGCACTCAATTTTTTAAGTTTTATGAATTCTATTTTATCCAATTTATCATCGACAAATCTACCTAAGAAATCTTTACTAAAACTGCAAATATGGATTAATGAGATTATATTTTTATGTTTTTGCACTTTTAAATACCCTTACTACAATTGGAATGTGCAATATTAACATCTCATATATCATATTCCATCAATCCATAATGGTTTTTGCCATATTTTTAAGCCAAAAATGTCAAGTTTCCCTCCTATTATTTTGAATGGTTGGAAACGAACCATTTCATTGTGCATTTAAGCTACATACTAAAAATATCAATAAGCACCAAAGACCAATAAAAACTATGATAGATTCTCTTTTCAATTACCAATTCAAAATTAAGCTATGGGGAATGATTACAACTAAGTTGATGTGTTTTTTTAATTTTAGAATAACATTACATTATACCAATTCAAAATTAAATTATGGAGAATGATTACAAAGTTGATGTGTTTTTTAGAATAAACATTACATCACAATCATTACAAGATCTTTGTGTTCCTTTTTAGTAATGATTTTTATGAATTTGTGAAAAGAAAAAATTAGTTAAATTGTTATAATGAGATGAATCTATTTTGTCAATTTTATTATTTAAGATTTAATTTTGACTATAATCATTATTAATCGTAATATTTATCAAGCAATAAATTCGAAAAAAAAAAAAATATATATATATTTTATCGCCAAAAATAAATATGATAGGTCAAAAAAAATTAATTTATATTTGTGTAAAATTATTTATGTTATAAAAAAAATAAAAATAAATTGATAAGATTCAAGATAGCAAATATAATGGCCCACTCCATACTTTTAGTTGGAATCAAATGTCTTTTGAGTTTTAAACCATTTCCCCTTGTGGGCCACGTTACCACGTTACATCATCGATCAAGTTCTGAAATTAAGGAATCAGCGAAAGTGAAAAATGCAACCAATGATACGTACACGACACGCTCGAGGTTGTCCAAGGGTCATGCAATTCTTTCTCCACACGTTTGCACTTTCACAAAAAGTCTTGTCACTCTGACTTTATCACTAAAGAGTAAGTAAACTTTAAATTCAAATACTTACTACGTTCTCACAAAAAGTCTTGTAGTTGTTATGGATCAAGTTTTTCGGCTAAAAAAGAAAAAGTTGTTATGGATCAAGAACTTGCTGGAAGGTTAGATGGGGGTGGACAAACAAAGTACGAAAAAAAGTTCATTTGGTATTAAAAAATAAGTTAGATGGAAGTTTTCCACCTGTGCAAGAAACTGAGATTCTCATTCACATGAACATCACATCAAAATGTGCATTTTATGTGGAGAAAAAACCAAAAGGTGGGCATATAAATAAAAATTGTGAAACTAACACTTGAATTTAAAAATGATAATATAAGAAGAAGAAATTTTATAATATATGATAATATTTTATATTTATTAAGAAGAAATTGTCATATTATAATATTATATTATTTTTACATAGAAGAAATTGATAAATTATTTATTATATTATGTCTTAATTTATTTGTTATGTATTTTGGAATATTTTTGCATATTTTAAAGTTGAATTTGTCTATAATCTTGTGGGGATTTGTTGGAATTATAATTTTGAGTTGTGAATTCTTTACACTCCAAGTGGAATTATAATTTTGAGTTGTGAACTCTTCACAATCCATATGCTATGGGGCTTTTTAGGGCGTTGAATCCATATATGTAGTCGAAAATGTATTTTAAACAACAAAAGATCATGATTTGAATAAAATATGTTTTGCCAATTCCAACTAAAAGCTCCAAAGCATATAATAGTTAGACAACACCTTGTATTATTCTTATCCTTAGAAAGAGACAAAGTAATGTTCCATGTAACTTTGATGATAATGAATAATGTTATAGAAGACATTTAAGTGGATACATGGCATAATGTAAAAGGAGTTTATATTATTTTTAATCTTTTACATTATAGTATGATAATGATCTATAAATGTTTATTTTATTTCGAAAATTATGACTAATTTTAATTTATAGTGTTTGTTTTGGTTTGAAACCCAGATGAATTTAACTCTTTGTGTTTTGCAATCTGTAACTTATTCAATGGATGTTGGGTGAATCTAAGCCCTTTGAAAATCAAATTAATAATTTATGTTATGAATATTGCATCTAAATTTAAAAAATGTTTCATAAGTGTTTCATGTCTAGGAATTGGACAATTTTAATGGTTGTGTGTGTGTGTGATGTGCACAACTTCTCATATGGGTGTGGATTTTAAGCTATTTGCAGTTTTATTCGCAAAGCCCATTATACAAACCCAACCAAAATGAAATATTTTTTATATTATTTTAAGTCCATGAAGAAGGTCAAGGGCCCATGTGGCATAAATAAGAAAGGCATTAATAAAGGACCACATAACAAGCTTAAAAATTGTTACATCACCTTGAGGGCATCAACATCGCTAGCGTGACATGTGTATTGATCAATCATGATATTCCACATGGCAATGTTACCTTAATATTGATGTACTTGTGAGATAGGTGGCTACTTTGGGTTCTAAAAGATGACAACAATACACGTGCCTAACTTATGTCAAGTTGTACATTTTATTATGTCCTCCTTTTTTATCATTTTTTAAAGTACTCTACCCTACAATTGAAATAAATTTAATTGGGTTTTATAGTCATTTTTAATCTAAAGATCCAAGTAGATTCAAGATTCTTATTTCTTCCTAATGCATAACTTTCACTATGGACTCAACAATAATAAAAGTCAACCCTTAGGTCCCTAAGTGACAGGTTAATTTTAGGATCTATGATTTATAACATAAAACTATCTAGATATATTGTTTTTTCTTAATGTTTAATTTTAGGCATATGAAAGTAATATATCCAAATTCTACCTCGCCATGATGGCATCAACAAAGTACAAGTTGCTCCACAGTGCCATGTGGCATTGGGATATTCTAGGTATTGTTTGATTAATCTCAAATTAACTTATGAGACTTTGTATTAGAGTTATGGGGAGGCATGTTCACGACATTGTCCCAAAATTTTAGTAGTCATTCAATTATGAGACCTAGGTCATTAGATGGTTTCTTTCTGACAAGTTGAAGGGTCACACTCAAGAACAAAAGTATTATTAGTTGCATGAACTCATGATTAAAACGTAGTTGTTGGACTAAAGGGATGTCAATAACTCTCTTTACATCTTAGAATCTCTCGTTCAAGTCCACAAGTCATGAAGATCACTTCAGAGTGTTGTAAGGCGCCATGTCAAATGCCACAATAAGCACATCCACTCCTAGGACTTCACGTTAGAGTCACGTTAAGGTCATGTCATATGCCCATCACATAGGCATGTTAAGCCCCTAGTCATATTCCTCATTTAGTACCATTATATTAATAATAACTATGTAGGCTTATTATCTATTTCTAGCCTAATTTTCTCCTATAGATGTATATATGTAATGGAGAATAATTGGAATGATCATCTTATCTTATGGATTTGATATATTGTGTAATGTAGTCACCCCCTCAAAGAGGGTTCTCATTCATTCGCTCTTTTACTTCATTTAGATGTGAAAACGCTAAAATGGGTCTTTTTAATGCTTTTTTAGCCATTTGATCCATAACATTTGGTATCAAAGTGAATGATCCTTGATTTTGATACTTTGAAAAACCATCTTGCCATTTTAATAACACTTTATGTTTTAGACTTTAGAAATGTAAGGGAAATGCAAGTTTGGAGAGTTAAATAGTGAAGCTCATCTTATTTAAAATTCAAATTTTATTTCCCAATAATCTCAAAGTTAGAAGCCATATAAGTTATATGTTTTGTCTAGTCTTGAAATAAGGATTAAATAAGTGGTTACAATAAAACAAATACATCTTAAGATTGTGAGGTCCAAATTGAGTGCTACTTATGTCACTTTAAAGTAGAAAAATGAAGGTGTTTCAGGGGTGGATCTAACAAATCACACTCTAACACTCTAAACAAATTCATTTACCTAAACACCCAAAATCAACAAGTTGGATGATGAACCTAAATTTTTATTGGAAAATTTGAATTTAATAAACATGCTGTTAGAAAATGTAACTAGGCTTGGTCTTCATAATTACTATTGTACTTATGTTATTGTATATTTCATGTAAAGATCAAAAGAAGAAGAAAAAAAATTATCATTTTTCAAGCATGGGTTTTATGCTCAAATTATTTGGTCTTCTTGGCTAAGCATATTCTTCATGCTTTTAGGGTTTATTGAGTCAGAAGAATATTTGACATAATTCAAATTATTTTTCTTGAGTCAAGTCCCATTTGGACTTTAAAAAGAAAGTGGAAAAAGAATTTTTTTGAGTCAAATATGTATTTTTTGTACCTACAAGACCAATTCGCCCTGGAAGGGGTAATTCAACCTCCTAGATGTGTATAAATAGAAAAAAATTGACCTCATTTGAAGCACCACTCAAGCAAGTTCAATCTCCAAGACAAGAAGAGCGAAATTTAAGAGAAGAAGAAGTTATGAAGCAAGAGAGAGAAAGAAGGAAGAAAATCAAAGTTTTTTCCTTAAATCTTCCTTAGATTCCTCACACATGTGAAGTTATAAAGCTATTGCAGGGCTGAAGTTACATATTCATTGCAGGGCCGAAGTTGCAAATTCATTGCAGGGCCGAAATTATGAAGTTGGGTGCTGAAATTATGAAGTTGGGTGTTGAAATTCTGAAGCTGGGAGCCGAAATTTTGAAATTGGAGCTATTTTGGAAGGTTTTTACTTGAGTTGACTTTGTCTTGCTGGAAGACCTTGGGATAAGGGTTGACTTGGGTCATGTTGGAGGTCTTGGTCTTGTTGTTTGGGTCTTGGATTCATCATTTAATCTTATTCTATAGGAATAAAATAGTTTTTTGGTTTTCCCCTTTTAGGGGTTTTACCTTGGCTAGGATCCTATATCTTGTGTTCATTGTCTATTTGTGATCTTCATAATTTATGGTGTTGGTAATTTTTTGATGAACAAAACATAATAAAAGTAATAAGAAGACAACATAACTTCACAAGAAATTATCAAGTAAAGAGATAATCCTAACTATTGCCACTATGAATTTCTCAACATGGAATCAAAGCTAAGGTGAAGAAGAAGGTGACTTGAAGATCACTCTTGTTGGCATAAGGAGAAGAATTTCATCAAAGATACCTTAAAGGACATCATTTGTAGGAAGGACACATAGAAATGCACTAGGAAGGGTATAAGGAAGGACATTAGAAAAGGGTACAAGGAAGAGGACTCGAAAAGGTTCATCTTAAAGGAAGGTTGTTACTCCTCCATTAAAGGCATTTTATCTTGAAGAAGAACATAGATCTATCTCTTGGAAGATTATTATTTTGAAGGTTCTTTGGAAGACAATAAAGCATCAAGAATCCCACGAACATCATCTACACTCTTTGAAGCAACTTGAAATCACTATTGTTTGAGGAGTCATCACTCTAGGGCATCTTTGAAGTCTCTTAGAAGCCTTAGGAACATCAAGGTATTTGAAGATATCTTCCTCAAGCGAGACACTCTTATATCAAGTAAGTACTACATTATTCTCTATGGCTCAATATTCAAATCAAATCACTTCATTTTGTAAGGAAGGCAATGAGCTTGATGGGTCAACACACTTTCAAGCATGGAAGAAAATGATAGATTTAATACTTGTAGAAAATGAATTCATGGACCATGTTCTAGGAGAAGGTGCATAATGAGAGAAATACAAGTCTCAATAATATGCCAAGTACATGGAAGGAGAAGTGAGAGGTTAAATTATCCTCGTTGAATCCATTAAGGATCATATTATTCCTTTTGTTGTAGATTTTGGCACATCTAAAGCAATATATGACAAGTTGGTGGAATTGTATTCTATAAGCACTACACATCAGAATATACCTTTAAGGAATAAGATTTACAAGACAAGGTTATCAAAAAATGAATACTTTACCTCATATTTGTATATGGTTCAACCTGTATACTCAATGCATTACCTCCTGAATGGAGTAGTTTTGTGACAAGAATTTATTCAAGAAAGGAAACTTTGAAGTTTGATGAGATATGGTCTTTGTGTATGATAGAAAACAAGAATAAAGGAAATAGATGACACTGAACCAAATGAAATGTCTCAAGTTTTTGCTGCTAAATTAAAGAGGAAAGGGAAGTTTGAAAGTTTGAGCCTCGTCAAAGGAATATCAATCAACCAGAAAGAAATATAGATATTTCAAAAGTGCAATGCTTTGGATGCAATGAATATGGAAATTTTAAGAGATAAATTCCCAAAGACACACAAAACAAGAAGAAAAATAAGAGGAAGGAAAGAATTGGAGCACATACAGTTGAAGAGAATGAAGAACCTAAGAAGAAACCAAAGAATGAAGACACTAAGTATCTATATTTTTGAAGGACTCCCCCTCTATCAGGTTGATCCAGATTTATGCAGGAAAGAAATGAAATACAAATTTAAATAGAAACAAAAAGCTATAGTGAAAATTGTACTTCAATTCATTGAAACAAAATACTGAAAATTGTTTACATGTTGAATGGAGTAAACTATCTCAGGCAATGGTAGTTTATCTTTGAGAAGAGATGCGGTGGCTACATGCCTATGAACTCTGTTACAATGATGCTCACAGGCCTTTTTATTATTGAGAAACAAGGGAAAACCCCAAACATCCAAAAACTTAACCCTAGGATATGAAGCACTAAAAGTTTGTGGGCCCTGTTGGGTTAGTTGGTACACCAACATCTCATGGTCATAACTTTAGCATACGATCTATGTTTGACGTGTAAAATACCTCGTTAGAAATACCTATCCGAATTCGAAAAATTTATAATATAAACCTCATGCCATAAATTATGGGTTTGCTCGTTTTCCAATAAAAATGTTGTTTAGGGCCTCAAAACAACTCTGGAAATTCAAGACCCGAAAAAATGCCAAAAATAGTAAATTGTGCTACAATTAAGGAAATTAAAATAAATAGTGTTGAAAGTCCAAGTGGAATAGGTGGGTGACCACCAATAGCTACCTGGATCAGTCCTCCTTCCTTAGGAAGCAATGGTCCCCATTGCGTTGAGTGCCTCCACGAGATGGAGAAATTTCTATTGAACTTGATCCCTAGTGAGCCACTTGCCATGCTGCAATATTTGGCCAACTTTGACAACTCAATATAGTTAGATCCTATGTTTGTGAGTGTTCTTGATCTATTTTTCCATGATTCAATCAGTTGTGTCCTATTTAATGCAGTCTAGGTGGATCTCTGTTGGTGTCAACTACTCAGCAATGTCTAATGTGTCCAACAATGGTGGAAAGTATGGTTGAAGGTGGTCCACATTGAATACGGGGTGCAAGCCAAGGAATGGGGGTGTTATAGGCCATTTTGTCACATCTAGTCAATAGGCCTCATAATGGGATCAATCAACATACGTTTCCCCTTTGTCATCATCATTGCACGAAGCCCTAAGCATGGCTCTTTCATTCCCCAACGTTTCTTCGTGAAATTGCATCATCTGAGCCAGTTTTAGGACCAACACTCTGTGGCATCTTGTTAGATTATTTTCACCTACAGGTTGCTCAATTGTGGCATGCGTTGATCACCTACAGGTTTATCCCCTTTGCACCTGTTTTGGTTCTACAAATTCAGGAAAAAAAGAGAGAATCCTAAAGCCTCCATTTCTAGAAGCTTCTATAATTTGTTGTAACCATTTACCTTATATAAAAATTCTGAATCCTATCATATCCTACCTTGGAGTTTTCCCTTATCCTTAGATCTCATCCTCCCATCAAGAGTGGATCTCAATCCCTAGATTGGTAAAAGGATAAGAACTCCCAACTTACCCCACTCCTCTATATATTTACAACCTCCCATATGCGAGGGGTTGGATTTAAGAAGAGTGATTCTACGCTTATGATGTTGTTGTGAGAGACATCGTTTAATGAATTTAGGGTGATTGGAGGTGCACTTTGTGACAAGGAAATTATAAATCAACTTGGAGGAGCTCTTCTACAAGAACAACACCTATTTTTGGTTGTAACTCACTCCATTTCTATTAATGCAAAGAGTTCTTTGTTTTCCTATATATGATGTTGTTATTTCATGTATTTCAATACCGTGTTGATCTATTGAATAAAGTGATTAGATGATGCTGCATAGATCTTGTAGTTTCTTGGCTTGTGGTGCCTGACTGTGCAAGTTCTAATTTTAGAAATCTTAGCTAATATTGGAGCATTCAAGCTAAAGAAGGAGTGAAGCATCATCCCTTCATCTATTTACTTTAAGGAAATCATTGGGTTCCTTATATTTCTATTGTTCTAGGTTAGACCATCAGACCTAGGGGAGATACTTATGTCCATAGTCATAAATCCCGCATAAAAAATTAGAAACTCCGCTGGGGAATGGTGTATTCCCTTGGTGTTTCTTTGTCCATTGTGTTTTTTTACCTCTTTGATAGACCTTTGTTGCCTTAACCAGCCAAGAACAAACCTCAGAAGTGATTTCATTGAGTCTCATTTTCAATTTTTGTGTCAGAATACTCTATCCCTAGACCAACACACCCTTTGTGCCTATGATAGAGCATTGCAGCCCACTTGGGCCCTCTCTGTATTTGCGTTGCAAAGCACTGGTGTCTCTTCTGCACCAGCGTTGGCCCCTGTTTTGCAAAAAATTTGCCCTTGTTTTTTATTGCCTCTTTGATTAACCTACTTCTAGCCGACCTTCCTTGAGTATTGAGTGTATTGTGGTCTCTCTAAAGCCTCCATTCAGTTTGAATTTGTGTTTGATTGACTTTGGTAAGGATTGGTTTCGATTTTGTTTGTTCTTATCATTAGGTCGCTTGCAAAATTATTTCGTTTGGTCATTGATTGCTTGGATGAATTGTTGTTCTAGTCCTCATTCTGAAAAGTGCATTTGAATCATTGATTAAACTTTTGCATCTTAGTTTTCCTCATTTCGAAAATTAAATGCGTTGAAAAAAAATTTGCATTGGAATTTAGGGTTTTGTATGTGCATTGATATAGGAGCAATTACATTGAAAGGGATATTTCATCTTGCATCTTGTTTGTTGCATGTTTTATGCCGCATATTGATTGTTTCTTCCCTTCCTTAGATATATTTTCGTTGAAAAGAAATATTTCCATTTTCTCATGCTAGATTTGCAATTTAGGATATTCAGGTGACATTGGTGGTGAGCCCAAAACTAAAATTTAATAAAAAATCAACCTAAATTTTACTAAATCAACCTAAGGAGCATTTGTAACATTAACACAAACATTTAGAGGTATAGGCTAGAGATGTGTTCCGGCGTCGTTAAACGTAGGAGATGTCGTTGTTTGTTAGCGTTGCATCCTGGGGGTGAAATCACGTTCCAGTATGTGAGTGTATAAGATCATTGTCCACGTACCTTTGGTTATATTGGACAGTGCTCCAGCACATAAAGTATATGGGAATGCTCTCATCGAACAGTTACACATTAGACAAAACTACTACGGACTGCACTCCCACGTATTGTCGAGTATATTTTGGGAGTCCCATATAGGTTGTTATCCACCCATAGGTAACCGAGTCTTCTGCCTTGTACATCGTGATACAACAAACACAATATTCAAGGATATTAGTTGTCATACATTAAGTCCTTCGTTCACCAAGGTGTATATTGCAGTTCATGGTTGCTTGGTAATATTTTATGCATAGATTACCCTCTTTTTTATTTATTTATTTTTGTTGTGTGTGTTAATAAATTTTACTATCCAACGTGGAAAAAAAATATCCCCCACTCTGTCATTCACTTAGAATGAAAAATAAGCCTCCTCTTCCACTAGAGGCTACTCTTAGCCATTGTTAGAAGCATAAGAAGATGCAAACTACCGAATCATAAAATTTGGGAACTACTTCTAGTCCTCCTCCTGAATCTGATCAACTAGAATCATCTCTCCCTTTGAGTACTAAGCCTGAGATTACATCTACTTTTGTTGGTGACACTGACACAATCGAAACTGAAGTCCATAAAATCTTACTGCCTAAGGTTGTTAAGCCTAAATTTCCTGAGTCGGAAACTTGGTTACCTAAGGTCATCGAACCTAAGGAGCCTCAGACATCATCATCTGTTACTTCAAGTCTTCCCTCTTCTCTTCCTTTGTTTCAGACAAAATCAACACCTATACATCTCGGTCTCAACAGGGAACTACTTCCATTTGGACTTGTGAGTATAGAAGAGATCCCACAATAAGAGCCTCATCCTTCTACTCATACTCATATTGAAGGAATTTTCCTTTATCCAACTCAACCTCTTCTTCCTCCTCCAAATCCTGAACAAACTCCTTTACCTGATTCTTTCAACTCACCCGCAAACCTCTGTCTGGCCATCTGCTTGGGGATGGAAAGCTGTGGACTTGGTGAGCTGGTATCCAACACTCATCAGAGTACCCAGATCAAAATGCCAGAACCCATATCCCGATTCCATATAGACCGGGATCTTGAAGTGCACCCACACTCGTTCAAAGAAGAGTTTAGCAAAGGGTTTGTGCCAGATATTCTTCTTGAAAGCCATAATGGCTATCTTCTAGAATCATTATCATCACAAAATACGGGGCCATTTCCCTCACAGAAGGAGCCCAGGCAAACTGAAGAGATGGATCTCTGTGTCGACTAGGGGTAGGAGAGGAGACATACCTGCTTCGCGGTCGGCTACAGGCTTCAAACAAGCAAAGATCTGATGCTTTACATCCTTCAAGGTTCGGCCAATAGAACACTTTACGCCTGATTTGCCACTGTTTCGGCCTCAAAATGCCCAGCCGATTGATCAGCACTAAATTTATCTTGGCACGCTCGCTTGAAGGAACACAAAGGTGTCCCATGTGACATAAAAGTGCATTTTGGAGGTGAAAATTTGGAACTTGCGTACCCCCCAGGAGTGCCTTGTAAGTTTGGCCGAATTCTGGGTCACTCTCATAGAGAAGCGGCCAATCAGAAGTCTCGTGCCCACAAGCGTTGAGTACAGTGGTGAGCGCCATGATCGGTGGTCGGCTGAGGCAATCTGCAACATGATTGGTGCTACCCTTCTTATACTTGATGTTCAAATGAAACTGTTGTAGATATCTAGACCACTTTTGATGGTGCTCATTCTACAACTTCCCTTGTGTTTGTATGAACTGCAGGGGCCTGTGGTCTGTATGGATGATTGTTTCCTTCCCCAAAATGTAATGCTTCCATTGTCGACAAGCTTGCACAATGGAGTACATTTCTTTGTCATATGTGGGGTACTTGCGAACTGTGTCAGACAATGTCTCACTGTGAAATGCCACTGGATGTCCCTGTTGAGTAAGAACTGCCCCAATAGCATAGTCAGAGGCATCTGTCTCGATCTCAAATGGCTGTTGCAAGTCTGGTAAAGTGAGCACCGGGGCAGAACAGAGGCGGTTTTTCAGTTTTGTGAACGCCTTCTGTTGAGGTTTCGACCAAAAAAATTTTGCTCTCGCTCCTCCCTTGGTGACTTGACTCAAGGGCCAAGTGATATGAGAGAATCCCAACACGAACCTCCGATAGAAATTAGCAAGACCCAGAAAGCTGCGAAGCTCTGTTATAGTGGTCGGGGCTGGCCAATCCCGAATGACTTGGATCTTGGCCGGATCCACATGCACCCCCCTTTCATCAATAATGTATCCCAGATATTGAACCTGGGTCATGCCAAAAGTGCACTTCTCCAAATTGGCACACAACTTGTGTTGCCGCAGTGTTTGGAGGACTTGTCGGATGTGGTGAAGGTGCTCTTCCCAAGTCCGGCTGAAGATCAGAATGTCATCCAAGTACACCACTACAAATGAGTTGGTGAATGGCCGCAACATGTCATCCATCATCCTCATGAAGGTTGCGGGAGCATTCGTCAACCTGAAAGGCATGACCAGCCATTCGAAAAGGCCTTCCTTGGCTTTGAAGGCAGTCTTCCACACATCGGAGGGTTCAATCGGTACCTGGTGATACCCCGACTTCAAGTCAATCTTGCTGAAATATTTTGCACCTTTGAGTTGGTCCAAAAGGTCATCAATCCGTATAATTGGCACTGAATATTCCTTTAGAAGGATCTCTGCTCTTACCACTCGATATCAACATGAGGCTCACAACCATCCTTTTCTTTCTCATCACACTTCCTGGTCTCCTGTGGCGATGAACTTGAACCATTGCTTTCTTTGCTCATCCTTTCGGCAATGTGCCTCCCGAATCGTCTCTGATTTCATCATTCTTCTAGAACAGTAATTGACAGATCGGTCCATTGGGTAGCGGCGTACCTGGGGTCAGATCAATCGGGTGCTTGACCTGACAGTGCAGAGGAACCCCTGTGGGTGAGGTGAAGATGTCCCCGTACTCCTCCACAACCTTATCCATTTGCTGTTGTCGTGCAAAGGAGCCCTGTTTGGAGGTCGTGGCCACAGTCTTCTTCTTGCCCTGGGGGCGGATCATCAGGAAAACAAATTTCCTGGTTTGGGAAATGAGCTTACTGCATTGTTTTGCAGTAACCAAAGAGATAGCCGCAGAAGGTGGTACCTCTCCCATCCTCCATCACTTATTTCAAAACAATAAGCAAAGACGATACTGAGACTCATACGCATGACGTCCACAAGTATGAAGTCCTAATAATAATATCGTCAGGAAACATCATTGTGAGCAATGCCATGCTGCACATAGTACCTCATCCGTGGGAAGGGCTTGATGCTATAGGAAGGCGACACTGCCGGCTGACGCGGAGATCTCGTCCCTGGTGAAGCCACCCGATGGTGTATGGATGTGGGTGAGCTGTGGTCGGCAAGCCCAACCGCTTCACGGCGTCTGCTGAAATGAGGTTCTTTTGGCTCCCATTGTCGACAATGAACTGTACAGGGGAGCCCTTTACCCACATCTGGGAGTGGAAGAGACGTTCCTCCTCCTCGGGATCTTCCGGTTCCTCCTTCTGGACCTTTGTAGTGGCAACAGTGGCGTTGGGCTCCGCATCAATAATCTCTTTCCCTTTTTCATTCCCTTTTTCAGGTTCTGATTCAAGTCGCAGCATGCATCCGACTCTGTTTTCATCTCGCCACTGGGCATCTCGCTGGTTTTGGCACACTCACTTGTGTTGTGAGTGGAGCTCTTACGGAACTCACACCACTTCCCCGTGCGGAGTCAGAGCATGCATCTGACTCAGAAGCCCTCATCTCGGCCACTAGTGACTGCTTGGCCCGACACTCACTTGTGTTGTGAGTGGAGCTCTTATGGAACTCACACCACTTTCCCGTGTCCTTCTTTGGCTTTGCGGTGCTGTTATTTTCTTGTGGCTTTGACGAGTTGTCTTTAACCACCATGCCTTGGCTCTATCCTTTGTTCTACGGTTTGGAAGCACCTTTCCCTTGCTTTTGATTCGCAGATCCAAAGTCTCGCTTCTTATGCTTGAATTTTTTCTCAATCTTGGCAGCATACCGGTATGCCATACCAAGCGAGGAGATGTCGAGGAACTCCATTTCCTCCTGAATGTATCTGTGCAGACAGCTGCGATACTTTAGCACAAAATGTTTCTCTGAATCTTTGATAACCAACTTTGTGTGCAGGGTATGGAACAGATTCGTCAGCTCATGCACATCTTGATCCCTTTGTTGTCGCAACGTGGTCCATTGTATGTACTTGTCCTCATAGCTCCCCACGGGATAGTACTGTTCCTTGACAGCGTCTCGGAAAGAATTCCAAGTTGGTACGGCCGAGAACAGAGAGGGTTCTGTCTGGTCCTTGTTCTCACAGTAGGTTTCCCACCAGTCCTTAACATGGGGGGTATCTTTGAGGAGTGCAAAAATAATCTTCTCCCGGTTTGAAAAGTCATGAACAGAGAAATATCCTTCTAATAGATTCAACCATCTATCTACGACATCTGCGTCTATTTGACCCTCAAATATGGGAATGTCAAAATTTACTTGTACCTTAAAGGGAGTCGCAACTCCAGAGTGGCTACTGGATGCAGATGCGCCGCCGGTGGGCAGCCGTTGAAGGATCTGAGCAAAGCTATCCATCATCGCGTTCCTTTGTTTTCCGAGGGCCTCCTCGAGCAATATTTTGATAGGATCTCCTGCTCCCTCATCTTTCTTTTCGTCCCCCATGGGCGTCCGTCGAGGTTTACGAGGCTGATCTTGCAAAGGTTCCACCAGATCAAGCCCTAGCTCCTTATACCCCGACCTCGTTGGGGACATGCAAGGAAGGATCGAGAAAAAGCAGACCGCTCTGATACCACTGATCCGGATTTATGCAGGAACGCAACAGAATAAACACATAACCATAAATACAGAGATGCAGCGGAAATAACACTTCATTTCATTAATATCAAAGAACTGAAATTTGCTTACGGACAGAATGGAAATAAAACTAGCTAGGGCGCTGGTAGCTATCTCTGAGAAGAGATGTGGCGGCTACAGGCCTCTGAACTGAGTTACAATGAGGCTCGAGGGCCTATTTATCATTTAGAAACAATGGGAAATCCTAAACAGCCAAAACCCTAACCCTAGGAGATGAAGCGCCAAAACTATGGCCCCCGTTTGGGTAAATTGGTGTTTCAACTTCCCAGGGGCGTAACTTTGGCATACGATCTCCGTTTGACGCGTACCATACCTCGTTAGAAAGATCTATCCGAGGACTACAAATTTGGAACGGGCAACATCGATCCATGGACCCATGTTGCCCTCCGTTTTCCAAAAAAACGTCGTTTAGGGCCTCAAAACGGCTCCGGAAGTTTAGGACCCGAAAAACTGCTAAAAATAGTAAACTGTGCCGAAACTGAAAAACTGAAATAGACAATGGTGGGGCCCCAAGTGGAATAGGCGGGTGACCACCAATATCCACCTGGATCAGTCGCCCATCTCTATATGCATCTAGAGATCTTTCTCCTCCAAGTCACTGAAAGGCTCCTTATCTCCCGTCATGTGGAAGGAAGCGCCACTATCCAAATACCACTCTTATCCCAATGCACTTGACACCATGCATGCGATAAATGAGAAGTCAAGTTCAAATTGTGAGGCAAGGGCCTCACCAGCTACATCTCCAAAAACCTTCTTGTTCTTCTTCTTCTGCGGATAGTTAGTAGCAAGATGCCCATGTTCGTGACAGTGAAAACACTTCACCTTGGACATATCAGCTTCTTGCCTTTAGACTCAGGTTTAGAATGGAATTTATCCCCCTTCCCTTCTTTGCCTTAATGGCCAAATCCCAATCCTCTTCATCATCATGCTTTGATGAAGAGCCATCTTTGGGGTTCCGCCTGAACTCCTCCTGCACCAGATCTGACCACAGTCGTTCCTAATCCAACATTTTTTCTCGTTCGTTGACAGAATCTTCATAATTGTGCCAACTCTTAGGAATTACCAAGAGAGATAAGCCTGTTGGACGAATAATTCGTTCTTGCGGACAAGACAGACCTCCCAAGTGTCCTACGAACATCTAGCAACAAACAGACAAATAAAAACCATTTTCTCTAGATATTGTTTGACATGGAATTGATTATAACAGGGTTACCTACTTGTAGTCCAGCGCTGATCTTCTTTCCAGTGGCTTGAAGAAAGTTGTCGTTAAGGATCTGCAATCACAAACACAAGAAAAGATCAAAAGCACTTGTATAATAAATCAATTCATGAATCAAACATCTATCAAGATGATCAAGGAATTCAAGAAATATGATAATTAATTAAATAACCCATTGAGAAAACAATATTCATTCGTATTAACTTAAATAAATAAGAGCCTTACAACCATGTCCGACTTGATGTCATACATGCCTTCCTAGGGTCCAGAACAGGCATTTACTTTACTCTGACAAGCCTTGCACTCTCTCAGCTAAAAGCACATGTGATCCAGGTGGATATTGGTGGCCACCCGCCTATTCCACTAGGGGCCCCACCATTGTCTCTTTCAGTTTTTTCCACAACTTACTATTTTTAGTAGTTTTTTTCGGGTCCTGAACTCCCGGAACCGTTTTGAAGCCCCAAACAGAGATAGTATGCCGAAGTTACGTCCCTGGGAAGTTGAAACACCAATTTACCCAAACGGGGGCCATAGTTTTGGCGCTTCATCTCCCAGGGTTAGGTTTTTGGATGTTTAGAATTCTCTATTGTTTCTCCATAATAAATAGGTCCTCGAGCATCATTGTAACACAGTTCAGAGGTCTGTAGCCACCATATCTCTTCTCAGAGATTTGCTACCAACACCTTAGCTATTTTATTTCCATCATGTTTGTAAGCATATTTCTATGATTTGATATTAATGAAATGAAGCCTTATTTCCGTTGTATTTCTATGTTTATGGTTATTTCTGTATTCTATTGTGTTCCTGCATAAATCCGGATCAGTGGTATCAGAGCGGTCTGCTTTTTCTCGATCCTTCTTTGCATGTCCCCAACGAGGTCGAGGTATAAGGATTTAGGGCTCGATCTGGTGAAACCTTTGCAAGATCAACCTCGCAAACCCCGAGGGACGCCCATGGGGGATGAAAAGAAAGAGGAGGGAGTAGGAGATCTTATCAAAATATTGCTCGAGGAGGCCCTCGAAAAACAAAGGAACGTGATGATGGATAACTTTGCCCAGATCCTTCAACGATTGCCCACCGGTGGCGCATCTGCATCCAGCAGCCACTCTGGAGGTGCGACTCCCTTTAAGGTACAAGTAAACTTTGACATTCCCATATTTGAGGGTCAAATAGATGCAGATGTCATAGATGGATGGTTGAATCTATTAAAAGGATATTTCTCAGTTCATGATTTTTCCGACAGGGAGAAGATTATTTTTGCACTCTTCAAAGCTACCCCTCATGTCAAGGACTGGTGGGAAACCTACTGTGAGAAAACGGACGAGACATAACCCTCTCTGTTCTCAGCCGTACCCACTTGGAATTCTTTCTGATATGCCATCAAGGAACAATACTATCCCGTGGGGAGCTATGAGGACAAGTGCATACAATGGACCATGCTGCGGCAACAAAGGGATCAAGATGTGCATGAGCTAACGAATCTGTTCCATACCTTGCACACAAAGTTGGGTATCAAAGATTCAGAGAAACATTTGGTGCTAAAGTATCGTGGTTTTTTGCACAGATACATTCAGGAGAAAATGGAGTTCCTCGACATCTCCTCGCTTGGTACGACATACCAGTATGCTGCCAAGATTGAGCAGAAATTCAAATAGAAGAAGCGAGACTTTGGATCTGCGAATCAAAAGCAAGAGAAAGGTGCCCCCAAACCGCAGAACAAAGGACAAAGCCAAGGCATGGTGACCCAAGACAACCTACTAAAGACACAAGCAAAGAACAACACCGCGAAGCCAAAGAAGGACACGGGAAAGTGGTGTGAGTTCCATAAGAGCTCCACTCACAACACAAGTGAGTGTTGGGCCAAGCAGTCGTTGGTGGCCGAGATGAGGGCTTCTGAATCAGATGCATGCTCCGACTCTGAATCAGAACCTGACAAGGTGAATGACAAAGGGAAGCAGATTATTGATGCGAAGCCCAACGCCACTGTTGCCACTACAAATATCCAGAGGAGGCAGAGCGTCTCTTCCACTCCCAGATGTGGGTAAAGGGTTCCCCACTATGGGTCATTGTCGATAATGGGAGCCAAAAGAACCTCATTTCAACAAATGTCGTGAAGCGGTTGGGCTTGCCGACCACAGCGCACCCACAACTATACACCATCGGGTGGCTTCACCAAGGACGAGATCTACGCGTCAGCCAGTAGTGTCGCCTTCCCTATAGCATCAAGCCCTTCACAGATGAGGTATTGTGTGACATTGCTCCTATTGATGTTTCTGATGTATTATTAGGCCAACCATACTTGTGGAAGCGACATGCTATGTATGAGTCTCGACCTCGTGCTGTTATTGTTACTTTTGGAAATAAATTGTACAGGATACCATAGGTACCACCACCTCCCACTATCTCTTTGGTTACTGCAAAACAATGCAGCAAGCTCATTTCCCAAACCAGGAAATTTTTTTTCCTGGTGATCCGCCCCCAGGGCAAGAGGAAGACTGTGGCCACGACCTCCAGACATGGCTCTTTTGTACGAAAACAACAAATGGAAAAGGTTGTGGAGGAGTACAGGGACATCTTCACCTCACCCACAGGGGTGCCTCTACACTGTCAGGTCAAGCACCCCATTGACCTGACCCCAGGTGCGCTGCTACCCAATGGACCGATCTATAGGCGCTCTGTTTTGGAGAATGACGAAATCAAGAGGTAGATTCAGGAGCTGCTGCAAAAAGGTCACATCCGGCCAAGTTCATCGCCCTATGGGAGCCCGATTGTGTTGGTACAGAAGAAGGATGGGACTTGGAGACTCTGTATTGATTATCGAGCGTTGAACAAGATTACTGTTTGGAATAGGTACCCGATCCTACAGATTGGTGACCTTTTGGACCAACTCAAAGGGGAAAAATATTTCAGCAAGATTGACTTGAAGTCTGGGTATCACCAGGTACCAATCGAACCCTCTGATGTTTGGAAGACTGCCTTCAAAGCCAAGGAAGGCCTTTTCGAATGGCTTGTCATGCTTTTCGGATTGACAAATGCTCCCGCAACCTTCATGAGGTTGATGGATGACATCTTGCGTCCATTCACCAACTCATTTGTAGTGGTATACTTGGATGACATTCTTATCTTCAGCCAGACTTGGGAAGAGCACCTCCACCACATCTGAGAAGTCCTCCAAACACTGAGGCAACACAAGTTGTGTGCCAAGTTGGAGAAGTGCACTTTTGGCATGACCCAGGTTCAATATCTGGGATACATTATTGATGAAAGGGGGGGTGCATGTGGATCTAGCCAAGATCCAAGTCATTCGGGATTGGCCAGCCCCAACCACCCTAATAGTGCTTCGCAGCTTTCCGAGTCCTGCTAATTTCTACCGCAAGTTCGTGTTGGGATTCTCTCATATCACTTGGCCCTTGAGTCAAGTCACCAAGGGAGGAGCGAAAGCAAAATTATGTTGGTCGGAATCTCAATTGAAGGCGTTCGTAGAATTGAAACATCGCCTCTGTTCTGCCCCAATGCTCACATTACCAGACTTGCAACAACCATTCGAGATTGAGACAGATGCCTCTGACTATGCTATTGGGGCAGTTCTTACTCAACAGGGGCATCCAGTGGCATATCACAGTGAGACATTGTCTGACATAGTTCGAAAGTATCCCACTTATGACAAAGAAATGTATTCCATTTTGTTGGCTTGTCGATAATGGAAGCATTACATTTTGGGGAAGGAGACAATCATCCACACAGACCATCGACCCTTGTAGTTCATACAGACACAATGGAAGTTGCAGAACGATCACCATTAGAAGTGGTCCACATATCTGCAACAATTTCATTGAAACATCAAGTACAAGAAGGGTAGCACCAATAATGTTGCAGATTGCCTCAGCCGACCACCAATCGTGGCCGTAACTACCGTTCTCAACTCTTGTGGGCACGAGACTTCTGATTGGCTGCTTCTCTACAAGAGTGATCCAGAATTCAACTACACATACAAGGCACTCTTGGGGGGTATGCAAGTTCCAAATTTTCACCTCCAAGATGCACTATTATGTCACCTAGGACACCTTTGTGTTCCTTCAAGCGAGCGTGCCAAGATGATATGGGAAGCGCACTATAGTCGAGTCGTTGGGCATTTTGGGGTCGAGAAAATAGTGGCAATACTATAGAAGTATTTCTATTGGCTGAACCTTCGACAGGATGTCGGGAAGTACATCAGATCCTGCACTGCTTGCGCCATTGCCAAACTGACCATCAAGAAGCAAGGGCTCTATACTTCGCTACCTACCCCTGGTCGACCTTGGGAATCCATTTCCATGGATTACATGTCAGGCCTTCCTTCTACTAAGCATGGAAACGAATGTGTTTTTGTGGTCGTCGACAGATTCTCAAATATGGCCATTATGGCGGCGTGCAAGAAGAATATCACAGCAAAAGCCACTGCTAAACTCTTCTTTGAACGAGTGTGGGTGCACTTTGGGATCCCACAGTCCATCATATCAAATCGCGACAGTAGGTTCCTCAGCACATTTTGGTCCAACCTCTGGTCAATGTTGGACACCAAGCTCACCAAGTCCACAACTTTCCATCCCCAAACTGATGGCCAGACAGAGGTCGTTAACAAGATGATTGTACACATTCTACACATGTACAATTCAAAGCATCCATGCACATGGGATGAGAGCCTTCCCTATGTACAACACAGTTATAACCGGGCTCTCCATATCTCAACCGGCCACAACCCCTTTCAGGGGGGCTTGGGATTCCAGCCACTATGTCCCATTGATGTAGCCATGCCATTTTCAGCTACTCAGGGCGATTCGGCTCATGTCCAGTCTAAAGCTGATAAAGAAAACAACTTCATCGAGTGCATTCAGCACATCTGCCAACAGGTTCATGACATATTGGACAAAGCTAATGCTAAGTACAAGCAATGACATGATCAACATCGGGTGCCACACAACTTCCAAGTGGGCGAAAAAGTGTGGCTACATTTGAAGAAGGAGCGCCTCACAGGACCCCACCGCAAGATTTGCTCGCTCTGATATGGGCCGTACACCATCACCAAGGCTGTAAGGAAAAATGCCTTCGAGCTCAGTATTCCACCATTCCTTGGTCTGCACCCAGTATTCAATGTAAACTGCCTTCGTCCCTACTTCCCACCTCTATTGGACACCTCTGACATTGCAGAAGAACTCACACCAAAAGAGTTAAACCCAGACTACATGGAACAGGCCACCATAGACTGTATCATGGACATGAAAATCAAGAACACTCGCTGACAGAAGATCCAACTGTATCGGGTTGTCAAAGCGGGCCAACTCCTGCACCAAGGCAAGTGGTTCACCAGGGACCAAGTTCAACAGAAGTTTCCTCATCTCATGGAGGAAATCAACGCAATGGGGACCATTGCTTCCTAAGGGGGGTGGAATGATCCAGGTGGATATTGGTGGCCACCCGCCTATTCCACTAGGGGCCCCACCATTGTCTCTTTTAGTTTTTTCCACAACTTACTATTTTTAGCAGTTTTTCGGGTCTTGAACTTTCGAAACCATTTTGAAGCCCCAAACGGAGATAGTATGCCGAAATTACATCCCTGGGAAGTTGAAACACCAATTTACCCAAATGGGGCCCATAGTTTTGGTGCTTCATCTCCTAGGGTTAGGTTTTTGGACGTTTAGAATTCTCCATTGTTTCTCCATAAAAAATAGGCCCTCGAACCTCATTGTAACACAGTTTAGAGGTCTGTAGTCACCACATCTCTTCTCAGAGATTCGCTACCATCACCCTAACTATTTTATTTCCATCATGTTTGTAAGCATATTTCTGTGATTTGATATTAATGAAATGAAGCCTTATTTCCGCTGTATTTCTATGTTTATGGTTATTTCTGTATTCTATTGCGTTCTTGCATAAATCCGGATGAACATGGGTGTGTAATCATTCCCATATAATGATCAGCTTATGAGAGTATGAGTCTTCACAACATTTCTCCTCAAAAATTCTTCAAGTCTAACTCACTAGCTCCCAACTCTATCTAACCTTTGAAGCTGCACTATGGCTTCAATTTATAGGAAAAGAGAGGAGGTTATGGTTCCCATTAAGAAGGGATAGAATTCTCTTTTGAAGGGATTGAGCTCCATAAATCAAGGGGTAGGCTCCCATAATGGAGGTATGAACATACTTGATAGAGCGAACCTTCGACCGGATAACTGCTTCTAGAAGCTTCCAAATTTGACTGTTGGGCTTCTAAATGTTACTTTCTGCCTTTGTTTTATCTTTTACAGTGGTTTGCACCTTTAATGAATCAAAAGTGTGTTTAGCTCCGCATGATTTAGAGCAATAAAGTGCGGCACCGCAGGCAATGTTAAGAGAAAGTGCAGTACAAGTGTTTTTAAGAATTTTATGAGATTTTCTCTTAATTTCAGGGCTTGAATTTAGGAACTTTGATGTTGTAGACTTCTAAGGGAGTACTAAAATGTCATGGTGACAAATTTCAGTGTAAAAAATTGCCCCCTAAAGTGTGAAGTCTGAGAGCATTCGAAGAGGGATGCGCTTTATCATTTCAAGGATTAGCCTGTGGACACCCCAGTCAGAACCCTGCAAAAACATTCAATGCAAAACACACACACACACACACACACATATATATATCGTCGCTAAGGTAGGCATTCCCATACTCAGATCAAAACTAACTAAACTTGTTCTGATACAGAAATGATTTTAATATTACATCAATAGTGTAGACACAACATGGACGGAGCCATCTGTAATGAATAGTCTACTGCATAATGAATAATAAAACTCCTCGCAGCCTAGATGGTGGAAACTAGATCCAACGTCTTGATTTCTGCTTCCTGAACTAGTACGATTCTATCCAGGCGATTAAATGTGTTGAAGTCGAACATGGTAGAAACCACTTGATTACTAGTCAATGATGTGAACGGTTAACAAGTGTGAGAGAAACCACCAATAATGACAATGGCTCTCAAAGTACTCAGTACAATCCATGAAATGTGAATAAGTGATCTGAAGTTGAACATTTCACGGAATCGTTCAATTGAAGGTCAATGATGCAACCTGTCATTGAAGGCGAGAAACCTACCATTAAGGCATGCAGATTCCAAGGTACTGACGGATTCTAGATCAACTTCCTAGATGATGAGCTGTCGTCGATAGAAAGTGATCCGTTGTAGGCAAGCTCACGACACAAAACCATAGATCAAGTTTTGAATAAATTTTTTGCAAGGACTGACTCAGGGATGGTCAACGCGAATGGAGACAAATGTTTGCAGATGAATGGTTTGTTTGATTATCTTCTTGAACACATAACGACACTGCAGATGGTTTGGTGACAGTTGCCCTAAGCTAATACCCAGAAACTGGCTAAAGTCCTTCAATATGGTTTGATTAACTGATAGGCAAAAGATTTCCCAACCCAAGTAGAAGTGTGACAGAAAGTGTCTTGTTCAAGAGTAGTGTAATGCTTTTATAAATCAAAGTGTAACAAATGAATCTATTTTCTCTCTTTTCCCCCACCATTTCTAGCAAGTACCTCTTTATTTTTTGACAAGCTTGAGGAGGATAACATTTGCTTGTTTATAAGCTCATCCTTTGGATGAGTCCAACTTAGTTTAAAATCGAACCCTAAGAAGGAGTGGTTCGTTCCTGTTTGAAATTGACAGGTCCTTTACTGTTAAATTTTAACGAGTCCAGTATAGGAGAAACTCGATGTTTTTCATTTTTAGGGAGTCAGAAGAAAAAACTTAAGAAAACTCCGTGGGTGTACTTTTTCATAATTTTAGTCTCTCAGGCCCGAAAAAGGATAAAATCATGCGGAGAGAACTCTATTGACCATGATTAGTCAACGTATACCTTTTTCGTAAATAGTCCATTTCAGTCCGGAAAAGGGATAAACTTATACTGAAGTGACGACCGTTCATTTCCTTTAACGAGTTCGAATAGTCAAGTACTCGGCAATCTTTTCATTTTTAGAGAGTCTAAAAAGGGATTAAAATATGACTCCATGGTTTTGCTTTTTCGTAAATTTTAAAGAGCCCGAAAAAGTGATAAAAGTATACTCCTCGTAAAAAATGATCATTTTCCCTGAAAAATCCGGTATTCTGCACAAAAAACTCAAAAAATTAGACACACATGTTTCAATAATAAAAATATTTTAAAAAACCATCTTTTTAAAGTGAAAAATAAACAAATTAAATTTCATTTATTCGAAAAAACTTATAAAAATGATTTTTTCAAGTTCATTTTTACCATTTGAGTTTGGAGTGAAAATTTTAGAGCTTTTGGCAAAAAAATGCTTCGGAGAAGATTCCGGACAAACCGACCATTGAAATCGAAAACCGTCTGCTCCAGGTAATCCACATCCTCTTTTCCTTGCTTTTCATCCATTCATTTTCTTAAATTAGGGTCTAAATTTCATTTTTGGGAGGGAAATTGGTTCAAAAATCCACCCTCGGGGGTCCGCAGGTAGGACACTATGTACCTGCGGACCCCGAAATTTTCTCACAAAGGAAAATGTCGGGGCCCCGCACTTTTAACATAGAGCCCGTGCGGAGCTATCCACTGTCTCTGAGTGTAAAGTGCGAGGGTGCCGTAACGAATTTAAAAACACAATTTCCTCCCAAATTACCCAATTTTTTTTTTTGAAATGATTGTAATCCCTCATTTTACTAATTGTAGGATATTTACAATGCTCATTTGGCGAGAATGGGAACATGAGGAAGTAGATGAAGCAAAAATGATTCATCAACCTACTTTGCAAGATTTAAGAGCATGCGAGCTATTCAAATTCTGGGCTACCAGTGGCATGAGAGCTCAAGTAGATCTTCTCACTTGGTTAGTAAACAAGTGGGACATTGAGGACCAGTGTTTCGTGATTGGAGGTCACCAGCTCGAAATTGAGCTGGAGTACATATATTTTTTGACTGGTTTGTCTAAGAAAGGCGAACCACTTTCTCTATTTAGGGCTAGGCCAGGTGCCCAGTCTATTGCCAGCCTGCAATTAGAGTTTTGTAATGATGAAGCCAATCCTAGAGACAAACGGATTGATATTAAAACTATCATCCGTCTCGAGTTAAAAGTGATTGCATTTACCGTTGTCAAGTTGTGCGGAAGTGCAGCTTTGCATGTAGCTACTGGATCTCATAGTTGGATTGCAGTAGATTGTTTCCAAGGCACCATATTCAACTGGTGCGAGGTAGTGTTGTCTAATGTCAAAGGCCAACTAAATAGAGCAAAAAACGAGAAGTTAAACAACTTCGGATATGGATCTCTCGTGGTTAACTTTGCTTTAGAGAGGATTCCTCTGTTAGCCCCGCAGCATATTCCTGTTGATGCTGGTAGACCTCGAGAGCTATGGATGGTTCGATGGGTTGCTTTGATGGCCCATCACAGCGAGGGTGGGGAGATTGTTCGATTTCCCTCGACTTATTTTTGTTAGTTAGAACACCAAATTTTTGTGATAGAGGATTTTCCTTATGCGGGCATGGATTTCTGCGGTGACCGAGATATGCCACTTCCTCTAGGAGCTCAGTGGGATGAGTCAGGTAAAAAATCTCTTTGACATGTTCTAATTTCTATTTTTTATTTTGTTTTTAAATCATCCAAAACTGATAACAAAAATTTCAAATGCAGATGTGGGTCCACGTCGACCAGCCACTCTCCGCCCCTTTAACCAGAGGCAAAGGGATGCAGCAGCACCACCACCACCACAGGATCAGACAGCAGAGATCCTGACTGATTTAGAACACCATTTGGAGTGGCTAACTATGGATATTCCTGAGATTACCATAGATGACATCCCACTCCGTTTACAGAGATACGTCATTGGTATTCCTGGACCATTCAGGAGATTTTTGAGTAGAGTGGCACGAGCAGTAGTGTATTACCATGATCATTACCACGGATAGTGGATGATTGACTGTATAGACTCAATTTTTGTATCACATTTTTCCGATCATAAGGCGTTTTGAACCTATGATCGAAGACGATGTACTATTTTTTGAACACTACATCTATACTATGATATACTATTATTTCTAGTTACCTGTTCAATCATTTTATCGAATGTTGATTTATTACTTTATTATTTCAAATGTCTGTTTATAACACTAGAAGATGTTGCGTCTGCTAATGTGTTTACATTTTTTGGAATGTGTTGATACTCAATATAATCAAACTCTCGTTCCAAGAGACGAACCCTTAAAATAATCTTAATAATATTGGGTTTTTAATGGCATATACTTGGTTTAACTGTAATACAACAAGTTCAGAATCTAACTTAATGATTAAACTCCAAATTTCAAATGAAATGGATTCTGACAATAATTCAATAACTGCACTATATTCAACAATATTGTTCGTTGTTTGATCAAGGCTTACCCCATGCATAGATACTAACTCGTCAGTGGGTGAATAAATAACTCAAGCTGCGGAAGAGATGTTCCATGTACTACAAAAAGCGCCATCAGCAAAACCAATATATGTTTGAAAGGACATCGACATCTGCAATATCAAGAGTAATCCAGATAAGCAGGAAATAGTAGTAAAAGCACACTTAAGCTAGGCACACGTTTCTAATTTATAGCACACCAGCTAGAAAGTAACTAATATACAGAGAAGATCTCCACACAAAAATCAAGCGTAATATCTCTTCAGATAAAGTCCATTTCTGGGTTTACCTAAAGAGACCCCATCAAAATCAATCAATTCATAGGCCCCTTTTGCAAGATGTCGCTTGACAATATAAGGACTATGCCACATGGGTTCGCATTTCCCAACCCCTAGTTTATTGCTGGCTTGATCATAAATCAAAACTAGGTCTCCTTCTGAAAAATTACGAGGGGTAACACTTCTATCATACTGAGCTTTCATTCTTTTCGCATGAGTCTCAGTAGCTAATGCAGCGGTGTGCCGATTCTCATCTAATTGAGCCAAGTATAAAAAACGTTTCTCCTCTTCAGAAGTGGCTGGTAATAACTCTATGGCTAGTTGGAGTGACGGTATCTCACATTCAATGGGTAATACCGCTTCTAAACCATAAACTAGTTGAAAAGGGGTAAAGTCTGTCGATGTTTTTGCTGAGGTTCGATATGCCCAAAGTGCTGAAAAGAGCATGGTATGCCAATTCGACTTATGAATTCCAATGATTTGTTTGATCATAGTGACTAAAAATTTATTAATTGCTTCAACTAAACCATTAGCCTACGGATAATATGGTGTAGAACTGTCATGGCGCAGGCCAAGTTGGTCCGTTAATTCGGTCATCATGATATTCCGAAAATGGCTCCCGTGATCAGTAATTATCGCTTGGGGTACACCGAAACGAGCAATCACATGATTGAATACGAAAGTAGCTGCAGTTTTTCCATCTGCCGCAAATGTAGGCATCGCCTCGGCCCATTTGGTAAAATAATCTACTGCTATAATAATATACCCATGCCCCCCAGCCGAGTGAGGGTTACATGTAATGAAGTCAATGCCCCATTTTGCAAAAGGACCGACAACAATTATAGGGTGAAGAGGAGCAGGTGGTGCACACGTTTTTCGATCGAATATTTGACAATTATGACATTTTCGGACCGCATAAATACAATCTTTAAACAAGGATGGCCAGAAATAACCTGCACGCAATATCTTTTGGGCTGTGGCGTACCCAAACATATGACCACCACATGCTCCAGTGTAACAGTCATTTAAAACCTTTTCGACTTCTTCATGGGTTAGACAACGTTGAAAAACTGAGTCCACATCACCACGTTATAGTGTGTCGCCAAAAAAATGATATTGTTGAGACTGGAAACGTATTTTTCGTCGTTGCGACTGTGAAAGCTCAGGCCGAAAATATTGGGTCTGAAGATAAACAATAATATCTCCATACCAAGGATCAATGCTACTAATAAGAAACAAGGATTCATCCACGATTGGTTGTTCCGCCACAGTTTCTTTATCAGTACGTGGGAAATCACACATAAGTTTAGCAAATATCAATGATTTCTTGGATTTGGATTTTTCAAACTCCAAATCAAACTCCTACAGGATGACAATCCATTTAGAGTATTTTCCCCCTAGCAATTTTTTGGTCAAAATGTACATCATAGGGTTACAATTAGAGATCATTGTTGTTTTGCGTAACAGTGTGTAATGACGAAAACATTGGATAGCTTGAACAACTGCCAAGGCCAATTTCTCCACATGTGAATATTTGATTTCAGTCGGATGGAAATTTCGACTAAGATAGTAAATCACATGTTCACCATGGAATTCATCTTCCTGAACTAAAACCATCCCTATCGTGGAATCGGAAGCGGCGAGGTACAAAAAGTAATCTTGGTTGTAGTTGGGAGGATGCAGTAACGGTGCATGGGTCAATGCATTTTTCAGAGCATCAAAAGATATATTAGCGACCTCGTCCCAAAAGAAAGGAATATTCTGTTTCAACAACCTAGTGAAACCTTTCGTTAACTCGGTGTAGTTAGGAATGAAACGACGTAAAAAGTTTTCTTTCCCTTGCAAACTTTGGAGTTGGCGAAGAGTAGAAGGAGGAGGTAAATTGATGATTGCCTCAACCTTCGATGGATCAACACGAATGCCTACCTTTGAGACAATAAATCCCAATAACCCTCTAGCTTGTATGCAGAAAACACATTTGTGAGGATTCAGACAAATCTTATAATGCCTACATCATATAAATATGGCTCTTAAATGAGTAATATGATCTGCTCTGCGTGAAGAATGAGCAGGAAAATCATCGAGGTAGGGTTGAACAATGTGCTTAATGTCATGAAATGCATAAGACATAGCCCTTTGAAAAGTGGCGCCAACATTCTTAAGGCCAAAAGGTAGTTTACGATAAGAAAAAGTTCCCCATGGACAAATGAAAGCTATTTTAGGTTGATCTGCAGGGAGTATGTTGATTTTATTGTAGCCGGAAAATCCATCCATGAACTCACATTTCACTTCCAGCACAATCGTCAATAATTTGATCGATGTAAGGGGTTGGATAATTGTCTTTTGGACAAGCTCGATTTATATCCCTAAAATCGATACATACTCGTATTGTTCCTTGTTTTTTACTGACCGGAACAATATTAGATACTCAGTCCGTTAACGGGATCGGATAAATAAAACCTGCATGAAGTAATTTTTCAACTTCGGCTTTAATAGCGGCAACTTTTCGCGGATGTATTTGACATAATATCTGTCTAACGGGTTTAGCATTTGGGTACGTCTTAATTTCATGAAAAACAATTGACGGATCGATTCTTGGCATTTCTTCATATGATTAGGCGAAAATGTCGCGAAATTCCTAAAATAGGGCTTTATATGCTTGGATTTCATCAGTCGTGCAAGAAGCACCTATATGAATGTTTTCAACAATTCTAGGTTTTACTGAAATGTCAAGAGGAACCGTTGTAGAAATATTTTCTAAATTCAATTTAGAATTGAAATATGAAAGAGGATTCTGAGGGTCTTTGACATAATCAGTGGTAAAAATAGAGGAAATATCATTGTCAAACTGATCGAGATCAGGTAAAAACGAAGACCTATGATGAAGATCTTCCCATGGTAACTCATCTACCGACAAGAATTCATGAATATGTTCATCAGTATTGAATACTTGTTGAGCAGGATCCGGAATTGGTGTCAAAGCTAAGCTCGATATTGAAAATGACTCCTGACTGATCACATTCACTGGATCAGACTCAGTTGAAGGAGTATCAGAAAATGACTGTACATTCTGATATGCTAACTCAAAAGGACTCAAAGGCATCGGGCCATCGAAAGAATCCAATTCTGATTCTGAAGGTACTATCCAAGGATCATAAAAGGAAATAGTACTTGATGTAATCATATTGATATTAGCAATAGGAAGTTGTACATTGGGAGCAGGCAGGGAAAAAGCTCCCAGTAAAGCCAAATCTTTAAGCAAACCTACTCCGACATCCTTATAAGGGATAGTCGATTTTCCGATATGTTGGATGCTATCAGTAGAGGCTGGGTCAGATGAATAATATGAGAGCTGATCTATTTTAACGATCTTTCCTTTATGAGGAAACATGATGAGATGAAATATCGATGATACAACAACAGTCATGGCGTAAGACCAACTACGACCCAGGAGAAGGTTGTAGTCCATAGGGGCATCAACCACCTACACATCTAGATTAACCATTTTGCCTTCGACCTCTATTGGTAGATCTTGTAAGATACCATACGGCTAAAAACCTCTTCCATCAAAAGCTTTGAGAATAGTTGGTGATTGGTTAATGGTCAGAGAACCAAGTGATTTCCAACATTTTAACGACATAATACACATAGAAGCCCCTTCATCAACAACAATACGAAATATATGTTTGTTTTTTACTATTACCGGAATCTGAAAAGCCATTTGATGGGGTAGGCGGGGTGTAAAATTATCTAAATCGAAGATCATGAGGTTCGAATCCTGGAGATATATGGCTCCTAAGGCTGAAAAAAGTAATTTTATTTGGGCTGGGAATGATTTCAATACTTCCAAAGCCGACATTGCTGTAGGGGAAATTTCCAAATCTTCAACAATATTGTAATTCTGAGCAGCTCTTGCATGTGGATTGAAAGATGATTTACAAAGTACACCTTTAGCAGGCGGTTTGATTACTAAATCAGGATTTTGTTTCTCGATCTATAATGGATTAGAAACTGATGGAGACGTAGTTGATGCAAAATACTTCTTTACCAGTATTTTTACTACCATAATCTTGTGATCGCGTCGCAACCATCAAGATATTCTCAAGTGTATTGGAGGAAGATCCAACCATGTTACTATCTTGAGGGGGAAAGGGATCCTTCAAGAAAGTAGGTATAGGTGAACCCTTAACGAATTTTGATACCTCGGCTTTGTGCAAACACTCTTTTGTAAAATTATCCTCATCACAGATTAGATAAGGATATCGAGGTTTACGTTTTTCGTCAGTTGGTTCAGTTGTATCATTTTTATCTTTTGAAGATTTTTTCCTTTTATTCTTACCACTAGTTTTAGATTTGGTTGTAGATGTCTCTACAATGTGAATATCGGCGGAAGCTTCTAGGGACGAATCTCCTTTGGTTGAATCGGGTAAAGTGATAATAAGAGAAGTAGTCTTGGAAGACTTCTTCTTACTTTCACCAATGCTAACAGAACCAATTACACCATCAGCGACATGAGGGCCAGAAGGAGTTGCGGTTAATTGACTAGGTCTTGGTAAATCAGGGATTTTATCATACAGAGTACCTGGTTGAGTATATACAAAGTCAAGGTACTGAGCCTGAGAAATAACTTGCTCTTCTATAACAACGCCTCCTTTGGCCACATCTTCAGTAATTTTTGGCAATAACGATTTAATAAACCATTCAGCCAAAATTTGATTCAGAATAAAGACTTTCACTAAATTCCTTCTACGTCTCCATTCATGAATGTGATCAGATATGTACGTAGACGTAGACTGTTTTAATGAAGTCAGCAATTCTGTGTCATTGTCATATCTGATAGGCAACTGAAAATGGGTTAAGAAAGCAGTAGCTAGTGCATTAAAATTATTAAAAGAGCAGCATGGTAACTCAATGTACCATTTGGCAGCTAGACCAATGAGAGTTCTTTGAAAAAGATACAATCGAATCGAATCATCGATTAGTGAATTGGATGCGCACCAGAGGTGATAAGTCATAACGTGATTAGATGGGTCCTCTCCTGACTTACCTTCAAACTTCGGAATATCACTGGGCAACTTGTTAGGCATTGACGGCCAGTATGGAAGATAAAAAATGGGATCGTTAGTAAGGTGCGATAGATATGGTAAATCTAAAGTTGCTATGAATGGGAACCGATGGATAGGGTCTTAATAACCTTGTGTGATCAAACCAGTGCCAGGAGGAGGATATCCAGGATACCCTGGAATTGGATGCGCATTTGGAATCGTGAAACCTCCTGGGTAACCAGGATTAACCGGACCATACTGGGGTTGTTGAGGTACTTGATAAGTATACCCGGGGTACGGCTGATACTGATATACTGGATTTTGTGTAGCCTGACCAGATTGATACTGTCCCTGGTACGATTGATAAGTAAACTGTGGTTGACTAGAGACAATCGTACTAGTACCAGCTTGTCATGTTGGCATCTGGACCGTAGTCTGAATTGTAGGTCCTGACTGTGGCACAAAGGCTTAAGGAATTTGCACTGATGTAGGGATAGAAGAAATCGGAGCTACAGATACTCCAGAAACAGGTGTTGTAGGTTAAACAAAAGTTGCAGTAGCTGCAACAGTTTGAGGTGTACTAGGCTCGGGCTGCTGAACAGAACTAGGTGCAGGGACTTGAACAGTAGGCTGGACAGGTTGCTGGGTTGGACTAGAAACTATAAGCTATCCAGGTTGATTAGGTAACTGCACATTAGTTTGCATAGTCTGTTGAATTTGAGATGGATTCCACACCATGTTCATTCCGGGGTATTGACCTGTAGAAGGTTGTGCATATGGAGGACCATAACCTGGTTGAATGTAGGGTTGATAATTAACTGGTAAATTTCTAGCTCCTTGTAATAATGGTTGACCGAAAGGAAGTTGAAAACCTTGAGTTGGGTACTGACCTTGAGGTTGATAACCTTGAGGCATGTATTGAATCTGGGGTTGATAAGGATCCTGAGGAATATACTGAGTCTGGGGTTGACCTTGGGGTATGTACTGTCCTTGAGGTATATAACCTTGAGGTATGTACTGTCCTTGAGGTTGTTCTCTAGGTAAATAATTTTGTCCTACAGTTTGTCCTGGTAAAAAATTACCTTGAGGTTGCCCTCCTGGCGGTAACTGACTACCTTGAGGTTTCCCCCCAGGCGGTAATTGACTACCTTGAAGTTGCCCCCCCCAGGCAGTAACTGACTACCATGAGGTTGAGGATTTGGAATATTACTATACATCATAAAAATTTGCTCCGCGTTCAACGTTTCAGTTTTAGTTCCATTCGTACCAGATGATAACACTTGTTCAGTTGGTCGAGGATTTGCTCCTGAGAAATTACTAGAGAGTGACTGGTACCCCGAAGGAACAGAAGGACCACCGTATAAAAATGTTTTCGGAGATTGGGAAAACATAGATGACTCACTTGACATAGTTGATGAAGGATCATAACCTCCTGGTATAGGATGAAAAGGAATTCGGGGTGGTGAATAACTAAGACCCGGGTTTTCTAAAAAAAAATTCAATGATAAATACCAAGCGTTAGTTCTAAAAGGACTGTAGAATATTGATTCATGCTCCCTAAGATTCAAAGTTTCTTGGGTTTCGGGAAGAGTTACGTCTTCGTCTGGACCAACAAGTTCTTCAATAGATATGAGGTCAGAAGGAAGATTTTCAGTAATGCAATGTCTTACCCTAGGTGAACCAGGATCACTAAAAGTCGGAGTAACAAATCCTGAAGATGGTTCCAATACCGCAGGTTCAGTGTCAGGCTCAAAAATTTCAGGTTCTTCATCTAATTCACTGGAAGGAGAAATACTACTAGTAACTTCAGAAATTGAAATTGGCTCTTGAATATGCTCTGTTGTTTGTGATTTATAATCAGGATGAATAACTATAGATGACTCTCCTGATTCTGTTGATCTAATTCTACTGTCACTAGGCATTACTAGAGCTCGTAGCCCTTCGAGTTGGCTTGGTGTATAGTCAGGGGGCTTCCCCTGGAGTCTACGCGATTGTCTTTGTAATTCAACCACGATTAAAAATTATTAATCACACGCAATCAAAGAAATTTTCAATGAAAACTCCTATAGTCGCTAAGGAAACAAACAAATGAATCACATGCCTAAAAATCTAGGAGATCAAACCACACATAAATAGTAACTTCGCACACTAAAAACACTAGTTGGTGATGAAATCCAACGTCGTAGTATTTTAATGTAGAAAGGGCGATTGGAACAGTTACCCCGCTAACCTTCTTAATGAAACAGACCGGTGCAAGTTTCTCCACTTAAACCATCTCGAGTGAAGATAACCCTCCGGAGAGTCCAAGTGAGTCTAGTCGACATCTGCTCTAGGTACAGTGGGATCTTTCCTCACCGTCACCTTAGGAAAAAACCGTAAATATTATGGTCACTATATTTACCAACAGGAACTAATATACCTGGGGGAATAGTCTACGATCCGACATACGCGCAAGAGCAGAGTAACAAAGCTCAATCCCCTTGAAAGCTCCTTGACATAATCCAAGGTATATCGACAAGTGACCCCAGGCTCCTCGACAATGGTCTATCTGAGGTTTATCATTGTTAATACACGCACATCTGCTATCGTTTCTACTATCGTTCCCAATGAGATAGAATTGATTATCCCACTGGTTCAGATATGACCTCGTGCTTGACTCCTTTAAGAGGAGCTTCCCAGAGCATACAAACGACTATTGGATTTTTCCCTACCGCAAGATCAACTACTTGTTTGTTTTAATTGTCTTGGAGAGTTAATTTCTCCCTACTCCAAGACACTAGCCTAAGCTATATTGGTGAAAAGAGCCCTAGAAATATAAAAATTACTAGATTGATTTTAATTTAAGCGTTGATTTTAATGGGTTGTTTCTTAGGACAATAGGTGCGAAAGTGAAATTGATGATATGTAGTGACCCGACTCAAATGCATTTGGGTCGGGTCGTTTCGGTTGAGGGTTCCCATATCAAATTTGCTAAGTCGTGACCGCACGAGTGCCCTGTGCACGTTCGTGTGGCCCGTTTTCCGGTTGCTCCCTTATGCCTTTGTTCGGTCGTGCACGCTGTGTGAGGGCGCTTGCCCAAACGTGTTCGCGTCGGGTCGTTTCGTTTGAGGGCGGCCGTATCAAATTTGCTAAGTTGTGACCACACAGGTGCCTTGTGCATGTTCGTGCGGCCGTATCAAATTTGCTAAGTTGTGACCACACAGGTGCCTTGTGCATGTTCGTGCGGCCCGTTTTCCATTTTCTCCCTTGTGCCTTCGTTCAGTCGGGCGCGTCGTGTAATTTCGTTTAAGGGCGCCCACCCAAACCTGTTCAGGTTGGATTGTTTTGGTTGAGGGCGCCCGCCCAAATGCATTCAGGTCGGGTAGTTTCGGTTGAGGGCACCCGCCCAAACGCATTCAGGTCGGGTAGTTTCAGTTGAGGGCGCCCGCACAAATGCGTTTGGGTTAGGTCGTTTCGGTTGAGGGCGCCCGTATCAAATTTGCTAAGTTGTGAACGCACGGGTGCCCTGTGCACGTTAGTGCGACCCGCTTGCCGGTTGCTTCGGCGTTGTGCCTTCGTTCAGTCGTGCGTGTCGTGTCGCGCCGTGTGAGGGCGCCCGCCTAAACACATTCGAGTCAACGGGTTGTTTCGTTTGAGGGCCAGCGTATCAAATTTGCTAAGTTGTGACCGCACAGGTGCCTTGTGCACGTTTGTGCAACCCGTTTTCCGTTTTCTCCCTTGTGCCTTCGTTTGGTCAGGCGCGCCGTGTCATTTCGTTTGAGGGCGCCTGCCCAAACTCGTTCAGGTCGGGTCATTTCGGTTGAGGGCGCCCGTATCAAATTTGCTAAGTTGTGACCGCACGGGTGCCCTGTGCACGTTCGTGCGGCCCATTTGCCGATTGCTCCCTTGTGCCTAATGTTTTTGGTCGAGCGTGCTGTCTCAGGGCGCCCGCCCAAACAAGTTCAGGTCGGGGAGCTGTTAAGGCCCGCCTAGAATTCGTGCAGACTTCAGAAACATGTTCTAAAAGGGAATTTTGGGGTTCCTTTGTATTTTTTGCACTATTGGGGAGCTGTTAAGGCTAGAACAAGGTTATAAAAGCACATTGGGAAAGAAGCATATTAACTACTAACTCATTATTTGACCCCTAACCCCTAAATGCACCTAAATCCCCTAACCCCTAACTCCCAATCCCTAAACCCTTAACCACTAACTCATTATGATCTCCCTAACCCCAATCCCTAATCCCTTAACCACTACTAAATCATTAATCCCCTAACCCCTAAATGTACCTAAATCCCCTAACCCCTAAGCCCCCAATCCCTAACACCTTAACCACTAACCCATTATTCTAGTCCTAACCCCTAACCCCACTAGAAAATTTGGCGGAATTTCCGACGGCCAATTCGTCGCTATTCCGACACACAGTCGTCGCAAGAGCGACAGTTCAAGAGCGGGCAAAACGTGGTTTTCCATACCGTCGCAGTTCCGACGCACTTAAAAAGTGTCGCACTATTGGCACTTTTTCCGTCACTTCCAAACAAGCATCACTCTTAAGCGTTTAATCGCACACCAGAGCCTTTATGGTATCGGAGGAAATGTGGTCGTGATTTTGGCGTCAGCTCTTAAGCGTTGTAAACTGTCACAATTATGACGAAAAGTGGTCCGACGTTTTGAACGTCGCTCTTCCAACGTTTGTAAACTGTCGCAATTCCGACGCAATGTGGTCCGATGTTTTGGACGTCGCTCTTCCGACGGTTGTAAACTGTCGCAATTCCGACGAAATGTGGTCCGAAGTTTTGAACGTCGCTCTTCCGATGTTTGTAAACTGTCGCAATTATGACGAAATGTGGTCCGACATTTTGAACGTCGCTCGTCCGACGTTTTTACACTATCGCTCTTCTGACGTTTTTAAGCTGTCGCAATTCCGACGCTGACAAGGCATCGGTATAGCGACGGCGGGTTCAATTTAAAAAAAAAAATGAAACTTTAGAAGAGGAAAAACGATGTTTTGAATATATTATATGAAGTAAAACAGTCCATGAAGTCATTAAATTTTCACATCTGAAGATTGGAACCCAAATATCAATCCATAAAAGTGGAAGTCCCACCCCAGACAATGATAGAAAAATACCCCATGTCACATACAGGGACATGATATAAAACCCAGTAACGGTCCACATGGAGATTATCAACAATCTGAGAAAGCATCCAAATATTCCCAAGGCATCTATAAGAAAGTGAAATAGCAGTATGTAGAATAGTAAAACAACAGATAGAGTACCGACGTCCATTGTTCCAAATACAAATTAAAGTACACAAAATCCTTGAACAGAGAAAAACGCTAATCATGTGAGGAGTGTGATATGTCCAAAATATAAAAAGACCATCAGACCATATCAATAAACCAACAACATAGACCAGCATAGCTAGTTTTGAAGGCAGAGTGATAAACATTATTCATTTTTTTTACAAGAGAAAAAGCGTTGTTTTGAATATATATTATATGAAGTAAAACAGTCCATGAAGTCATTACATTTTCACATCTGAAGATTGGAACCCAAATACCCATCCAGAAAAGTGGAAGTCCCACCCGAGACAGTGATAGAAAAATACCCCATGTCACATATAGGGACTTGATATAAAACCCAGTAACAGTCCACATGGAGATTATCGACAAATCTGAGAAAGCATCTAAATATGCCTGAGGCATCTATAAGAAAGTGAAATAATAGTATGTAGAATAGTAAAACAACAGATAGAGTACCGACGTCCATTGTTCCAAATACAAATTAAAGTACCCAAAATCCTTGAACAGAGAAAAACACTAATCATGTGAGGAGTGTGATATGTCCAAAATATAAAAAGACCATCAAACCATATCAATAAACCAGCAACATAGACCAGCATAGCTAGTTTTGAAGGCAGAGTGATAAACATTAATCATTTTTTTTCACAAGAGAAAAAACGTTGTTTTGAATATATTATATGAAGTAAAACAGTCCATGAAGTCATTACATTTCACATCTGAAGATTGGAACCCAAATATCCATCCAGAAAAGTGGAAGTCCCACCCCAGACAATGATAGAAAAATACCCCATGTCACATACAGGGACTTGATATAAAACCCGGTAACGGTCCACATGGAGATTATCGACAATCTGAGAAAGCATCCAAATATGCCCGAGGCATCTATAAGAAAGTGAAATAGCAGTATGTAGAATAGTAAAGCAATAGATAGAGTACGTACCAACGTCCATTGTTTTAAATACAAATTAAAGTACCCAAAATCCTTGAACAGAGAAAAACGCTAATCATGTGAGGAGTGTGATATGTCCAAAATATAAAAAGACCATCAGACCATATCAATAAACCAGCAACATAGACCAGCATCGCTAGTTTTGAAGGCAGAGTGATAAACATTAATAATTTTTTTTCACAAGAGAAAAAAAGTTGTTTTGAATATATATTATATGAAGTAAAACAGTCTATGAAGTCATTACATTTTCACATATGAAGATTGGAACCCAAATATCCATCGAAAAAAGTGGAAGTCCCACCCCAGACAGTGATAGAAAAATACCCGATGTCACATACAGGGACTTGATATAAAACCCAGTAACGGTCCACATGGAGATTATCGAACAATATGAGAAAGCATCCAAATATGCCCGAGGCATATATAAGAAAGTGAAATAGCAGTATGTAGAATAGTAAAGCAACAGATAGAGTACCGACGTCCATTGTTCCAAATACAAATTAAAGTACCCAAAATCCTTGAACAGAGAAAAACGCTAATCATGTGAGGAGTGTGATAACCATCTGCAGAAACCCAGGCTCGCTTGTAAGATTAGGCTCGCTTGATTCCAAAATTGGTAACCATCTTTTGCATCCGAGATGTAAGGTTTAGGCTCGCTTTTTTCCATTATTAGCCCGCTACAGCATCCACCCTGTTCATAGCAAAAAGGTTCTTGTAGATATACAGAGAAAGTATAATATGTAGACCATATAAACATGGCTCTGTATTTCAAAAAACAGGTTTAAAATAGAAACAGGGCAACATTTTTTTTTCTAAGTAAAGTTAATCTATTAACAGTGGGAATAAAATTACACCGAAGTCAAAATCATTGCCTAGACTCATGGCAAATTTGTCATCAAAAAATAAAAAAATTAAGAAGACTGCCCTCATACGGGGAAACCAGTCTTGAACGTTTAATTTACAGAATTCAAAAATATTACAAAGGTCCAGCACAGTAAAATAATCTAAAAGCAACCCAATTAAGTGGGCCGCGAAGCAAGAAAAATAAATTAACCAAACTACTCCTCCGGCTCCTCGACGATTCGGCACCATCCTTTGGAAGGTCGAGGATCGCTAGGTGCTACCTCCACATTCATGCCACGGCTCCCATCCTGAAGGCCAGAATGCTGGCCGGCTTTTTCTGAGCTCAGACCCGCCGGACGGGTGCATTCTTCCTTCGTTTGGGCCTCCTCGCAGAAAACCACAGTGACTAAAGCTGTGATTCGTGGGCGGTTGAGAGAGCAATTAAAGGAAAATTGCGCAGTGCACGTCTTGGGAGAAGGTGAACTAGTGGTGGGGAAACGAGGAGCAGGGGAATCCATACGGTGGCCAAATCCTACAACTCGACCCCGCCCACTCCTAGTATTTGGATAATGACCTGTGTAATAATCACTGGACTGGCCGAAAGACAACTCGGTTGAGGGGCTGGAGGGAGCGCGCAGGGGTTGACCTCTAGTGCTCCCCCTGTGGCAACGCATCCTTTGACGCACGCGAGGCATGGGTGCAGTCTCACTAGCAATGGGCACAAGAGGAGACGGAGAAGCAGAATTCCAAGAAACAGAGGAAGACAGACAAGGAACAGACTGAGAGAAATGCAGATATGCAGCAAGGTCTACGCAGCAGTTCAGCTGGCCACTTCTCCTTCTCGTCACAGTGAGCAGGCAGTGTAACCCAACAACTGGCTCATCTGAAAAACCATAACGAAATGCCATTTTATCGACCCGACTGCAATGCAATCGAAGGACGCTCGTCATAATTAATCTCTGATCATTAATGAGAGCCGAAGGCCGGATCATATTGGAGCATGCAGAATCACTAACAGGAGTGGAGGTCCGATCTTGAACAGTGTTAAAACTTAATGCGATTAATATGAAATCGCCACATCCATGTCCCATCGCCTTAAACGCCATCGAATGCACCCGCACCCGGGAGCAGGGCAAGTTTTGATTGAGGACACGTGGCAGAAATTGATTAGAGCGGATCTTTGTTTGGGCCGCTCGCGCAGTGGAAATCCGAACCCGAAAAAGAATAGGGCGAATTTGATAAGAAATTCGCGTCAAAAGATTAGGGCGGAATTCATTTGGTTTTCACGTCACAAAATTGGCCGACGTCAGCAGGCTATTTTGGAACGCGAATTTGGTTTGAATTATGGTTTATCGCCGTTTGAAGTCCGGTGGGCTCGACTTAAGAACAATTTTGTTTGATCCCATGTTATAAAATTTGTGTTGGTTTTATTTGATAAAACACATATTTATAATAAATCATGGGAATACCACACTAATAAACATGTGGAAAAGTTATATAAATTATTGAGAACAATCATTTTTATGTAAAAATATCTGAAAGTGCTTTTGGGAAATAAGAATTCGAGTATTTGGTTCATATTGTTTTAAAGGAAGGAGTGAAGTTGGAGCCTCAAAAGATGCAAGCTATTACAAAATGACCTATTCCTAAGAAAATCAAGGTTCTTAGAAGATTTTTTAGACTTGCATGATATTATTGATCATTTGTTAAGAATTATGCATGCATTTCAAGTCCACTCACATATCTCTTGAAGAAAATATCATTTATATGGAATGATGAGGCTACTTTAGCATTCTCTCTTTTAATGGATGCCATGTCTTCTACACCAACATCGGTTGCACCTACTTTTGGTAAAACATTCATAGTAGAGTGTGAGGCACTAGGACAAGGAATTTACGTAACATTAACACAATAAAGGATATCATTGGCTTTTAAAAGCAAGGAATTTAAAGAAAATATTTGGTGAAATCTACTTATGAAAAATAAATGGAAGCAATATTACATGCAATAAAAAATGGGGATAGTATATCATTGGGAGGTACTTTAAAGTCAAGATATACCATGATAGCATAAAGTATTTTTTTAAGCTATGGATTTCATTGGAAGATTAACAAAAATGAGGAGAAAAAATGCAAAGTTTTAATTTTGAGATAATCTGCAAAAAGGGTAAGGAAAATTTAGTACATGATGCTCTTTCTAAAATAGAAGAGGCCTCAAATTTATGTCCAATTACATTTTCTATTCCTAGGTGGCTAGAAGAAGCTTGCCATAATGGAAAAATGACAATAGTACTAAACAAAAACTAAAATTTATAAAGGATGGGATGAACTCTATGGAGCATTGGGAGTGAAAGAGAGATATACTTGGTGCAAATGTAGAATATTTTTATGCACGCAAGCATATTTGAATAAAAAAATATTAAGGGAGTCCCATGTCTCTCTGATGGTAGGACGCAGGGTTCCTTAAAACATCTCAAAGGATCAAAAAATATATTTTTGGAAGGAATGAAGAAAGATATTCAAAATTTTGTAAGAGAAGGTCGGGTTTGCATAATAAATAAAAGAGAGATAGTAAAATCTCTAGGGTTACTTCAACCATTCCACATACATATTCAAAGACTAGAAGATATATCAATATACTTTATTACAGGGTTACTGAAATATAAAGGTAAGTATTACATTTTTGTGGTCATTTATATAGACAAATTTTGTAGATTTTTTTGTAGAGCTCAAAGTACATAAACAACAAGCCAAGTGGCAGAAGTGTCCGTGAAAGAAATTCATAGTCTTCATGGTTTTCCTAAAGTAATAGTAAAAAGAAACTTTTGGAAATAATTATTTAATATGAGTGGAGAAACACTAGCTGCCATGAGTTCTACATATCAAACACAATCAAATGGTCAAACAAAAATAGTTAACAAATGTTTTTAAGGTTATCTACAATGTTACCATTTAGAAAAGCAATCTTAAGTACATATGCTTCATAAGTACATATGTTCCACTTCTAAATCATGTCTTGGAAGTGGTTGTTTCGCTGGAAATTATTCACCAGTTGGTTTCATACCAAAGTCTTTTTCTCATTTTCAGCATCCAATACATGAAAAAGATAATGGTTTAAAACAACATAAATATTTGAAATTTTGCAAGAATTGTCTAGCACACTTTGAATATTAATTTTGAAGTCAAGTGCATGATGTTGTATAGGATCAAGTGTCATTTTGAATACCAAATGTTTCACAAGAAACTTCTCAACATGCTACCCTGCAGTAAGGATTAAATGACAATATTGCATCAACTATTTCCATAATAAAGTGCACCTCGGCCATAAGACTAAACAACTACAAATGTTGTAGATCTAACAAGACCACACAATCAAATGTATTCCACAAGGCCAATACTGTATGAAAAATGAAAATGAGTTTGCAACCAAAAATACCTTAGGCAACTAATTCAATTAGATACACCAAACCATCAGCAAAAAGGAAAACCAGCCTACTCAAAAGGCAAGCGTTTACCTCCTTTGACAAAATTTTGAGTTCCGAAACAAGTGTTGGGTATGTGTTATATTCTTTCCACGATTATCCCCACGCGCTGTATGTTGCATCGGGCGCCAGGCGGGAATCACGAGACGAAGATCCCAGATTGGGGTCGGCGACGCCCCACTCAAAATTTGTTTTTGTGCAGGACCCACTCGTAGAGGCGGATCATGTGGTTTCGTGCATGGTTTTACACATGGTTTAGAGGTCCCGATGGTTCCCATTACAGTATTTTTGTAGATCCGGTCAAGGGAACTACGTTATGTTCTAATCGGGGTTAATGGATTGGGGTTTATGTATGCTTAAGCATGTATATATATATGTGTTGTAACACTAAAAGGAATATAATGAAAATCAATTGATGCCGTCGATTTGGAATCGAGAGGGAAAATCTCTGTGTTTATTTGTTTTATGTTTATGCTCTTCTTTATTGTTTATTTTCTGTTATAAGATGCGTGTGTAGAATAATTTACATTCGGGGTTCAAAACCTACAAGGGCCTTTATTGTCTTGTCAATGCCCCTAGTAATTTGAACGAGGTTTGCACCTGCTGCAACAACCTAAACAAAAAGGTTTCATTTTAAATTATTTTCCACAAATTTAAGATACAACCATTGTCAGTTTTGTATTTCCTAACAAGCTCATAAATTTTGACAAAAGAACTAAATTTTTTTAATACCTGATAGCAATTTTTTCACTCAAAAACTATCTTAGACTCAATAAGCCCAACCCAAAACTAAAAAACCAAACACCAGAAGACCCTACAAAAATGAATAGATGATCTTAATCCAGTACTATCGACAAAAAGTTACCTTTACACCCTCACTTATTAAACCCTGTGCTGTTGAATTTTAACTTCAACTGCTGTAGCAGAAGGACGGATGCAACAACAACATTTTTTTTTGGAGGTTTCTTGCACGCCATCCAGAAATTTAATTCAGCATTTAAAATTCCTGCAAGTTTTTTTTGTAGACGGTCGCAGCTATATTTCTGTACAGGATTGTATTTAAACACAACAACCAACATTAACGCAATTCACCAACCAGAAATTAAACAAAAATAAATTTACCCCCCAGTTTTGTAAATTCAAAAGGAGGACACGTGGAGCATTAATATTGGATCGCATGAAATTGAAGGGAATCTAAAAACCTGAAATCCGGACCCGAATTTTTTATAACGCACATTGGATTGAGGATTCGCGTTACAAATTAGGCATACGTCAGCATCCCATTTTGGAACGTGAATTTGGTTTGAAATTCAATCTATTCAGACTTTTGAAGTCCGATGGAAAGGGTTCTTTAATGTTTTGATAATTTAATTTTATGTATGCTTTAATATATACATATGTTTTAAACATATGTTATATATATATATCATATGCGAAATGAAAGGTGGGCCATAGAATTTAGTATTAATTTTTTTTTTTTTTAAAGAGGGTTTATTATAATATGTTTTATATGTTACGACATATAAAAATAAAAAGGAAAAAAAAGCTTGGTAGTATTTTTTATAGACAATACATAAATTTTTTATTACACAGTGGTGTGTAAAAAGTGAAAGACTGAGTGTAACTTTTTAAGTGTGTATGCACAACAGTGCGAAAGTGAAAAACACAGCAGAGTGTTTTAGAGACAGAGTATGTTTGTTTTGAACAGACAGTGAGTTGGTTTTATGCACTGCGTTTTGTAGCAGTCATAATTTTGTAATCCCTCTCAGTGAGGAAGAAGTGTAATAGTTTTTTTTTTAGTTATTGAAGGGAATAGAAGTTTGTTTTCAAAGTATTGAAACTCTGTCTCCTGTCAAAGAAATTTTTATTTTCTCTGTGTTAGAGGAAGGGAAATTTATTCTCCATTCATTGTTCTGGAATTTTTCAATATTCCAACATGTGCAAGAACAACAGATGTTGTGGTTCCATCCCCAGCTAAATCATTTGTCTTTGCTGCAGCTTGCCTTACCAACTTGGCCCCAATATTTTCAACGGGGTCCTCTAATTCAACCAATAAAAAGGCCAAAACCATAGGATTGAGATACATTTCATTACACTGTCAATAACAATAAAATTTGACTCAGCCATAACCCTTTCCTTTTATTGTTGTGAAAATCTTTATGCATTACTCTAATGTGGCTAGTCCATAGGCCAAGTAGACCATTGGGTAACAAATATGTTTCCTTTCACCTTTGAGTTTTCAAATTATGCCTACGAAATCTAAGACATTTAAGAGGGGGAACTAATACAACGTTAAAAAGAAAACCAGAGCACACATCTACAAATTACCTCCTTAGCTACTGTCACACCATCATTAACTATTTTAGGAGAACCATGCTTGCTCTCCAAGACAACATTTTTCCTTTCGCCCCAAGGGTGACTCCAACAAGATCAGCAAGTTTGTTCACACCGCCTGCAAGACAAATTGACAATGCTTTCGGTAAGTGTGCAATTGAATGCCAGACCATATGCCAAAACAACCCTCCATGAAAAATTAAAATAACACATTAAAATCGAATATAAGTGGACAAGGAAAGATCCACCGCAGTGAAGTTTCACGTGCGGGTGACCTTCCTTTAAACATAATTTTTTCTCTGACCTGCAATTTTTTTGTCACTGAGCCATCCTTGTTGAAGTACAACTCCTTTTCCATAGCTCTTATATTAACTACCTTCTCTCTGTCACGTAATCTCAGAGTCCCTCTTCTGCTTGAGCGATTAAAGGAAATGGGTGAAAAAACTGAAAGAGAAGACAATTTTCTGCCATAATTATCAAACATTGCACCCAAATTCTTCCCCTTTCCATTGTTACCCAATGAGGTAGATGTGGCAATTGTTGTCATACTGCCCAAAGCAGAGGCCATCTTCTCTTATGCTGAATATAGAATTACAAGATCTTCATATTAGTATGAACCTTAAAAAACATGACTCCCATTGCTAAAAACCACTTTTAAATTGTAACAGGCAAACTAAACAACTATCGCAACTTTTGGCAACTTCTGGAGCATTAAGAGAGAAACAACCAAAGAGAAATACAACCACAATCCTCATTTTAATGAGACCGGACTATATATTTGCATTAAGATAATAGAAAGAATCACGACTATATTAAGGCCAGCACAAAACAATCTTTAACCGGTGTCTCTCGTGGCCTTCAGGTTGCCATGCTAGAGGTTGCATATTTTTAATTTAAATTCTTGACCTCTCGTGCCCATCTATGAATGCATCCAATGGGATATCTACATCAAATGCTCCTTTATATCCCCAAAAACAAATTCCCTACTACAAGAGCACCGGTATTGATGGATCACCCCACACCATCCCACCCACTAGAAACGGTGAAAAAGGAAACCCGAGAAAACTTCTGAAATATCTCAAGATGACTATATGGGTGGTTCTTATGAATCAACCAACCATTCAGAACATGCTCATCAATCCAAACCATGAGTATTATGTGAAGATATTCAAGCAGGCACTGAATCGGATTTCTGAAGCTATGTTAGAGAAACCCTAAACTCTCACTGAAAATAGGTGAAATGTGGCACCACTCAGAGATTGACATATGCCAATTGGTACAAGTGGTAGACAATTGGCATGCTCAAACAACGAGGTGATGCAGGAATGACATGAGGGAGAAAATATCAGAAAAGCCCCAAATCCGGAGAACTAAAGCTCATCACCAACCTGAGATTGACAACTTTACATGATGTAACCTATGAAATCGTAAATGGAGAAATCATAGTAACAATAAAGTAACCTATGTAACATTAAAGTCGGATTCATCCTGGGAGTGGTAATGGGAGAAATCATAGTGAACAACAGGAAACATGCAGAGTTGCTTACAATCAAATAGATGAAAAAACACATACAAAAAACCTAGATAATAATCATGAACAAACTTAATATTGAATTATGAACTGTAAAGGAACTTACAAAATGTGACATTACGAACCTGGTCAAGCGCACAAGCAAAACTATCCCGGACATGACCCTGGTTGGCAAGTTGTATTGCTCATGATGCAAGAGGATTTGTACCTACACTGCCAAGTCAATCAAAATCCATCATTATCTATACAATAAATACAAGTAATTGATGTAGTATTTTTTACTCTAAGATGCATTCTTATGATAATGTTGGAACATATGTTGAAAATGTCAAAACATACCTGAATAAGCTCCTCTTCGTTTCAAGAACAATTTATTGGAGTCGCATGAACTTGGAACAAGCCTCTCACGATCTGAAAGAGTAGCAACTAAGTCAACAGTGACTTTTTTGTTGCTACGCTGGATCAAGGGAGGTTTGCTCCAAGATTAAATCGCTCCAATAAATTATTCTCTACTAAACAAGGCCAACCACGTGAAGGTGGAAGCTCTTATGGCCCCTCCCCCCCCCCCTCACATCACTCTCAATTCCCCAATACCCAATCTATATTTCATTTTTTACTTTCATGAGCATAAAAAAAAATTTCAATAACTAATAAAAAAGCAATTCAACAAAAGGTACGCAAGGAAACATTGCAATTTATGCTTGACATAAAAATAGTATGATAAATGAGTTTCACGATGTCTGGTCTCATCCAGTGACCGGGCATCGCCTACAAAAACAGATAATATTAAATTTTAATTGTCAGTTTTAAATATCATTGAACTAGTTCGGTAATATTAATAAAAAAAATTGCAATGAGATTGTTACATTTACATTGTCTGGCCCGACCTAGTTGCGTAGTCGATGTCTAGTCTCATCCGATGTGGAGCATCACACAAAAACAAATAATATTATATTTTAATTGTCATTTTTTAAATATCATTGAACTAGTTTGGTAATATTAATAAAAAAAAAATTGCAATGAGATTATTTACTACAGTGCACCGGTTATGCGGCCCGACACAATTCACGTGATCACGATGGGATGTCCTGAATAGCTTAAACGGGCATAAAACCTACAAAAACAGCTAATATTAAATTTTAATTGTCAGTTTTTAAATATCATTGAACTAGTTCGGTAATATTAATAAAAAAAATTGCAATGAGATTATTTAACTGGTGCACCAGTTGTCGCCGTTGGGACTGTTGCCCTGTCTTCCTCTCTGGTGGTAAGATCCTCAAGGGAAACATTCTCTGTCACTTAAACAAAAAATGTTATAAGGACAACCATCAAGGTATAATTAGAAAAAAATATAAGTGGAAATTAATTACCGTCACGGCCCTCACTGATAGTAGCATTGTCGGCCTGGTCCCCACTACAATGATCAGGTTGCACATGAGGATCATCTACATCTGGCTCTAAAACTGGGTTATTTGCCTCGTTGGTAGTGCTGCTCCCCTGATTTAAATAAAGTTGTTAGACATTAAATTTATGGGCGAAAACAAACATATTGAAAGGTTAATTTTTTACCTTATCAGGCATTCTGGATCTTGGGACCTGCCCCAAGCTTCTACGACGTTCAACTACGACTTGATAGCCGAAATGGAAAGAGATATTTTTGTCTTCCTCTGTAGTTTCTGTTCCGAAGTCATCACCCTACATTACATATGATTGTGTATTTTTAATCATATTTGATAGGATTACAAAAACATTGGAAGGCGATACAATTAATTATAAGATGTTTAGCTACTTAATTACAATTCTTGCAGCTAATTTCAAGTAGCCGCCCTGGCCTAGCTTGTGATGGCCCTTTTTTTCAATCCTGGCTTTGGTTGCCTTTGAGGTGTCAGGCAACCTAGCATCAAAATATTGAAGTCAGATATGACGTAGCACACTTTTATTTTAGACATAGAGAAAATTAAAGCTATTTAATTAAAGTTGTAATTTACCTTGCGGGTCCAGTTGGCATTTTTCCTTCTTTCTTTGCCCTTTTCTCTTTTCCTTCATGGATGAGTGCTCTCCACTCACTCTCTGGAACTGCGAGAGGACGCTCATATCTAGGGTTAAATTGCAATTGCGTCCTATAGGTGTCCCTAGTATATTTCAAATATTTGCCGGCTACTCGAGCCACCGCTGTTCTGTCAAATGTGCCGACCCCAAAAAGGGCTTCTAGATAATCTAGAAGTTCTTTTTTCAGGTTGGAATTCTGGGAATTCCACCCTGTGCGTATGGTTGGGCCAAAAATTACCAACGCATGGCTCTCCAGAAACCTGTAGAACTCATTGTTTCCTACACAGAAAAAGAAGAAGAAGATATTATCATCAATTTAAAAATAAAAATCAAGATAAATATATTTTAGATAAAGTACATGAAATAGTTAAAATATTAAAATTTACTTGGGAGTTGTACATGCTTTATAGGGACACCTTCATCGTTCACCAACAACGTGCCATTAATGGTCCCTGTGGCGCTGACACATGTAGCTCTAGGAAACACAATAATGTAGTTGGCCATATCAGCCTCATCATTGCCAACACGTTCAGCGGTTGGTTGGGTGTCTGCTTGGGCAGGGTGTGTTTCTTGGCTGGCACCTAAAGGAGTAGAAGGTGTACGAGAGGGTTGTTGGGCAATCTCTTGCCCTTGTGTCCCACTACCACCAACACCGGGTTCAGCAAGTGCAAGAAAACGCTACATACAAAAGAACTTTTTGTTACTTTAGTCAATGTAAAAATTAAAAATCAAACTATCACAATTCATCTCATGCAGAACAAAAAAAATATCCTTTTGACTTTTTATTATTACCTGATATCTTTCTAGCTGGCTCATAAGTTGTTTTATCCTCTCTTCTGTTTCAAGTGTTTGAGGCGCGTCTATCAAAGTATTAAATTCCGACCTTGCATCTCGTGCCTTTTTTCGCAACAAGAACATTGGAGATAGGGATGAAGAAAGCTCTTCCTCAAAGAGGGAATCATCAGGCGTACCATGGCTAGGTGTCTGCATATTTGAACAAAATTAATATTATTTCAATTATGTAAATAACTAAAATACCCGAAGATAGAGCAATGCTGGCACTTTACATGTTCTTCCGGTGGCCTCTTTCCGCGATCATCCCGTCTCAGGGTTGTTCCTGTACTACCCTGATCAGTGTGCCACATTGCAATAAAATTATAAATGTAAAAACTTGAAAACAATATCTAACTTGAAAACAAAAAATGAAAACTGAAATAATTTCTAATAAGACACCGGAAGACAGAGTTAGAGTTTCAAATATGCCTTGCATTGAATTCAATCCTGGAAACATGTCATTGCACATTAAGGCACCCAAACAAGAGACGAGTTGACGATGAAGACCTTATTGAATATATTGTTGGAGCAACTTCTAGTAAACTTGTTGTGAAGACCTTGAGGACATTTTTGGAGCAACATTGTTGAAGCTGATGGTATAGCATTGTTGGAGGCGATCTTGAAGGGCCTTGAAGTGAAGCTTTTGGAGCAACTATTGAAAAATCCTTAGAGCATTTAAGTAAGGCACTTTCTATCTTCCATCACCTTTTTCCTTTCAATATCCTTTAAGCGATTTTGTTGATATTTAATGTTTGAAATCACGTTATAATTCCTTGATTATATGTGTTTGGGGACTTTCCCTTTGAAATTACCCAAAAATACCCTGGCAATTTTATCTTCAGGATGCATGTCTGACGCTATTGTTCAATATTTTGATTGATAGTAGTAAACATAGAGAGTTAGGGGGCTCTTGACTTGGTTTGGTTGGGCCATTAGATCCCTAACATCTACTAGGGAGAACCCCTTTGAGTTGGAGGAGAGCTAGCCCGAAGTGAAAAGAGGTTGGTGAGGTGACAATGGGGCTATTGAATTACACATGGTATCACACTTTAGCTTTAGGACTTTATCTTGAGAAGTGCGAGATTTTGCTATATCAATTCTCAAATTGTTTACAACACTATTGTTAAGAACTAATAAGAAGTGATGTTGAGGGGGTTTTGGGTATAAGAAACAATACCATTTAAAAACTAGGGTTCTCAGTCCTTGGCATTCCTTCACCTGGGCCTAGGGGCACACTAGAATAATTTCACACTAAACCATGCAAACTTAAAAGTAACTTAACATATCCATAAAGTAATAATAATCATAATTCCTAATTCCCTATTGTACGATATGATGCAAATTATTCAAACATGAAGCAATGAAGACATGCAATGTCTGAATTTCAAGATTGATGAACCAATACAAGAAGTTAGAAACTACAACTTTGATTCAATACTATATGTCCTAACTCTAGGAAGGAATCTAGTTTGTAGTACAGAACATGCATCGTGTATTATCAATTCTTAATTGACAACAACTAAAGGTCATCTACCTCATCAATTCCTTCCCATTTTGTGTTTTTATGTTATATTCCTTATAAAAGTGTCAAATTTGTCTCAAAGTAAGCAACCACTGAATAAAATAAAAAATAATTGAGATATGATTGACAAATGGTCATTTATTTCTTGAAAGGATCTTCACAATTTCTTTAGTTGTTTTTCATCTCAAGAAACAATAAATGACCTAAGAAACTATCGTTATGTAATATAAGAAACAACACGGTGAAATGGCCATTTTCAAAGCCAAATGATGTCCATTGAGGACATGGCCTTTATTTGGTTCCTGTTTCATAGGAGTTTCGGGTAGAAATGGAACTTTGTTGGAAGTGAAAGGAAAACATGTCTCATGTTGAATTATGAGAAAATCATGTTGTTCATGATGCAACAATTGATTGAAAATTGTTTTGGAAATCTCCTGGAAGTTGTAACTTGTGACTAAGGTTCTCATTGACCTTTACCCAACTTTGGAAAAGGAGGGTGTTGATTTTCATCTTGATATATTTGTTTTTTATGACACTAATACAGGGTAATGTAAAAGGGGTAAGATCAGATTACAGTTTGATTCATTCTTGTTAATTGGTGCCAATCTTCAGGAGGAATGAAGAGGTTGTTATCTATACAATCCCATCCCAACATCAAATTCAGTGATAAGTTTCTATGAGGTTCTGGGTCAAGGAAACATTCACTCCACGAATGATATATTTAAGTAGGCTTCTCCTATTCTGGGAAAACACCATACCTTTAATGCATTCACTTGCATGTATAAAGGGAAAGGAAAACATGTTTTCATACAACAGTGACAAAGGCATCTTTGGGAAAGGTATCTTCACTTTTTATTTATGTTGTTCACCCACACCACTCTCGTGTTTTCACTAATCCTGTTTTGTCATTTTTGGATTCAAATTAAGTTAAGGCCTTAAGTATTTTTTGACCTTTCGGTGTAGTTTTTATAAGTGGCATGTATGTATTTTCCATTAATTTTGCACTTTTTCTCTTCATGCGCATGTTTCCCTAGAAATAAAATGCATGATTTAGTCCCATACATTTAACAAGTTGTTGGATCAACTCCATTGGCAATATCATGTTTCCTATTCAACCAAAATTTATCTCAGTTAGGGTAGGTAGGAAGGTTTTCCCTTTGTATTAATAGGGCACTTCTAGCTTGCATTTTTATTATATCTTTCAAATTTAGTGTTGTTTCAATTAGGGCATGAATTTTTGCAAATTTCAAGGTGAGAATGAACAAAGACAAATTTTTGTGATGGATGATTGTATATGAATCCATGGCCAGAGGAAAAGGCACTAATATACTTCTTCAAATATCTATAGTTCTCATTCACCTCATACGGAGATGGTCCCTGATTTTGAGCCAAATGTTGTAGCAAAAAGTTCCCCCCCTCCATAATTTGATATTCAATGGAAATTTCTTAAATTGATGATGGGGCATGATTATGGAATATTGGCACATACATATGTAATGGAATTCCAAGATCATGATATATGTTTTCGTATGTTTATGGAGGTGGTGGAGCAAAAAAGAGCTCAAATAGAGCTGAAATTTTTCACATAAAAAGGACTGTGGGCTTGACTAATGGTTCCATTTAAAAAATGATATCTAGGCAGAGAATAAGTGTAGCATGCAAACATGCATTGAAAATCCATCTGAGTTTGCATTGTATTACTTATGATGGATTCAAATTTGGGTTTCAAAATGCCAGGTTATGGCATGATTTTTTCGAGAAACCCTTAGTTGGATTCTCATGTTGGTTTAATCTATATTTTAAGTTTGTTTTGCAGTCTTTGGGTGATAGTAACTCATGAACTAGCTTACCAATGTGTAACAATCATATTTCAAGAATAAAGTTGTGATTTTTTTATATTATTATTATTATCTAGTAGCTACGAGTATTGATACCTAATGCCTGGAATTTTGACATCTTGATAGCATGGATAATTTCGAAAATGTTTCTAGTAATGTTAACATAATAACTATCATTACGTGTCTTCACTTTTGTCACCATAATAGAGCTGTGATATGGACTCATCACACAACTTCATATGATATGTCCCAACAAGTTCAAACTGGTTTAACCTACCTCATAGTGTGGTTATTAAGGACAAGTTGCTTGGTATATAACTCGATAGCATAGACCGCGTTGCAGTTCTAAAAAGAATCCTCAAGTGTCAAAAAAACTTCACAATATGTTCTACTATAGAGCCTTTTGGGATACCTGAAATAATATATGTATCATTGATGAATTTTAAGAGTGATCCACCAATGAGAACCTAGAATTTAGCATCAGATAAGTTAGAGTCTAGAAAATTGAAACCCTATAATTTTAATTAGTGATGAAGGACATCACATAGGTAATTATATTTTCATGTAGAATAATCTGTTAATTCAAATTTAAACTACATAATATGAAAGGCATACCATAAATTTTTCCACGTAAGTCCAAACAACCCATAAAAAGGGAAAACCTTCTTTTTCCATGGGAAATAATTTACCTTTCCTTTTTCAAGATAATCTAAATCACAAAAAATATGAACTACACTGCACACATTCTTGGATAATGTGAAAGTGGAAAAGGAATACCCTACACAAGTGATGCACACATGTACATTTGAACACTAATAGATTTTTGTAGTTGAAATGCAGTGCTTGTTTTCATTTAAATGTAGGGTTTTTAAAGCAGGGAGAAATAATGGCTGCCAAATTAATAAGCGTTTCTTTGGGAAAAATTTAAATCTTGTATTGGGTGATGAAGATAATAGAGGTTATTTAATCTTGATTCTTGACATCTATAGATAACCCTACATCCTAACAAAATCCAATGGAATTGACCAAAAAAACCCAAATAGAGTCAACCCTACTATAGGAGGAAGGGCCTGAAGTAAGAACTTACCATTTTGCAAGAGCTGAGGGAAAATGCAGGGCGAATGTTGTTCTGCAAGAGCTAAGGGCGAATGCAGGGCGAATGCTGTTCTGCAAGAGCTTAGGGCGAATGCTGAGGGCGAATGTTGTTTTGCAAGAGCTCAGGGCGAATGCTCAGGGCGAATGCTGTTCTGCAAGAGCTGAGGGCGAATGCTGAGGGCGAATGTTGTTCTGCAAGAGCGAAGGGCGAATGCGTGCGTGATATCAGACGTTAATGTAGCACACATGTACATTTGAACACTAATAGATTTTTTTAGTTGAAATGCAATGCTTGTTTTCATTTAAATGTAGAGTTTTTAAAGCAGGGAGAAATAATGGTTGCCAAATTAATAAGCGTTTCTTTGGGAAAAATTTAAATCTTGTATTGGGTGATGAAGATAATAGAGGGTATTGAATCTTGATTCTTGACATCTAGAGAGAACTCTACAGCCTAACACAATCCAATGGAATTGACCAAAAAAACCCAAATAGAGTCAACCCTACTATAGGAGGAAGGGCCTGTAGTAAGAACTTACCATTTTGCAAGAGCTGAGGGCGAATGCTATTCTGCAAGAGCTGAGGACGAACACTGAGGGCGAATGCTATTCTGCAAGAGCTGAGGGCGAATGCTGAGGGCAAATGTTGTTCTGCAAGCGTTGAGGGTGAATTTTGTTCTGCAAGAGCGGAGGGCGAATGCGCGCGTGATATCAGACGTTAATGTAGCTATTGCGACGATTACAAAACAATAAAATCATTTTTATGTAGCGCACATATAAGTTTCGTATTTTTATGTAGCGCACATATAAGTGTTGTTATACTGACGGTGGACAAAGCGTCGCTACTACGACGACTGCCTCCAAACGTCGCAATTGCGACACTTAGACGTTGTGTCGTACTTGCGACGTTTGGAGGCAGCCGTCGCAATAACAATGCTTTGGGCCATAGTGTCGCAATTGCGACGTCTTCCTCCAAACGTCGCAATTGCGACACTTTGTCTAAGTGTCGATATTGCGACACTTTTCTATAAACGTCGGTATAGCGACGGTTTCGAGCGGGATGGAAAAAATTTGGGGAAATTTCCGACATTTGGTCAAAAGCGTTGGAACCAAGTGTCGGAATTTCTGCCAAATGTAGTAGTGCCCCTAAACACTAAACCTCTAACCCCAAATCTCCTATTCATAGAACCCCTAAGCCCCTAATCCCTAATCCCCTAACGAATAACTCATTATTCCCCTAACCCTTATCATAGTCCTTAAAACCCGTTGGGATTGGCCATTCAAAACGAGAGCAGGTGTAGTTGGGACCTACGATAGGGTGATTAATTCCCCCTTGTTGGCATGGTGGAATTTTTTCCCTGTCAACAACCCTATAGTCCTTAGTCCATCTAACATATACTTATAAAATGCTCTTTTTTTGTAAATGTGGCCCTTGACTATGCCATGGAAACCCTCCAAAAAATTCTTAAATGATGGGAATTCCTATTCAATATGCGTGAAGCTAGTCATGGAATGTGACAAGTCATCCAAGATGCATCCAAATATTTGATTTGTGCCTTGGGGAATGTGAAATAACGGGTCAAGGGGACACAAATAGGGTTTCATGTATGGGTATAATTTAGAGGTGCAAGCATGGTTTACTATGATCTATAATCCTAGCATTAGAGAATGAGAAGGGGGCTTAGGACCTAATTTCATATAAGGGGCTAGGGGACCTAGAGGGAAGGTAGCAAGAGAAATCAATCATAGCAGAACCCCCAATAGTGGTGATAAGTCAGGGATTAGGAGTCCAATGATCACAAACCATAAGCCCTTAACCCATAGCCATTGAATTCCATATCCCCTTAACCCCCAATCCATAATCCCTTAACCCATACACTCATAAATCATAACCCATAAACCCCTTGACTCATTAAATATTAAGAAAATAACCCCTAACCAGCTATAATCCATGAACCTTGTAAGCCATAACTCCTTATCCTCTTAACCTGTGACCCTTAACCCCTAATCCTTCACCCTTAAACACCTTAATTAACTTCTAATCCCTTAAACACCTAAATCCCCTAAATCTTAAGTCCTTAACCACTAAATCCTCTGACCCTAAATCCCTTGGAACTTAACCCTTTACCCTTGAAGCCCTTAACCACTAAGTATCTGAGGCTGAAAATAACACCGGCCCCAAACCAACATATTGACCTCCTAGGAGAATCCTTCACCTCTAATTGAGCATATTGGAAACATTTTATTTTTAGATAACTAGGTATTGGTTATGAGGGTATCATGTGTTTGTGCGTAATGCCATTATTACCATGTGTTTGTAGACTAATATTGATTTTTAATTAAATTTACTAATTCATAATTAATCAATTGACACATGATTAAAGACCCCTAGCTTAGCCTAAATACCGCCTTCTTTTTTTTTTTAAATTCCAACAAAGCTAATTAGCCTAATTACCTTACCCGCGTGCCCTTTTTCCAAAAATTCTTACCGAATCAATTTCATTATCTCTGCAACGGTCTATGCATATATGCTGAGAGTTCGATTTTTTGTTCAACCGGTCGATTCAACTACACTGGATGCTTTGTGAGCCGAGAGTAGATCCCAGAAAGGAGAGTTCGATTGTTTGTTCAACCAGTCGATTCAACTACACTGGATGCTTTGTGAGCCGAGAGTAGATCCCAGAAAGGAGAGTTGGATTGTTCGTTCAATCGGTCGATTCAACTACACTGGATGCTTTATGATTCCTTCAACTACCCAGCCAAGGAACGAATGAGTTCCGCCTACACTGGACAAAATAGAGGGAAAAATAGCAGGGGACCCGTTGGTTCAGGGGTTTAGCAGGGGACTTGTTGGTTCGGGGGTTTAGCAAGCGACCCGTTGGTTCGACCACCAACCACTAAGCAAAGACAACTGTACTGGCCCGACCAAGAAATCAGGTGCAATCGGCTTGTCAACCCACAAAATGGTAAGGATACACCAATTTATACCTTCAAAGCAATAGAAAATTTCATATCTTCTTCCACATAATATTTTCCTCATTTCTGTGTCTTTTTTATTCCAAGAAAACAAATGTGTTTTTGGCATCTGTTATTTCAAGTAGAAATTAAAGTATACATTGATTGTGCCTACGCATAAGAGCTCCTTTCAGACAATTTCCAGATTATCATCAGATTATGAAAAACATATTTCTTATAAACGTTGAACATCAAAAGAAGATTTCCACCTATAGTGCTAACATTGCGGAGGACCCAAAATAATATCTTAAAACTTCCTGTAAAATTATTTTAAAACAATATTTCTGGGAAAGCTGAAACCAAAACCATCCCTCTAATTCTCCATGCATAATCGATTTTCTGATTGCAATGGGATCCTTTGAAAGATGATGTGCCAGAGAATTAAATTCTCTATGAACATGTTGAGTAGAAATTGAATGAAAAGCTTCCTGGAGTTCCTTAACTTAGTGCTGCCATGAGAGAGAACCAGACTATCCAATGTCACATATACTTTAAAACTATAATTACCATTTTTGAGTCTCCAACAACCTGAAGATTCTGAACACCTTTAACCATAGCAAATTTTAATAGGGCCCAAAGGGCTACTTACCTTGCACGAATATTAGTACCACTACTAGTTCCAATATTGAGTTAGAATTAATGATCATAACTGTAATGAAGGACAATACCAACAACATAATCACCCAAAATTTGACATGCACCATAGAAATAACTCCAAGTAATATTAGGATTGAAAGAGGGAACATGCCTAAGGTTGAACCTCGATGGACAATTTGAATTGTTAGTTACACCATTTAGGTTTTGTTGATTTCAAGTAGCCAGGTTCTTTTCGAAGGTAGATTTGAGTTGCTACTGAAATACAAATCAGGGAGATGAGTTGAAGATAGGCTGGCTAACATAGATGGCGAATTTGAATGGTTAGTTACACCATTATGTCTCATTGATGCTCATAGTACTTCTATGCAGCTGATGAAAGAAGTAATGTGTCCTTTGACTGGTAGTAGTAATTTGGTTGTAATTTGCATGGTTGGTAGTTTTGTTTATAGTAGAACTTAGAAGTAACATTTAATGCATTTCCAAGCTTTGTTGAACAAGGTGAAAGAGCAACAGTTAATTATGAATTTGGAGAAAACTACATCATGATCATTCTCAACAAAAGTCAACACTCCGTAGACATGAGATTTCAGAAAATGGATTGGAGAATATTGTAGTACATTGAACACAATCATGGAGTGGTCACCGCAAACAATGTTGTGGCAGAACAAATTTTTCATGTGAAATTTATAGAAAGTTCAATGGTAGCATGCCTAATAAAGATGGAAAATTTGATCTGTTAGTTACGCCATTTAGGTCTTGCTGATTACAAGTAGCTAGGTTATTTTCGAAGGTAGATTTGAGTTGCTACTGAAATACAAATCAGGGAGATGAGTCGAAGATAGGCTGACTAACATAGATGGCCAATTTGAATGGTTAGTTACACCATTATGTCTCATTGATGCTCATAGTACTTCTATGCAACTGATGAAAGAAGTAATGTGTCCTTTGACTGGTAGTAGTAATTTGGTTGTAATTTGCATGGTTGGCAGTTTTGTTTATAGTAGAACTTAGAAGTAACATTTAATGCATTTACAAGATTTGTTGAACAAGGTGAAAGAGAAACAGTTAATTATGAATTTGGAGAAAACTACATCATGATCATTCTCAACAGAAGTCAACACTCTATAGACGCGATATTTCAGAAAATGGATTGGAGAATATTGTAGTACATTGAACACAATCATGGAGTGGTCACCGCAAACAATGCTGTGGCAGAACAAATTTTTCATGTAGTTCTGAAATTTATAGAAAGTTCAATGGATAACATTGGTAACATGCCTAGTACCCAAAAGGGCTACTTACCTTGCACAAATATTAGTACCACTACTAGTTCCAATCTTGAGTTAGAATTAATGATCATAACTGTAATGAAGGACAATACCAGCAACATAATCACCCAACATTTGACGTGCACCATAGAAATAACTCCAAGTAATATTAGGATTGAAAGAGGGAACATGCCTAAGGTTGAACCTCGAAGCCCTTTCTTTACGCACTTAGTTACACTTTTTATCATCATCTTATTTTCATAAGTCTTCTCATATTTGGTTGTAAGAACATATAAGATATTGGGAAAAATATTGCCATCCTCTAGCAACATTATAATCTATTGTCAAGTGATTAGCACAAGATAATGTGCATTTATGACCAATCCAAGCTAATTGGAGTTGGGATGAGTTGAATTTGGTAACTTTTGTTCCTTTTCCAATTGAAGCAAGGGAAGGTTATTTTGGTTTCCTTTATCAATGACCATATATGATAATTTGTGCTTGATTTGACAATTCTATGTACAAAGAGCTTCCTTGTTTCTGGAAATGCTATCGTTGGGCATTAGCATCAAGTGTGGATCAATGTAGCTGGAATTGTCGACATCAACCTCTAAGTCTCCAACCTCTCAATAATTCTTAGAAAGGAAGTGAACATTGCATTTAGGGTTGAGTTCATTCTTATTCATTGTTGGTCAAGTTCTTCACAAGGAAGAAAAAGTTTAGTATTGTGAAAGAGGTTGAAATCCTTTGTTCCGTGGGTCAAGTTTAGTTTTTCCAAGGGGTTGAGTTATCCACTCAAGAGGTCCATATTCACTCTTACACTCAGCTGGTCGAATTCTGTAACAAAGGAAGTACAATAACTAGTCACAAGGGAGCTTGAATTTTGTCTTTGTCTTATGGGCATGTTTTTGGAAGGTAGGATTGATATTTTTCTCATTTGCTAAAGTTTGTACCTCCTAAGAGAGACATTGTGTTTAAGGACGAGTTGCTAGACAAATTTCCTTGCTAGATGTAGCATTATTGTGGGTTGATTTAACCTCTTCTGGATGCTATCACAATATCTATGTGTGGGTTATGGAGATGCCTTAATTACATGTGTGCAAAGGGTGTCATTTAGGAGAAAAAGGGAGCTATAAATGCTGTTGGGTTTGTACAATGAGTAAGAGTTGGTCGTACTCTAGAAATTAAGCTCATAATTCAAGGGGTCAACGCTGGTCCATTTCAGCCTTAAGACCTGATATTTTTCACTTATTCATAAGCCTCCAAACCAGGTCCAATTACCCTTATTCGCTCACTGTATATGTTGATTTCAATCTAAGAAATTGACTGTTTATGACTTGGAACTATCTTCATATTGCCTTAAATCAAGAATGTATAAAACTTATGGGTTAAATATTAGTTTGTGTATTGAGAAATAAATTCTTATGGATGATTACTTTCCATGGCTCTCTTATCAATCCATAAATTTTGTTCCAAATTGGAATCTTCACTGTGCCAAATTCACCAACAATATTACTAAAACAACATGATGTCCCAAATTTTAACATGATCTTTACCATAAGCACCATCCAAAAATACAAAAACATCAAAAAGGCAGTGAGCACTACTAACGCCTTAAGAGCAATGACACAAGTCTTTCTAGTTACTTGAGATTAAGTGTGAAATGAGTATAGACTTATGCCAGTGTATTTTAGAGCTTACTAAGATGTTTGGATCAGATTTATGCTAATGTAAATGAGATGCTTCAGATCTGATTGTAAAAATAGTGAGGAGAACATGAGGAAAGAGAGCAAACCCTTAGGCCTAGAGGCCTAGTTTGATGGCTAGTTGATCTTCCAATGGACGAGGACTCTATCAAACACCTGCAACACAATTATTAGCCTTCAAGTGAAACAGATCAACCCTCTAGTGACTTTGTTCTTCATTTCAGCAAAACATTATGTAATAAACAAGGAGAAATTAATGGCACAATTGCAATATGATTAAAACACACCAAGAGACTCAAAATTTAACCTTGGAAAAACTTCCAAGAATGATGTTAAATTGATACAAAACTTGTTCCTTAATTGGTCACATAATGATACAATTATAGAGGATTAAATCACTGCAAAACTTCAAAGTACTATGGTTTGGACTTTAAACTTATGCAACAAACCCCTTACTTCCTCTATTTTGTGTCTATTTCTTTGGTGATATTTTATTGGTTATGGAAGTTGTGTCCCATTATTGGTTAAATGGTCATAATAAGGAAGTCCTAATTGGTTGGGGATTACACAGTTGCACCCCTGCTATCATATGTATGCCCTCAATGAGAATAAGAACCCACACCTTGAAAATTGAGTTAACATCACAAGTGAATGTATGATTGCTAGTATTTTTCGTCATACTTGTCCCCTTTTTTGGAATAGTCATCATCTTTGGAGGATTTGTTGATTCAATGTTTTTTATAGGGACATCATATCCAGTTCACTTCAAGATTTGCTTGAGATGCAAGAAAAGTTACATGCAGGAGTTGGATTGATATGCAAGCAAGGTGATAAGAGCTTATATTGTGGTTGGGAGAGGATTATACCACCTATATTTAGTTTGTTCTAGGGGTTATCTTATCATGATGAGGTGATTTTACATAACACATATTTTTTCCTTTTGGTCTATTGTTATGTTTGGCAAGAGCAAAGTTACAATTTTATTATTCACTCTTCTTCAACTTCTAAGCTTTCTTGTTTTTCTCCTACTAGTTTTCTGAGTTTGTAGAAACAGTTTGATAGCTTGAGAGGTTAACAAGATCTTGAGTAGTCATTGTGACCTATGCCCCTGCCAACTACTTGGGGCAGATTTGTCTTGTTTCCTACTAGAAATATCCAGTGGCATCTCTGAGATGTTTTATTGTCGAGAATTCCAGATTTTCTCTTTGCTTATGAAATTTGTTTTTAGGGCTTCTAATTAGCAAGACATAATATTGTATTACCTTTCTAATTTTCTTCTCTTCCCTTTTCTCCATTCAATTGGACCTTCCTTAGAGGATTACATCTTTCTTCCCAGTGTTCCGAGTGGATTGGAAAATATTTGGAGAATCAAAGATACTTGTGACACTGGTTTTAATTAAGTACACCTCCTAAGATCAGAAATGTTCACCTTTCTACATATGTGAGGCATTACAATAGACAATTGACCTTACAAGATTTATGTAGATCTTGTTTCACCAAATTGATCTCCTCCTTCTAGCCTATCTAGGTAATTGGAGGTGCTAAACACTATATATATGCCCAAGCCCCAAACATAGATGATATTAGGCTAGTCAGATATCTGCATTGCCCCCTTCTATTGGTATGCAACTACATTCACTAGGCCAAAAAAATGTATTTTCTTTTAGTGCAGATTTGTGCCCATATCAAGCAACCAAATGTCGATCACTAGATTTTTTTTCTCTGGCCTCAAATGTTAGGAGGGGTTCAGCTGATCACCACCACATTGCTCCTCCCATGATGCCCTGGCTAAATCTTCAGTGTCAGGCATTCTGTACAAGACATTATTGTTGGTCTTTTCATTGATACCTTGGTGATGGAGAAGAGGATGGCTCTGCTCCCTCCTCTACATCTTACCTTTATATCTGGTATGGAGTATTGATTTCTACATTTAAATTTTTCCTTGTAGATTCACCTTTTCTTTCAGTATCACTTGTATCTCTTTATCTTTTATCTTTCAAGAATCAAGAGTAGTCTGGGCACTTCCACAGTATTTATATGTCTCATTGTATTTTCTAGTCCCATTGTCCTACTGTTTACTGTATCTTATCTTCCCCCTACAAATGTTTTTAACAAAAGAATTATGGTTTAGGTTTGATATGATGCTGATTTTGTTCTTAGTCACTGCATTTTTTTTTTTTTGGAGAGGGGTGGGGAGGGGGGGGGGGTCGATTAAAAAAATGAAATTCATTGAATCTCATGCACTAGTGAATTTAACGGCAAATTAAATCAGCCAAGTAGGTTTTTATATAAAATTTGTGAAAAAAACATCAAGATTAATTTTTATTTGTTTTAAAAAAATATAATAATATATGTATATATTTATGTGTGCGCGTGCATTTATGTATGTATCTATGAGTATGTTTTTGAACAATATATGATGGTTAACATGTTTTAGTCTTGAGACATTTTTGGATCAAAGTTGAAGTTATAAAAAATATTTGTGTCTTTTGTTTGAATATATGGAGTTTATCAAAATTTGCTTAATTCATTTTCCAAATGTAATGGGAAATGCTATCATATATTTTGTCCCTAGTCCCTTGTCTAACACTTCCTTGGCCCTCACACAACTTGAGAAGTCTGATATCTGAAGGTTGAATAGTCTCTTTTAAAATGAACAACACATGTTTGCAAATGATTCTTCCTCCTTTCTTCCTTGAGAGACCTTCCTTAAATATATTGAGGAGGCTAGAGGATGGTTGTAGATCTCTCGAACTTAAGGAACTTGAGTCTAATAAGTTCAAAATCTCCTAGTGCAAGAGAACCGATTCATTTAGTGTTGATTTCCTCAACTCATTCAATGTTGGTCTATGCAATGGGTCGTTAGTGAGATTTAAGGGTGGAAAATAGATTTGTAAAAACACCCCCTAATGTGCGAGGTAAGAAGAGGAACCAATGGTCGAAACACATTATAATAAACATACGTTATCAAGAATTTCAAGGAAAGAGCTAAAGATCAAGGAACTAGTGAGTACTTGCAATCGATTGTCAACAAATAGATAAGCATACCGATGCTTAGAAGAGAAACAAAGCATGGATGGCAACACAATACACCATGAATCCATGTAATAATATGCAAGAACATGGCCATGAAAAAAGTACACAGTGGGTCCATGTCATGAAAATGATCATAGCCATGAGAAAATGCAATGTGGATATGTCATAATATACATCAAGAAGACAACTAATACTAATGGGAAGACATAGTAATCGTAAGATAGTGATATACTCCATCACAACTTAGGAGGGGTAGCATGAGTGACGTGCCTCCAAAGCCCAAGGTCTTTGTTCCAACCCCAATGGTATGATTCTACATCATGTGAATGGATAAAATATTGGCATACAACAATGTATCAAGTCTCAACACTTAGTGCTATTATTTCCTCTCCAAAATGGGAACTAAACATTTGTTGATCCACACTTAGAAGCTGAGAAAGCTCAACTTGAGATCCTAAAAATTGGGGATAAAAAACATGAATGGAATCCCAATCAAAATTTGCACCAAGTGGCCACCATATTAGAGGGTTAATAATCATTGTAGAGCCCAGATGTACGTATGATTATAATCCATGTAATGAATGCTTGTGGACACTTGGAGGACCATTAATAAAAACAAAATCGTTATCATGCAAATCTATTTAAGCTAATCTCTAGGAAAATTTTTCCTCCCTTGAAACATTTGAATTCCGACAAGAGATTGCCGAGGATAAAGTTTTCCTCCCTTGAAACTAATGTGTCGAAATTTTGACCAAGGGAGGAAAAATTATAGATGCAACAGATACACATGCCAATACCATCCATCTGCCACAACTATCATAAAGACCAATCATCATTCTGTTAACTGCTACAGTGTTTAAACTCTGCAAGGTCAATTCATACAATGTTTCTAAGAACAAGTGTACATAGACCAATTCAACTCGATCACTAGGACCAATCCACATACCAAACCTGGTCTAAAACATTATAACAAGCATATAATAGAAGTGATAGGAGAATATGACTTGGTTACTACATTGATCCACCTTGGGTGTTAGCAATATGCCACATGGATAAGTGAAATATTTCATATTAATTTATTACCAATTAAAAGCCTACTCACCACTAGGAAAAAATAATACTTCACCTTGTGTATTTATAAATATTTGCTACTGATTGCAATTCCAAAAGCCCAAGGTCTTTGTTCCAACCTCGATGGTATGATTCTACATCATGTGAATGGATAAAATATTGGCATACAACAATGTATCAAGTATCAACACTTAGTGCTATTCTTGCCTCTCCAAAATGGGAACTAAACATTTGTTGATCCACACTTAGAAGCTGAGAAAGCTCAGCTTGAGATCCTAAATATTGGGGATAAAAAACATGAATGGAATCCCCATCAAAATCTACACCAAGTGTCCACCATATTAGAGGGTTAATAATCATTGTAGAGCCCAGATGTACGTATGATTATAATCCATGTAATGAATGTTTGTGGACACTTGGAGGACCATTAATCAAAACAAAATCCTTATCATGCAAATCTATTTAAGCTAATCTCTAGGAAAAGTTTTCATCCCTTGAAACATTTCAAGCCCTAAGAAGGCAAGCTGTTGAACCACTTTCTTAGTAGATCTTGCATTTCCACTATGATTTCCTAGCTCATTCATAAATATATTTATTTGAGAATCAAAACGAGCAAGAACCAAATCATCCAAACATGCACTAAAAGCATCTATGGATAAAAATTCAATCAAAAAAATTTCAATTAAATTCAAGCACTTCACTGTAAATTTAGAAATTATTTCAGTTTTCATTTTGTGTTTTCAAGTTAGATATTGTTTTCAAGTTTTTACATTTCTAATTTGATTGCAATGTGGCAAACTGATCATGGCAATACAGGAACAACCCCGAGACAGGATGATCGCGGAAAGGGGCTAGCCGAAGAACATGTAAAGTGCCAACATTGCTCTATCTTAAGGTATTTTAGCTATTTACATAATTGAAATAATGTTAATTTTGTTCAAATATGTAGGCACCTGGCCATGGTGCGCCTGATTCTTCTCTCAACGAGGAAGATTTTTTTTCATCCCCATGTCCATTGCTGTTGCTGCAAAAAAAGGTGCGAAAAGAAAATTTGGAACTTGAGCGTTTGGTAGACATTATGCCTCAAACACCTGAATTAGCAATGAGGATAACACAACTTATGACCTAGCTAGAAACATATAAGGTAATAATAAAAAATCAAAAGGATATTTTTTTGTTCTACATGAGATTAATTTTGATAGTTTGATTTTTAATTTTTACATTAGCTAAACTAACAAAAAAATTCTTTTGTATGTAGCGTTATCTGACACCTGCTACCCCCGGTGTTGGTGGTAGTGAGACACAAAGGCAAGAGATTTCCGAGCGACCCTCTCGTACACCTTCTATGCCTTTAGGTGGCAGTCAAGAAATGCACCCTGCCCAAGAAGACACCCAGCCAACCACTGAACGTGTTGGCAGTGATGAGGTTGGTATGGCCAACTATATTATTGTGTTTCCTGGAGCTACACGTGTCACGTCTACGGGGACCATTGATGGCATGTTTTTGGTGAACGATGAAGGTGTTCCTATAAAGCACGTACAACTCCAAGTAAGTTTTAATATTTTAACTATTTCATGTACTCTATCTAAAACATATTTTATCATGATTTTTATTTTTAAATTAATGATAATATCTTTTTTCTGTGTAGGAAACAATGAGTTCTACAGTTTTTGGAGAGCAAGGCGTTGATAATTTTTGGCCCAACCATACACACAAGGTGGAATTCCCAGAATTCCAACCTGAAAAAAGAACTTCTAGATTATCTAGAAGCCCTTTTTGGGGTGGGCACATTTGATAGAACAATGGTGGCTCGGGTAGTTGGAAAATATCTGAAATATTCCAGGGACACCTATAGGACACAATTGAAAATTAACTCTAGATACGAGCGGCCATGGGAGTCACATATCACCCCTCCAAATCGACCGGCCCAGGGTTACCTTTGTAAGCCCCAAAAAAATTGATCTTGGAAAACCCCAAACGAGGCTTCATGAACAATGATGATGAGGTATCTAGGATGTCTATCATTATATTTTCCTGTTGAAATATCATCTCTAGGGACAAGTTGAGGGAATAGATAATCAACACCTTAGATGGATCTTTCTTCCAGTCCCCATCGCTCCATTTTTCTGCTAGAATAGTTTCACGAATATTTTCTTTTAGAGTTTTCCAGATGGAAGGGATGAAGGGAATTTTATTATGGAAAATAAATTTGTTCCTTTCCTTCAAGATATTCCAGAGAAGGAAACCCAAGGCTAGTATCCAAGCTTTGTTAGCGATCGGATTTTTGAAGCAGGATCGTCTCCAGTTATCTATGGTTGAGAGAAGGTTGTCATAAACCATCGCAACAGGGCCAAATGGATTGCCAACCTCCCTCCACACTTCTTCCGCAATAGGGCAGGCGCTCAAAAAATGATGCATATTTTATTCATTATGTTTGCAAATCGAGCATTGAGATGGCCTAGAAAAACCCTTCTTGATCAACATGTCCCATGTTAAAATGTGCTTATGTCCAACCAACCATAGGAAGAGGGATACTTTTGGCCAAAGTTTCTAATTCCATATTTTTTCCCAAAAAATTATTCAAGGTAGGGCATGAGTGTTGGCCTTTATAAGGTAGGATTCTTTAATGGAGAATGAGCCCAATGACTTGTAGCCCCATATAATCCTGTTCAGATCATGAGAAATAGGAATGCTTCTTTCAACAAGGATGTAAATCAGTGTTTCCCAGCTCATGAGAAAGTCCTCCGACTGCCAGTCCTGTTTTGATTTCCAAACCTGCCACTATGATTGGATAATTTGCCACCGTTTGAAGATTCTATTGGTCCATCCGCACTTTTAGTCCTTGCAGGGAATGGTTCTGGTCAAGTTGAGGAAGTTGCTACCAGGACTCCTCCCGAAAGATATTATTTGTGAATTCACTGGTCTCCCAAAAAAATTATTCACGAATGAGATGAATGTTATGACTTGCCAAATTCCAAATGGCAGATCCTGCAGGCGTAGAAGGATCACAAAGAAGGGAGGTAAGAGATCTACCCTGACCATATTTTTGTGTCCATATATGTTTCCATTGTTTTGTTCCTCCTTGAATCCACCCTCACCAGATCTTGGCTCCCGTGACCGCATTTAGAACCTCTGGATCCTGCAGGCCCAAACCGCTAAGAGTCTTCAGGAGACATAACTTTTCCCATGCCATGAGGGGACCATTTATTATTCAGGTTGTTTCCCTGCCATAGGAATTTGTGTCATATAGATATCAAATCCTTGTTAATGAATTTGTGGGCTGGTAGAACTGATAGCTAATAGATTGGGATAGCTTGGAGGGCCAATTTAAGGAGAGTGGTCCATCTAGCTAGGTTAAGCACATGGAAGGTCCAATTGAACATTTTTTTCAATAGATTATTGTAAATGTATGGCCAACAGGCAATCTATAGGGGGTTAGCAACTAAGGGAACTCCTAGATATTTCGAGGGGAGAGGCTCAACTGAAAAACCCATAATTCGAGAAAGATTATTTTGTACATGCATTAGATTATGTAAGAAATAAAGATGATATTTTTCCTTGTTATTAATCATATTCTAGACTTCTTGGAATTCAGCTAAGACACCATACAACATAACTACTTCTAGGAATTTAGGCTCTTTATACGACATATTATCGTCAGCAAACTGCCAGTGGGTCATGGTTAATTCTGTCCCTAGGACGTGAAGGCCCTTCAGCTCATTTTGTTGCACTACAGAGCTAATAAGAAGACCCAATCCCTCCTCGGTGATTATGAACAAGAATGGGGATATAGGGTCCCATTTTTGAAGCCCCCGCTAATATCTGAAGGTAGCTGAGGGGGAAGCATTAAGAAGGATGGAGAAAAAAGGGGTAGAAATCAAATATTGAATCCAATAGATCCAATCATCATTAAAGCCAAATGATTTCAAGGCTGAGAGAAGAAACTGACAGCTTAAACAGTCATAGGCTTTAGAGATATCCAACTTCAAGAGCAAGTGAGGTCGCTTGCTACTCTTGAGGGAGTGGATGACTTCATGAGCTGATATAATGATGTCCAGGATTTGTCTTCCCTCCATAAAGCTAGATTTATTTAGGATGATGATTTGGTGGAGGGTTGGCTTCAGGTGATGAACGAGGACTATGGAAAGGATCTTGTAGATCAAGTTACATAGGGCGATGGGATGAAAACCACTAGGATCACTCACAACATTAGATTTCAAAACAAGAGTAAGAAATGTAGCATTTAAACCCGACCAAACTTGTTGATTTCATCAGGATTCTTCTACAAGATATATAATTTCCTCTCCCATAAATGGCCATCATGATTTAAAAAATTCATAGGTGAACCCATCCAGGCCCAGGGCTTTTTTACCAGGAATTTCCTTGACTAATGCTTCCGCTTGTTCTGCAGAGATTCGCCACATTAAGGTTGCGATATGTTCGTCTGTCGCTAATCAGGCGATACAACGAGTAACTCATTCAATGTCCTCTATTGGATCATGCTCATCCTTAGCCAGAAAATTCGAAAATAAGGAGATAAATTATTGCTCCATATCAGAGTGATTGTCTAGACGAGTCCCTTCTGCTGGAGGTGAGAGATGTGATGCGGTTGTTCTAACAATGGCTAATTATAAAATGGCGAAAAAACTTGGTGTTTATTTCACGCTCTCGTAGCCATTGGATTCTTGATTTTTTCCACCACGAGACTTCTTATTGTTGATGTTGCTTTTCAATCTAGTTTATTAGATGACCCTCTTCTGATGCCAAGGTCTTATATCTCCCTTCTCGAATGATCTGAGCTTGAACCTTTTCGATCCTTTCTTCTAGTTTCTTCTTTTCTTCGAACATGTTCCCAAATTATCATCGATTCCAGGTTTTCATTCTTTTCTTGGGGGCCTTAAGCTTCTATTGGAAAGAGCCCATGGGCACCTCTAGGGCTTCCTATCACTTCTTTAATTTCTCCACAAAGCCAAAATGGTGAAGCTAGAAAACTTCAAATCTAAAAGGCCTGTTCTTGGGGGGGGGCGGGGGGGTGAATGGAGAGATCTAGACAAATCGGTCAGTGGTGAGATCCTAGGGTGGGAAAAATTTAAGCTTCGATGAAAATATCCCTTAGAATTAGATCCTGAGATATGAGGAATCGGTCGAGACTGCAAGCCACATGTTGTTGTCTACCCCTCCAATTGTTCTACATATGGAGCCCATTCTTAATATCCACATCTACAAGATGTAGTGTTGTGATCATATCATTGAACACATTTGAGATTAGGTCTAACCTCCTTACTCCCCCTCTATTTTATTCTAGATTGTGGATCATGTTGAAATCCCCTCCAATGATCCATGCATAATTTGGAAAACCTGATCTGAGACCTATTAGTTCTTTCAGAAAATCCTTAGCCTATAGGGATGGGGGGCCATATAACATCGTTAAATAGATCCATAAATCAGATCCTACATAATGGAATTTATCAATTAGACTGAAACATGCTCCAACTCAGTCCTGAAATATCACTTGATTTGGGTTCCAGAACACCGCAATACCACCTAATGCGCCCATTGCATCAATAATCATGAATTCACATCCTCTCCAACAATGTTGCCACATCTCCTAGAGTTTCATTGCTATCATCTTAGTTTCATGCAATAGTACAATATCTGGTTTAATCTTATTATTTTATATTCAAAGATAAAAGCTTTCCCTTACTGTTTAAACCCTGAATATTCCATCAAACTATTTTTTCTGGGTAAGGGTTAGGGTCTGAGGAAAGTAATCTGTCAATTGACCCATCTACCCATAGTTGAGAAGAAATTCTCACGCTTCCCGGATTACTTCCTTTGTTGAATTTATTCCCTTTTTACCATTCGACATTGCATTATGATCAGGATGTGAGATGGTTAGGGTACCCCCTTCCTTGCTTGAGCTCTGAGATTTGTGCTCCCCCTCTGGTTTGGTCAAACATGCACACCATTGTCCAAACAAGTTTATGAATTAAACAAGATGGTTAGAGGGGATATCCTTGACATCAACTTTAATCCATACCCTAAATAATTCAAGCATTGTGTGTTCATCAGATCCCAATCTGTTGTTTTTTTCCTCTACTTCCAGGACCTTGCTTGTATGCATCAAAAATTTCTTCAGTCTTCCTCTAAGTCTTATGGGGATTTCCTTTTAGGCGGCGACTTGTCGAGGCTTTTAGGGAATTTTTTATCCACCTCCATTCTCCAATGATTCCAAGTTATGCAGGGCAACAAAAGGATTATCATCTCCAAAATTCTAGGTTTTTGTTGATTCTTGGGTGAAGGGGGAAGAGCCTTGCTTCGAGGAGGCCTAACATGCACTAGGATGAGAAGTTTGAGGAAGTTGATTTCATGTTCATCCCACTGTTTGAAAGTCGTCGTCACTATTATTGGTTGATGTAAATTGAGCTTCTTCCATTATAATGAGGGGACAATCTCGAAATAGATTGCCATACTCATGGCTTCTGCGAAATTTGAAGAGCACATATTCATAGTCTAGAGGTTGGTTCCAGACCGAGTCACGATACTCCAAATCTATTGATTCCAAGAGGGGCTGGGAAATATTCATAAGAACACAAATGTGAGCATATGTTGCATGATGTCTTATATTCATTATTTCCATTGCTTTGACAAAATCACCTATTTCATTGTTTATCCTTTCGAGGATATCAGGTTCGTAGAAATCGTTCATAAGAGAGAACAATCAAACCCATATATGGAATGCAAAAAATTGTTCTTTCTTTGGATTATAGCATTCCTCCCAAATATCTAATTAACAACCCAACATTGTTCATAAAGTAAGGTCCATTTTCAAAGACCCATTTCTAATCTTCCAGATCTATAAAAATAACCATGAATAAACCATTTTCTCTCAATCCCAGCTCTATCAAACCTCTAGGGCTCCATATTTCCTCGATGCATTGGATGAGTTTTTGTTCCTTAGGCCAGATGCCTAAAAATTTACAGATAAGGGCATGATCTTTCATGAATTGGTGGGATTTCCCCAACCTATTATTCAGAATGACAAACTTCGGGTTCTTCGCTTCCTTTGGCAGGCATTGAACCCATCCTAGAGCTTTCCATTGGGTGCCCATTGTTGGGGTGTCCTCCGTGACATGTAGATTTGGGCTAGGACCTGGCCTCCCACGATGCAAGCTTCCACCGCTCACCGCATCATGGAAAGAGGATCCCCCCTCCCTTGCGAGGGGTCGCTCATAGAGTCGCCACTCTGCGCAGCAGAAAGGGGGATGAATTAGGACACTAATGGGATTCGATGGAACCTGGCCAACTAGATGGAAGCCACTGACTGACAAACCCTATCTTCTCCATAGAGCTCTGACCTAAATAATATCATGTATTATTAACCGATAGAAAGTTTAAATTTACATATACTTGTATTATAAACAAATATATAAAACATTCAACGAATATATAAATATATGAAAATTGAGTAAAGGAGATGCTCATCCTCCACACCCTTGGAGTTGCATATCATTAAGGATGTCTATGAATTTTACGATTGCAAAGGGTACATCCTCATATATATAAGTTATGATACAATATTGATATTAGAGTCTAATTTGTACATCCTCATGTATAAATTATCCTACAAAATTAACATTAGTGTATATTCTTATATCTCATTTATGTTACACTACTGATATAAAAACCTAATTTTAGTTGTAGCACCAATTTAAAATTATAGTGCCCATACATACTTGCACTAGTTCGACATTATAGTGCCAAACATACTTGCATTAGATTACTCATACGTGCTTTCATTATGCCTGGTGAAACATGGGCATATAGATAATAGTTAAAAAGCTATTAAAATGATGCACTCTTAACATTTAATGAAGTTCCTAACATATAGCTAATTACTACACAATATACATATTGTTTGTGTCTTTACTAAGAGGGAAACTGTAAGTGTCCCTTCGCAATTTCTAAGGCCTAAGTTGGTAGCCTTGGTAGCACTCTAATATCCCATTCGGGTAAAGCCACTTTCCATGCAACTATACAAACCTCAAGATATTTTCCAACTCAAGACCAAGCCCATGTATGTGTGAGAGTATTAATCAAATGTTCATCATAGTAACTACATTGTTAATTTAAGTAACACATTGTTAGTTTTTTTTTTTTTTAATAGTTCCCATGTTCTTGCAATATCATTTGATGGTTGCAATTTAAGACTTGGATATGAGTTTTTAATTAACTATTAAATTTAAGTGTTCAAAACACTCGTCATGTCCATGGTGTTTTATTCGTGCGAATAAAATTGTCATAATTTAGTAGTATTATTATTATTAGTATTTTTTTGAATTTGAAACTTTTTACTTTTATATAATTTTTTAACTAAAATATTAAAACTTAAAAAATAATTAATTTTTTACAATGAATAAATTTAGTTGAGTTCATGGGACAAGAAGGGTGTTTTCTATCTTGTAATTTAGTTTTTTTTTTTTTGGCCTCAAGGCTTGAGCTATGGTTCTTGTAGCCATCTATTCTCCGGTTGGTTTTCTCTAATTTTTTACAATGAATAAATTTAGTTGAGTTCATGGGGACAAGCAGGGTGTTTTCTATCTTGTAATTTAGTTTTTTTTGTTGTTGGCCTCAAGGCTTGAGCCATGGTTCTTGTAGCCATCTATTCTCCAGTTGGTTTTCTCCGATTCTAGTTCTCACCTTCCCGAATGTGGTTGGCATGATGATTCTTTGGTGACATGTAGCGCGTCTTTGGGTTCTGTGTTTTCCGGGGCTTGAAAATATTAATAGGAATTGATTGAATGTTTTCAGAGATTTACCTAGAGGATTTCAGACTCGAGAGTCAGTGTCTGAGGGGCATATTTCCCATGGATGAATAATTCTGTCAAATGATCTCACCTACGCTAGATGTGTTGAATGTCAGTTCAAGTCATCTTCCCATTACTATTCCATTGAATTTTACCCATTGCATTGATGGTAAACCCCCTCTTGTCTCCTTTCCTCTGTGATCTCTACCATCATAGTCTATTGAAGTTGGGACCAACTTGAATTATTCATGACATTTTATGCGTAAAAAGAATCTGAAACGTCATATATTGGCAACCCTTACAACGGGTGAAGATAATGGTTTGCAGTTGGTTCCCATGCTAATTGAATATGCTATCGTGGGTAGATTCATGAGAAAATTAATCAACCCGTAGTATGTCACGAATTGGGTTAAGGGTAGTTGGGAGCCTGTGATTGGCTCGACGCTAGTTATTCATATCCTCATTCGAGGGTGGTTTTGTGCTATATTTCACTTTGAGAACTAGTTTTTGAAGATCATGAACCACGACTAGCATTGGGGTAAATTAAGGATTGTGCTGCAAAGATGGAAAATTTTGACCCCATTAGAGAGCTGCAAGTTTGTCGAAAGCTTTGGGTCATTCTCCTTGGTTTACCTCTTATGTTCTAGATGAAGGAGGTGCTAAAATCCATTAGTATTCTACTAGGTCGGTTTGTCTACATGGAGGATAGGTGTTTATCCAAATTGGATATGATATGTGCACGAATGCAAATAGAGGTGGAAGTTCATGAAGGATTGGTTGAAGAAGTTGAGTTATGTGATAAAGGTTAGAAATTGCTTCATATAATCGAATATTGGAGGGTTCCCTTCATATGTTATGCTTGCAGACGTGTCGACCACCGTGCAGATGAATGTGAGTGGAATGTCCATGGAACAAAACCTGTGAAGAATATATGGTTTGTAAAAATGCAAGTCACGTAGTGGAATCTCCTAAAAATCCTCGTGTCATGTTCTCTGATCTTTTTCGCAGGCTGAAGTCAACCATGCAGAACAAAATCACACAAGTACAATATCAGGCTCCACTGCTATTCATTATATTTCTACCCCTCTCCTTGTAGATGTTATTTCGACAACTCCCCCTTCCCCTTTGGCTCCATGTGTTTCTCGATGTCTGATTCTAAATTTGGATAGAATTGTTTAAGAGCATGTTCCGTCGTCGATGGCCCCTACTCTTTCTCCCCCTATCATCCCTTATTCAAACTCTTTATCTTCCATGTTGGTGCCCCCTTCTTCCTTATTGGGTGATCATACATTTGTTTCCTACAGGATGTCGAAAACTCCATGCAAGTGCAATTATGACTTTCAGACCCATATTAAGATATCCTTGAAGGTTGTCTCTCATGGAGGTATGAATGAAGATCCTCCTGTCGCCATCCATGTAGGAAAGAAATATTTTGTATCCAAATCCTATAATAAATCCAAGGAAGAAATCAAACTGGGTAGGAAATATACGATTATTGGGGCCCTTGGAGCAAAGAAGGTCCTTGCAGGGACTTCTCGATGATATTTTTCTCCATGAATATCAAGGGTTTTGGGGGCACCCCTAAAAAAATCGTTCTTAGTGTAGAAATTATATAAACAATATGTATATCATGGATTCAATCCGATCTAACAATGTACTAAAGCTAGATATTGAATCACTTCTACAAATCAATTACGAAAATTAAACACAATCGCCAATCACATGAAGCAAAGAAATAATCAAATCAAACCACAACACAGATAATTTCCTGGGGAAATCTTGCTACTTAAAACCCCTCTATCTTCTCTTGTATATTAACCATGGAATCATGAAACAATTACAATGCACTCTTCTCACAAGAGTCTCCTGCACTCTGCTAACTATATCACATTGTCCTGGACAAAACTGACCAATAATTAGCCAATTCTCAGCCTCTAAACAACTTTCCTGCCTTGCACAATTCCTGATGAATGCAATCCATATTGTTTAGGAATTTTGGCCTTCCTAAACTGCGCAAGGATCATGAGTACTCCAATGGATTTCTGGTTGCATGCAAGCAACCTAATAATCACACAACTAATAGTTAACCTCCCTTTCACCTTTGTCTCAACTGGGTCTCCACTGGAACTGACATGCATGCAGCTAATAATAATAAATCATCATTTGCATGAAAGATCATTGATTGTGACTTAAATAATATTTAATTCACTTGATCTCTCGCTAGTGCAACAAACAGTTACAAATAGTTCAACTGACTCTAACTCACCTAACTAAGTTAATTGATTACACATGCATTAAACTAATGCACCAAATGCAATTTGAACTCCATAAATAATAGAATTACTCTACATGCCTCACCAACCACCCTCAACTCGAAATACATGAGCTAAATGAGTTTATCACACTCAATTAACTATTACAAGTGATCATGAGAAAAGATTACATTTTATTGTCCATTTTAATTAAGGGAAAATTAAAATAGACACTGCACCAAATTTAGCATACACTAGTGTAGGTGCTGCTGGGACCTATTGGTCCCACACTAGTTTAGGTGCTGCAATTTCTTGTTGGAATTCAACACTCCATCTCAACAAGAAAGGGATTATTTTCCACCCCGATCCTGCCTCTATGGTATTCGAATTTTCTCCTAGCGAGCAGATTCGTCAGAATATCTGCATCCTTATCTTCCGTGGGAATGTAATGAAGTAACATTATGTGCCTCTGAACACAATCTCTGAGATGGTGGTACCATATTTCTATGTTCTTGGACCTATCATGAAACACCAGATTAACCGAGAGTTTAATGAAACTCTGGTTATCACAATGTATCGTTGTCGGATCCATCTGAGAACCAAACAAACCAACCAAGATCTTTCTCATCTAGATGGTCTCACATGCAGCTTAAATTTCTACCATGTATTCTACCTCCACTGATCTGAGTGCCACATATCGCTGCTTCTTGCTGTACCAAGAAAGCGTTGTTGATCCTATGCTGAAGATCCCTCTTGATGTGCTCTTTCTGTCTCATGGACTGCCTACCCAATCCGCATCCATGAAGCCTTGAAGCTTCACTCCCTCTGTCCACCTGTACCATAATCCATACTCTATAGGGCCCCTGAGATACTCAAGACATTCTTCCCCACCTTCCAAAAGAGCTTGGTCGGCTTAACCATAGCTTGAATTAGCTGGTTAACTACGTAGCAAATGTTTGGTCTGGTGTTCACTAAGTACATCAGTGAACCTACTAGCTACCTATAGACAGTAGCATCCATTACTTCTCCAGAAGTAGGATTCTCTTTCCTCCAATTTCCTAGAAGAGGAGTGTCCATGGGTTTACAACTCTCCATGTGAAACTTACCCAATATCTCTTTGGCATACTTGCCTTGAGAAACAAAAATTTCACCATCCCGCTACCATATTTCCAAACCAAGGAAATAGTGAAGGAGTCCCATGTCCTTCATTTCAAACTCCCTTGCAAGATCCCCCTTGCATGAGTGTATTAGTTGCTCATCACATATCAAAATTAGATCATAAACATAAAGTACGATAATCAAGAGTTACCATCAACCACAATCTGGTATAGGTTTGCATCCGCTTCACTTTTGGTGAAGCCAAACCCTGTGAAATAGCTATCAATCTGAGTGTACCAAGCACAGGGTGCTTGCTTCAGCGCAACCCAGTGAAATAGTTGTCAATCTGAGTGTACCAAGCACCAGGTGCTTGCTTCAGCCCATACAGTGCTCTCTTGAGTCGACACACATGTGAATCACTGTCAAAGATCTCGAAACCTTCTAGCTGCTCTATGTACACTTCCTCCTTAATAACTCCATTGAGAAACATAGTTTTCACATTGATGAATGTGCCACCCCATCTGCGCTGAGAGTGCAAGCTGGATAGATTTAATGGAAGAGTACCTCGCGACTGGTGCGTAAGTATCATCATATTCGATCCCCTCAACTTGTGAGAATCCCCGGGCCACAAATCTGGCCTTGTACTTCTCCACACTCTCATCATTAACTTGCTTCACCTTATAGATCCATCTAGATCCAACCACTAATTTGCCAAACATTCTTGGGACAATCTCCCATGCACTATTCTTGACGATGGAGTCATACTCCTCTACCATAGCATCAACCCAAATTATTTGCTGCACTGCCCCCTGAAAGTAAGATGGTTCTGTCACAATACACTTGCTCATAAGAGCCATGTATCCAGTAAACCTGTCAGGAGACTGTCTCTGTCTGTGCAGTGAAATAGGGGCTCCTACATTCTCTGATGCATCAAGTCTCAATCAACAGCTTCCGTGGTGCGCCTTCTACCATTTTTGGTGGATGGTTAGCATGAGTGTTTTCTTCCACTCCATGATCCTCCACATGTGGTTGATCCACATCTTGAGGTTAATTCTTTGGAACCAAGAGTTCCTCCTCTGCATGCAAATCTAGCTCCCTCTCAAGGGACAATCGCATGGATTTCTCCTCATCAAATTTTATATCCCATCGCACAACAGTCATTCTGTTGTTTGGAAAATACACCCGATAGTTTGGGGAATTTCAGTGTACCCCACAAATATCCCAATATCAATTGTTGGTTCCAGCTTCTTCCTGGCATCTTTGGTCACATGCACATAAACATATGAGCCAAAAATCTTAAAATGTGAAACATCAGGTTTTTTACCAGTAAAATCCTCTTTTGGTGTACTCATGCCAAGTATCTGATGAGGAAAACGGTTCTGCACAAATATTGCTGTGTTGCATGCCTCTGCCCACAGATGCAACGGGAGGCCCTAATCATGTAAAATTGCTTGTGCCGCACCCATAATTGCTCTGTTATTTCTTTATGCAACCCCATACTGCTATGGGTTATGAGGCGTAATCAGTTCTCTCTGAATTCCTTCTTTGCTACAGAATTTCTTTAATTCATTTGAGATGTACTCACCACCATTGTTGCTCCTAAGAGCCTTCACATGCTTCCCTGTGTATTTCTCCACCAATGCTTTGAACTTAAGAAACTTTGAGAACGTCTGATCTTTCTTCTGCATGAAGTAGATCCAACACTTTTGAGAAAATTCATCAAATAATATCACATAGTACTTATGCTTTATTGTCGAAGTAGTAGATAATGGTCCACACACGTCTGAGTGAACTCTCTCAAGGATTTCCGAAGCTCAGTTCTCCTTCTCATGAAAAGTGGCCTTTGCATACTTCCCCATAGTACATCCCTTGCATGTGTCTGACTGTGAAAGTGTACCCTTGGGAAGACCCGTATAAATCTATTGCATGACCTTCAAGGCTTCGTGGTGAAGATGGCCCAATCTCCTGTGCCATAACTCACCCTCATCCCGGCTCACCACTTTGTCTGCCTTACCCATCAATTTTGTGCAGCCATCTACATCAATTTTATAGATATTCTCAACTCGAATCCCAATCTTCTTGGCTTGTCATGTTGTTTTGTGTCGTAGGAAAGCTTTTCCTTCACTAAAAACAACATCATATCATCTATCCTCCACCATTGCAACTGCGACTAAATTTTTATTCTAGACTAGTACACGGATTACATATTTTAATTGAAAGGTTTTACCTGGCTGTCTCTAGAAGGTAATGGTACCAATCCTGATAGCACTATACCATCCATCATCACCCATTTCGATATGCATCTGGAGGTCCTTCTCCTCCAAGCTACTGAAAATTTCTATGCCTCCTGTCATGTGAAACAATGCACCACTATCCAAGTACCACACCAATCCTATTGCACTTGACACCATGCATGCAATGGGTGAGAAGTTAAGCTCAAATTATGAGGCCATAGCCTCACCAGCTGCAGATCCTGAAGCCTTTTTGTTATTCTTCTTTTGTGCAAAATTAGTGGCATAATGTCGATGCCCGTGACAGTGAAAACACTTCACTATGGACATGTCATGCTTCTTTCCATCTTTACGGACTCAGATTTAGAATGGAATTTCTTTCCTTTCCCCTTCTTCACCTTGGAAGCCAAAGCACAATCTTCTTCATCTTCATTCTTATATGAAGATCCATCTTTGGTATTCTGCCTGAATTCTTCTTGCACCAAATCCGACGAAAGTCGTTCCCAATCTAGAAACTTTGCCCTTCCATTGACAGAGTCCTGATAACTATGCCAACTCTTGGGAAGTCCCAGAAGAGCTAGGTTCACCAAATCATCATCAATGACTGTAATTCAAACACTCCCAAGCTCATCCCGACATTGGACAAACTTTGTTAAATATTTCGGCACGGTTTCGCCTTTCTCCATTTTGATCTTCCTGAGTTTATCCTTCAGTGCCAATTTTCTATGATCACTGTTGCTCTGAAATAGATCTGTCAAATATTTACACATTGCATATGGTGTCGCTTTTCCATGGAGACTTGAGACAATGAGGTATCTTACTCCCTCCAGTAAGATCCTCCTCACCTTTACAATCTTCTTTTGCCAAGCATCAAGATTTGCAGCATCTGTTACATCGGGTTTGGGAACATCATTATCAATTAATTCTTTCAACCCATTGTCCTCCAGTACTGCCTCGATCCTAAATTTCCAAGCAATATAGTTAGTGCTTCCCTCGAGTGCATACTCCAATCTCAAGCCACTAAAATCCGTTTTGATCATGAATCACCTGTAGCACTAAGAAAGTCTTCTGCAAATTCGAATTCTATTCAGTCACAAACTCAACTTCTCCTCCACTATAGTGATTTCATGTGCTTTGATACCATGTAGAAATTATACAAACAATATGTATATCATGGATTAAATCCAATCTAACAATGTATTAAATCTAGATACTGAATCGCTTCTACAAATCAATTGCGGAAATTAAACACATTCTCCAATCACTTGAAGCAAATAAAGAATCAAATCAAACCACAACATAAATAATTTCCTAGAGAAAGCTTGCTACTCAAAACCCCTCTATCTTTTTATTGTATATTAACCATGGAATTGTGAAACAATTACAGTGCACTCTTCTCACAAGAGTCTCCTGCACTTTGCTAACTGTAATACACTAAACTGGACAAAACTGACCAACAGTTAGGCAATTCTCAGCCTCTAAACAGCCTGCCTTGCTTGTGCAATTCATGATGAATGTAATCCCTATTGTTTGGGAATTTTGGCCTTCCTAAACTGCGCAAGGATCATGGGCACTCCAATGGATGTCTGGTTTCATGCAAGCAACCTAATAATCACACAACTGATAGTTAACCTCCCTTTCACCTTTGTCTCAACTGGGTCTCCACTGGAACTTACATGCATGCTGCAGCTAATAATAGTAAATCATCAGTTGCATGGGAGATCACTGATTTTGAATTAAATAATATTTAATTCACTTGATCTCTCACTAGTGCAACAAACAATTACAACTATTTCAACTGACTCTAACTCACCTAACTGAGTTAACTGATTACAAATGCATTAAACTAATGCACCAACTGCAATTCAAACTCCAGAACTAATATAATTACTCTGCATTCCTCACTAACCAACCTCAGCTCGAAATACATGAGCTAACTGAGTTTATCACACTCAGTTAACTATTACAAGTGATCATGAGATAAGATTACATTTTAATGTCCATTTTAATTAAGGGAAAATTAAAATAGAGACTGCACCAAAATTTAGCACACACAAGTGTAGGTGCTACTGGGACCTATTGGTCCCACACTAATGTAGGTGTTGCAATTTCTTGTTGGACTTCAACACTTAGACATATCTAGAAACAAATCAATCCAAATATAATACTGAATGCAGCCCAGAGAACTATCAATATTTATGGACCTTACATTGGTTGAAAACCATTTTGGGATGGTATTTTATGGTCGAGTCCCTTTTCGTCCTTGTCCAACATTCCAGGTGGTGAAATAAATTTCACAACTTATATGAGAGAAGTTTGGAGTCCTTCCCCTCCAGCTGATCCTATGGAAGATTATTTTCACCACTTTTTTTTCTTAGTGAAATTGGTCGATATGGTTCATGTTAGATTTACCATGATGTCGAGAAATATGGAGACAAGTGTGAATGTTGTCTCAAAAAGACTTAATTGTTTTTTCATATATGAGAAAATTTTGTCAAATAACATGATTTATAAGTCTTGGGTTGAATCATGTGTTATCTCAAATCCTTGTTCTATTGAACTCAGGCTTTGACTAGAAGATGAGAAGCCCTGATCCCCTTTTAAGTTCAATGTTTCCTAGCTTAAGGAACTTGATTTCATGAATTTAGTTGAAAATTCCTAGACACATCTTAGAAACGACGATTCCAAATGATAAAATGAAGTAATGGAGCAACATTTTTAAGATTAATCAAGAGGCTTGACTTACCAATATTGAATAAAAAATTTCTAATTTCTTTAACTCCAATGTTTTAGGATTTCTCTCTCAAGAGACTCTCGACTCATTACGCACTCTAGAGGTTGCTAAAAGGGACATTTTGATTCATGCATAAGAAATGTGGTGCCAAAAAATCTGAGCGACTTGGTTGGAGGTTGGAGACAATAATACTAAGCTTTTCCATAATTTTTCTAATGCTTAGAAAGAATGCAATACTATACAGGAGATCAAAATGAGGAAGGAAATATGGTAAAATATTTTAAGGACAAACCCTCGGCTGGTGTTAGCTACTTCAAAAATGTATTCTCTAGGCCTTCAGGTTTCCCTATTTTGGAAACTCTCAAGGTACTAGCCTCTATTCCCCCATGCTTTTAATAATGTATCAAATGAGTTGTTGGAAGCAAAAATCTTAGAGTCTAAAGTGTTGAGTGCTTTAACATCAATGCATAAATTAAAATTCCTGGACCTTAATGGATTTACTATGGAATTTTATATGGGCTTCCATGAATTGCTTAAACCATACATTCTCAAGGTGGCAAGGGAATCCTAAAGCAAGACATGAATGCATGATGTCCTAAAATAAAATTAACTTTTATTTTCTTAGTTCTAAAATCCCAAGATGTTGTATCATTCAGTCATTGCAGGCCTATTTTTTGTTGTAATGTTATTTATAAACTAATAACTAAGATTATTTCCATGAGGTTAAAGCCCATCTTAAGTGATTACATTTCAGAGGAGAAATTTGGCTTCCTACAAAATCGACAAATCCATAATGTTGTGGCTCTGACATAGGAAACCTTATACTCTAAAAAATCAGATAATCCTCTACCATTGCTCTTAAGATTGACTTGTCAAATGCCTATGAATGTGTTGGCTAGTCTTTCATCAAGCTATGTCCAATTATTTTATGCATGAACATTAGAAAAATCAACTAGATCCTTGACTACATGTTTACTGTCGATTTTGCTATGCTTATAAAAGGAAATCCACTGAATTTTTTCAAACCTTCCCAGGGACTCATGCAAGGATGTCCCCTTTCCCCGTTACCCTTTCTTATAGTAGCAGAAGTGCTTAACTCTTTGATGAAAAAGGCTATTATTTTAAGTGAACTCAAAGGTGTGAAAGTTGCATATCAATACCATATTTCACTTTTATTTTTATGGATGATATTTTTGTTTTCTTGGAAGGTTCATAAGTCTATATTTTTTCCATGAAAAATATATTGGAATCTTTCTAGCTAGTCATTGGAATGAAGGTGAATATGGAGAAATCTGCAATGTCTTTTAGTAATATTTCTAATAATGATAGGAATTCTCTTTTGCAAACTTCTCCATTCAAAATTATGCACATGCAGGAAGGTTTGAAATATCTAGGGATTTTCATAAAGACAAACTCCTATGTGAAGAGTTACCGAACCTAGGTGATAAAAAAAAAATAGAAGCTCAGATTCATGTCTGGACTAATTACTTCCTATCCAAAGGAGGCAGTGTTGTCCCCACTAAGTCTGTGTTGGAAGGATTTCTTGTTTATTGGTCTTCGATCGCATCCATTCCAAAAGGAATCCTAAATAAAATAAGAAACATCAGTTTTAAATTCCTCTAGTTTGGCTACAAGAATTCAAAAGGTTTCTCCTTAGTCGGTTGGAAGATAATTGCAAATCCGAAATTGCTTGGTGGTTGGAGGCTTAAAGCCCCAATTTTTTTTAGCCAAGCTCTTACAGTTAAAAGTTTGTAGAGACTCCTAAATAATAAATATATTTTTGGTAAAATTTAATGGATAAATATTTTGGGATCAAAACTGAAGTGGAATGGATCATAAGTGTTATAAAATCAGTGCCCCACTCATCTATAGTTTGGAAATCTCTTCTTAATGCGGTCCTAATTATTGGTAACTTGATTACCTGGAAGGTGGGGGATGAGAGGAATATCAGATTGGGCTTATATCCTTGGGTTGGATCGTGGGACTCTTATAAATTTTTTGAAAACACCATATCCTCCTTGCACGAAGTGGTTGTTTTCTCTCTTGTGGATGCAAGTTCCCAAGCTAAACATGGATGGGGGACAAATGCTTGGAAATTTGCTCGGGATCTTGGTTTAGAAGTTATAGGTATTGAGGAGTGGTCAAATTTTGTTAAGTATTTTGTCAATGTCATGATCAAACTTTCAAATAAAGATGAGGGCCAACTCAATATGGATCAAAAATCCCTAAACAAGGGTATTCACATCTAAGCTCGATTATCAATCCTTGATGGAAGGTCAACTAAATGGTACGCTAACTTGGTGGTGTCGTTTCTTGTGGAAATATAAAGGCCCCCTTAAGTTAATGTTGTGGCTGCTTTGTCCAATAAACTTCTTATATGGGGCAATTGTTTAAAGACAAGATGGTTGGGCCTTGGTGGGTGCTCCCTCTGAAAATCAAATGAAGAAACCATAAAATAAATTTTCATCCACTCTTCATTTTCCCAACATGTTTGGTCATTGGATAAATATTTTCTTAACCCTACAATTTCTTCTTGGTTTAAAGAATCTTTGGAATGGTTCCTACTAGAATGGCCAAACACTACAACAATCTAGAATTTCCCTACAACTTTTGTTCAATATGTTTGGTGGGCCAGGAACATGGCCATATTTTAGTGTAACAGACCTGGGTTAAAAGTTCATGTAATAAAAGTTAATAAAGGAAAAAAAATAAGACCATGTTTAAGGGACACGTATTCCAGTCTGAATGTTGGGAAAAACATCATGGCGGGTGTTAATTTAAGTTATTATGGATAAAGGAAATTGGAAAAGGAAATGGAAAAGGATTTGGAAAGGCAAGAGGCATTATTTGGCATTTATTTATGAAAATAATGGAAAATAGGAGAAAATGAAGGTGAAATGTCACAGGTTGCATGTGAGGAGGAAAATTAAGGAAAATAATGGAAAATGAAGAAAATAGAGGTCTCATTGATAAAAATTATTCTGAGGATCAGTTGGCAAGATTTTGACAGTTAACCTTTTGTTAGTTCAGTTTTGGAGCTCTCTCATTATTCTCTCTCTCATACACTTGGACACTTAGAGTTTTCTTAGATCATTTCAGCATTGAGCCAAGGAAGAGGAAATCAAGCAAAGGAAGGACAAGGAAAGGAAAGGAAAGCAAGGATCAAGAAAGGAAGAGTAGGATCTAAGCTTCAACAAGAATACTTGCAGGTGACATATTGCATGTGTGATTTCCTAGCTGGTTTGGACATGCATGGCTTATGCATGTTGGTATTTGGCTCTCTTGTTGTCGGTGGTGGTTTTCATCCTTGCCTTGCCTTTTTCCAGATGCCATGGTGTGTTGGGATTTTGATCTCAGTTTCGAGCTCTGGAATTGCTAGATGGATTTCAGAATCCGGGGAAGAGGTAGTCTCAAGGAAAAATTCGCAAAGGCATAGGAATCCCTTGACCAATTTTGGCAGGATACATGGTAAAGCCTTAGGGTAGTGTCTTGGTTTGGGGCCTAGTGATCTGAGATTGGATTGAAGTAAAGCCTAAGAGACATGGGGTCAAAAAATTCCTCAAGGATAGTGATGGATCTAGGATTAGATTCCAAGTTCGGTTTGATTTTGTGACTGGAGCACTAGTATTCGTGTGATCATGGTACGTTGAGGGTGGAGGTGGTTTAACCTCTAGATTCCCTTGGTTGTATTTTGGATTGATTTATCCATTAGATCTCACATTCATGCTTAGAATATAGCATGAGGATGACTGGATTAAGAGATATTTGGTTCAACCATGTCTATGATCGGGTGGTACGTGGAAGTCCCGAACCTAGTCAGTTATTGCTTATGTTTAATGGAAGCTAAGTTCTCTTGCTTTCGTAATTTTTAATGTATGGATTTAATGTATTTTATCTCACTGTTTTTTTTTATCAGCAAGTATGGGAACCCTTCTATTAACTTGTTAAATATTTACAGTTATAGATATGCCAGCTAGCCAAAAACTAGACCTTGTGTCCAAAATTATCAAAAAATCTCTACCCAACACGGGAAACCGTAGGGATATCAAGTCTAATGTCCCCTAAAATAGATAGATGGGCTAGAGCTTCAAAATTTAACCAAATAAACCTGCTAAGGCTTTGAACTATGAACATTACAGGGCTAGAAGCCCACCGAAATATTACCATAACACAAAAAATCACATGGATAGTCTCGATGCTAGTTCTCCCCTCTGAGGGTGTTCGAGTCCCGCATTATCACAACATCCTCCTCTTCTCCATCCCTGGGATCATCCGATGGAGGTGCACAGTCTGGTCGAAGAATGTCTAGGTACCCTACAATCATCAAGGTGTTCTACATCTTATTGATACTTTTGTCTAGCCCTTCCCTGATGCTGCGGAGGTTCTCTCCCATAACTTGGCCAATTCGCCTTCTCTCGCGTATCAGGCAGCCCAGGATGACCCGCGTCACCCAAATTGGTTGCACCTCGGCCCGCTCCCCATACTCCAGCCTCAAGGACTTGACCAGGTCCACCTCCAATTTGAAGATGGAATTCGTGTCCGTGTCGTCATTATCGGCAAAGAACAACGCCTCCAGATCCAGCATTCTATCCCTGAACTCCAGCTGAGACCTATGTTGCCTCCCTTCCCCGCCTTTAGACAGCTCTCCTCTGCCTCTACCTGTTCTGCGTTCAACCTAGCGATGTGATTGAATAAGGAGACCCGCCATCCTCCCCTCCAGGAGAGAGCATCGGCAGACCACAAACACTACCTCCTGTGTTTCCAGTGATATCCATGCCCATTTCTACCCATTCAGCCTGCTGCACCAAGTTAGGACGGTTCCACCTCGTCCCCTACGACTTCTTATAAACCCATCCCAAGCTCCCTACTTTGCTTTTCCTTTGTCCCTACGCCTTCCAATGCCATTAATTTCACACTCGAGTGGACTGGGACATCGCAGGTGCCTCCCTCCCTTGGGATCCTGAGAATCCATTTCCTCCAACTCCTTTATCCGGTGTTGTATTGTACTGCTCGCTAACATTGTCCTTCCCTTGTTTATACTACCCTCCTCTTTCACGCCTACCTCCACGTCGCCTCCTGCATGCCGTTCACGCGTGCTCGACGTCCAGGTGGGCCAGTGTGTGTGGCACCATTCCTGCATGCCGCTCATGCGTGCTCGACCTCCAGATGGGCCAGCGTGCGTGGCACCATTCATGACTCGCATGGGCCTTAGTCACCTGCATCCTGGGAGCTGTTATATCATTGTTATTTCCATGGTTTTATGCTGATTATAAGCATGGTTAAATGATTGGTTCATGTCATGGTTATTTCATGTATTTAATTATAAATGTTAATATAATGGATGCAAGACTTAATTGATGTCATATTAGTTCAAGAAAGAGGGTGGTGATCCTTCTTGTAATGTCTTTCAAGAGTGTTTAGTCATTCATGCTCTGTCATGTATCCTAGACCTGTAGATTTCACTCATGCCAAGTGTTTGACATAATGTTAGTCCTGGTTGGGGATGGTCAGGCCTAGTACTGGAGTCAGTTTTTGGTTATTTAGTATTTTTGCCACATGTTTGATGATTTATAAAAGCTACAAGAAGTTATGGGCAGTGTCCGAGATTCTAGGCTTAAAAAGTGCCTTAAATCCCATGGACGCAGACACAAGTTTGAGCAATTAAGTCCATGGATGCACACATGCATATGTTGTGAATGCGTCCAGAGCCTCCCAAACTATAGAAATTATATACAATATGCATGTATATATCCGGACTCTCCTGATCTAACAATATTTATCTTCTTGCTAAATACATAATCCTTCCACTATAATTCTTGTGGAAATTTAATCAACAATTGCAAAACACATGAAGCAATAAAAACACACATAACACAGTTGTTTAACGGGAAAGCCTGAAGCTAAAAACCCCAACTATCATATATTATGTATCATGGAGATCATATGACAATCTCATACAAAGCTTAGTACATCAATCTCTCAGTACAATACAATCGTCACACACTAATCAGGAAAAATCTGCAAATCCATGCACCGATCTTTGCCCTCCTGCTAGCCTGCCTCCACTGCGCAATCCAAGTTGATTACAAAGACCAATTCGATGCAATCCCACTCTCCTTGACTACGTTATTATCATTGGAAACTCCAATGTATATGTAGATGCAATTCATGCATCACTAGTAGTCACAACGGATAGTCCATCTTACCCTTTCACCTATCTCTCCACTGGGTCTCCACTGGATCTGACATGCACTGTAGTTAACTGTTGTATTGTTCAATTGATTAATGAGTTATTATTTATGAATCAATTAACTAATTAATTCACTCCACTCTCACTAGTGTATCATTCAGTTAGACAACTAGCTCAACTGAGTCTAACTGAGTTAAACTGAATACAACTCCATGAACTACTCTTCCAACTCTGTCATAACTTTGCCACTTCAGTTCTAACTGAGTCCTCCATGCATGAACTCCAGTAAACCCTTAGGAATCGCATAATTCCTTCAGCCCACTGATTTTCCAAATCTGTTCACTGAAATAAAGTGCTCCAAGAGAATAAGTTGTTGTTTATTGTCGGATTATTATTAAGAGCTAATAGTAACCAACATGCATCTATTTTTAGATCGACGATCTATAAATAAAATTCACCCAATATTCTAAAAATAGAGTCTCATCTATTTTTCACATTTGACCAACCATCTACAAATAGCCTCTTGCTACATATAGAATATGCTCACCATGTCTAAAAATAGACATACACCTAAAAATAGCCTGTGTGGTCCCCACCTAGTTTAGGTGATTATTTTCCAACTAGGATCAAGGATGATGTTTCAGGATGCCTCCTTCACTGTTTCTTGTTGAACACTCCCTCTCAAAAAGAAAGGACTGTCTTTGCATGCGACACTGCAACTCCATGCATTTTCCCTGCAACCTTTGCAAGCGCCTTGCAACTCCATGCATCCGCTCTGCAACTCTTGCTGCAACACTTCTGAAACTGAAAGGCTCCAAACAACTCAATCAGTATAATGCATCTATCATAAAAGTCTTCGACTTCTTCTTAGCTACTACACATGTCTTCAGGAACCGCTGCGTTGTTGAACTCTGCACCCATGCACTCTGCACTTGCTGCCAACTCTGAACCGCGCTCCAGTATCCGACACTGTCACTTTGATCTGCCCACATCAATCCAACTAATCATGCTACTGCTGCTCTGTAGGCACCTCATAGCCACGTTCAATTCATGAGATCCACACCATCTCAATGAATCCTACCCAGAAATTTCTTCTTGGATTACTCATGCATGTCGCCCCCCCTCTCACCTGGTGGTATAGCTGCATGCACTCCCTCTGCCCATCTGGCACGAAATTTCCCTGCATGATTGGTTGCTCCCACTCCATGATCCTCATCTTGTGGCTGCTCCACATCCTGAGGTTCACTCTTACTTGCATGCAAATCCTGCTTCCTCTTAAGCTTCAATTGCAAGTCTTTCTTGCACTTCCCAACAATAGGAAGCTCCGTAGAAATCCCATCTACATCAAATCTATAAAGATTCTTCTGAATCTCCAGTTGTGGCTGCTCCACAACCTTCTGAGACTGCTTCTCAGGCTGCATGTCGAGAGTCTCCCTCTCAACCACCAAGTCACTAACCTCTGCTTTACTCCTCAAAGCTTTTCATGCATCTTGTACCTCAGTGCATGTAGATTTTTGGCTCGCACACATTGTAATTGTCCCGTCGTCGCAAAAGTTTCTAACAAAAGAGCTAATTTTAAATCGACGATATCTCCCTCATCCGAGCTCCGATTCGACCGATTTTTTTTCTTTTCAATTTGGGTATTTTTTCGCAAGGAATCCAAATATGCTATTTGTTTCTGAAAATATTTCACCAAAAATTTCAGATATTCTTTTGCAAACTCGCGCGCCCAAAAATTCCTACTCTCATTCCATGTAGAAAATCTATAACATAGCTCTGATACCATGTATAAATTAGATACAATATGCATGTATATATCCAGACTCTCTTGATCTAACAATATTTATCTTCTTGCTAAATACATAATCCTTCCACTATAATTCTTGCGGAAATTTAATCAACAATTGCAAAACACATGAAGCAATAAAAACACACATAACACAGTTGTTTAACGGGAAAGCCTGAAGCTGAAAACCCCAACTATCATATATTATGTATCATAGAGATCATATGACAATCTCATACAAAGCTTAGTACATCAAGCTCTCATTACAATACAATCGTCACACACTAATCAGGAAAAATATGCAAATCCATGCACCGATCTTTTCCCTCCTGCTAGCCTGCCTCCACTGCGCAATCCAAGTTGATTACAAAGACCAATTCGATGCAATCCCACTCTCCTTGACTGCGTTATTATCATTGGCAACTCCAATGTATATGTAGATGCAATTCATGCATCACCAGTAGTCACAACGGATAGTCCATCTTTCCCTTTCACCTATCTCTCCACTGGGTCTCCACTGGATCTGACATGCACTGTAGTTAACTGTTGTATTGTTCAGTTGATTAATGGGTTATTATTTATGAATTAATTAACTAATTAATTCACTCCACTCTCACTAGTGTATCATTCATTTAGACAACTAGATCAACTGAGTCTAACTGAGTTAAACTGAATACAACTCCATGAACTACTCTTCCAACTCTGTCATAACTTTGCCACTTCAGTTCTAACTGAGTCCTCCATGCATGAACTCCAGTAAACCCTTAGGAATCACGTAATTCCTTCAGCCCACTGATTTTCCAAATCTGTTCACTGAAATAAAGAGCTCCAAGAGAATAAGTTGGTGTTTATTGTCAGATTATTACTAACAGCTAATAATAACCGACATGCATCTATTTTTAGATTGATGATCTATAAATAGACTTCGCCCAATATTCTAAAAATAGAATCTCATCTATTTTTCACATTTTACCAACCATCTACAAATAGCCTCCTGCTACATATAGAATATGCTCACCATGTATAAAAATAGACATACACCTAAAAATAGCCTGTGTGGGCCCCACCTACTTTAGGTGATTATTTTCCAACTAGGATCAAGGATGATGTTTCAGGATGCCTCCTTCACTATTTCTTGTTGCAAACTTCAACACAAACACACCCTTGCCCATATCAAGGGAGTGTCCAGGGGTTTGAAGGCCTAAAAGTCAGTGGGACCCAGGTACAAGTCAACTTGATGTCTCGGACAACCTTTGGGGGTCTTGTAGCAGGTGCAGGGAGTCTGTGTTATGATTTTCCGTGTCGATTCAACTTCGTTAGAGTCAGCAAGTAGGTTGAGTATGCTCTTAACTTCCCTCAACTCATGTTTATCTCGGTTGGACGGTTACTTGGGTAGATGTGAGGCGAGGTGTACATTACAGGTGGTATCAGAGTGTGGTTGCGCTCTCCTAGGGCATTGTGTTGATTTTTCATTCATGTCGATTGCATATGTGTGCCTCATGTTTATGTACTATGTGCTTGTCACATATGCATGGCATTGGTCATAGTTGCAATGGTGTCGCCATGTGAAAGTTGATGGTGATTAGATGTGGTTTCCATGAGTGGATGTCAGTTGTATATTCATTTTTTATGCATGTCAATGTCGATATGTTGTTATGCATGCATTGACATGGTTAATGTTGTTTGCAGCATTAGACTTCGGGTTAAGAGCATATCGTCATCTAGGTTGTATGTTAGGCATGCAGGTATGTGGTTAGTGGTTTTTGTAAGAATTAGGGTAACTTATATACATGTTTTTTCTTTTATTGTTGTTGTGGTTACATGCATGGTAGATGTTAGTGAATCAGTGTGGTCATTTGCACGTGTGTCGAATGGTCATGAATGATAGTAGCGTGTTGTTATATGCATTTTGGTTGTTGTTTTATGTTAGTTAACCTGATGATTATGCTATATGTTAACTTGTTGTTGTTATATGTTAGTTAACTTGATTATTATGCCATTATGCCATTATGCCATTAGGATATTGATGTTATATGTATAGTGCTAATTTGTATTGGCCTATGCAGATGGTTATGGTTATGAAATTCATGTATGAGTTAATATGTTGTGATATTATGGCATACTAATCTAGACTGACTATACATATGTGATTGTTATGCAAGAAAGAAAATTGTTTATGAGCCGATGATGTGAACATGTTATCTAGTTACTGTTATGGATATCATAACCTTATTTATGTTTGAGTGGGTATGTTGTGAAGTTATATTGTGCTAATCTAGATTGATTGTGCAAACAAGGTAGCCTCTCCTTAGATACATTAAGGTATGAAGTTGCTTATGTTGGCTACTTGATGCTTAATTTTTTTATTATGTCATCTATCTAGTGTTGAGTGTTTTGTGTCTATTATGTCATCTAGTTTACTTATTTAACATGGTATGTTTATAGTTTATTTGAATGTTTGATTAATTGCATGATATGAGTATGTGTCTATAAGATTGCATGAAGAAATGATCGTGTTTTAAGATGGTTGTACTAACACACGTCTGTTGGGACAAATGATATTTACTTAAGTGTAAGTGGGTGATAGTTGTAGCATTATGTATTATGACCGATGAATGTGAGTTGATTGTGCGTTATGACATGGTTATTAGTCTTGGTAAAAGTTGATTTCAAATAGATAGATTTTTTGTCTTGATCTATGGAACATGTGGATGACATGTGTGTTCAGTTACAGGTTAGCATGCTTGGCACAACAAGGTAAGATAACTGGTATATTGTTATATTTATTTATGTGTTGATAGTTGTGTGGTTATGGTAGTATGATGCAGGGATTGCATGCCAAAAGACACTGCCATTAAATCTTGGAGAAGGATCAGGTTGAGTTTTCCTTCGGAAGCACTAGGGACCCATGGGGATTGAGTCATGGTGTTTATTTCCAGTCTTGTGCTTTTGGTCTCTTGTGGTTTGTTGTGCTTGATTTGCAGCTTTGTTTATGTATAGTGTATGGCCATACCACCTTGCTGCGATGTCGTATTGTTAATTATCATGGTTTTCTTCTTGTTGTTTCCTATTCTTTCCTTTTGTTTGAGAGTCTTGGGAATTGGTTGGGGAAAGAGGAAACTTGATGAAGCTCGGTGCATGAGTAAAGCACAACGAAAGGTAAGAATATGACAGTCGGTTGGACTGGTGTGATTCATTGGGATAAATGGACAATGGCAGTACAAACATGAGAAAGGTGATCATGTAAGGTAAAGTAAATGAATTAGACCTGTCATATTCCTTGGCTATGTTGGGAACTATTGTTCTCAATGTTGTGCATGCATTGCATGCGTAAAGGGAGTTCTCTTAACCACAACCTTATGTTATCTGGTAATTATGATGTGATCATGATTATGCTTGTGCTTACATATGTATACATGCATATATGTATGTATGTCCTGTCTATCAAGGTCATCATGGATCACGGTTGTTTGATGCTAAATGTTTATATGTATATATGTGTGTATGTATGTCGTTGTCTAACATGATGATGATTATTTTATGCTAATTATTATATATGTATGTATGTATGGACCTATGTCATTGTCTGACATGGTTGTCAAGGATAATTCTTGTGGAGGAATGATTGCTTATGCAGGTGAATGGAATGAAGAGGTTATTAGTCTTATGAGGAATCAAGTGGGAGGAGTACCCCTGAAAAATCTATGAGGTCAATATCATGTGGACATGAATTGATATTATATGTTTGTACTATGTCTATGTTTATCTTATAGATAGGTAATGCTGAGGGGAACATCAACAAAGTGAAAGTAGTGTAATTTGTGGCATGCTAGGATAAGCATGGATAGTGAAAGACACTAGAAGAAAGGTTTCTTGTGGGGTCAGTGTGTGGTCTATGGATGTGCAGTACTATTGTTGTGTATATGTTACACATTTTGTAAATCCAGTGATTGTACCTATGGTGATGTGTACATGTAACATATGTAGTATTGTATACATATGATGTTGTATGCCTATTGTATATATGGTGTTGTGCACATGTTGGATATGCAGTGTTGTGTACGTTTGGTGCTATGTACATGTTGGATATGCGGTGCTGTGTACATACCATACTGTGCGCATGTTGGATATGCCGTGTTGTGAGCATATGGGTTGTGTACATGTTGGATATGTGGTGATGTGTACGTATGGTGCTATGTACATGTTGTATATGCAGTGTTATGTACATATGGTGTTGTGTGCATGTTGGATATGCAGTGTTGTGTACGTATGGTGCTATGTACATGTTGTATATGCAGTGCTATGTACATATGGTGTTGTGTGTATGATTGTATATGTGGTACTATGTGCATGTGGTGATGTGTACATGTTGTACATGGGGTGTTGTGTGCAGGTGGTGCTGTGTACATGTCATGCATGTGGCACTGTGTACATGTGATGTCATGTACATATTGTGCATTTAGTGTTGTGTACATGTTGTACAAATGATGCAGTGTACATGTGGCGTTGTGTACACATTGTGCATGTGGTTCCGTGTACATGTGATGTTGTGCACACGTTGTGCAAGTGGTTCCATGTACAAGTGGTACTATGTACAGGTTGTATGTTAGGTCCCTATATTACTTGTGTAGTCCCTTATTGTTGTTAGTGTAACCCTCTAATTGTTATTGTTGTACCCCTGTAACCCCAATATCGTTATTATTGTGCCCTTACATTATTGTTGTTAGGTCGGCTAGGATTATATTGTGACCCCATGGACTCCTATATATAGAAGGAGGTTTTGGTCATTTGTATCATCCAATAATTGTTCATTTATGTAATGTATTGGAGGTTTCCCCCTCGAAGTGGCTATTTCTAAGGCGTTGATCTCTGTTCTTCTATTTTTGGAGCTGGTTTCATAACATTTGGTAGCTTATTATCTTTCCTGACTTCCCTGTGATACCTCGTAATTCGAATTCCTTTCCTTCCGAAAAAAATTCAAGAAAATTTCTTGAAAATTAAAAGCTACCGTTCCCAAAGGGAAGTTAAATGTTGTTGCAGATGCACTCTCAAGAAAGGATGAGGAGGTGGAAGCATTGCTTCATGCCATTTCTATTATCCAACCAGATTGGATAGTCGAAGCAAGGGATGAATGGAGGAAGGACGAAGAAGTGTGGACACTCATTCAAAAATTGTAGCAAGATCGTAGTACATTTGATACATTTAATTGGAAAAATGATTCCTTATGGTTCAAAGATCGCTTATATATTTGTAAGAATTCCCAACTAAAACAAAAGGTTCTTTTGGAATTGCACACTTCTCCTTTAGGAGGGCACTCAGGATTTTTAAAAACTTACCACAGGGTGAAGAAAGAATTTTTTTGGGATGACCTTAATTATGATATTCAAAAGTTTGTGGCAGAATGTTTGGTTTTCTAGCAAAATAAAGTTGGAACAATTAAGACCCCATGTCTTCTACAACCTTTATCCATTCCAAGTCAACATTGGGAGGAGATTTCAATGGATTTTATCACAGGTTTACCTAAATCAGAAGGAAAGAGTGTCATCATGGTGGTAGTTGATAGACTTACTAAGTATGCACACTTTTGTGCATTATCTCATCCATTTAAAGAAAGTACAGTTGCTACCACATTTATGGAAACAATTCAATAGATACATGGAAACCCAAAGATTATTGTAGGTGACAGGGATCCCATTTTTACTGGAAATTTTTGGACGAAATTATTTTCTTGTTTGGGTACTCAACTAGCTCATAGCTCATCTTATCATCCTCAATCTGATGGTCAAACTGAGATAGTGAATAAATTTTTGGAAGGATATCTTCGTTGTTTTGTATCTAATAAGCAAACACAATGGGTCAAGTGGTTACCTCTCGCTGAATGGTGGTATAACACTTCCTTCCATACTGCAGCAAAAATGACCCCATTTATGGCACTTTATGGATATCATCCACCATCCATCACATCATCTTTAAGGGAAAATTCGAAGGTTCAAGCAGTAGAAGATCACATCGAGCATCAGCAAGAAGTTCTCCAACTCTTAAAGGATAACCTTAATTTGGCACAAAATCGAATGAAACAACAGGCAGATCAACATCGCAGCGAGAGATGTTTTGATGTAGGAGATTGGGTATTTTTACGGCTACAACCATATAAACAAATGTCCCTCAAGCAAGCTAAGAAGGATAATAAATTATCGCCAAAGTACTATGGTCCTTACAAGGTGTTGCAAAAGATTGGTACTATGGCATACAAATTGGAGCTTCCTGCTTCTTTGCGAGTGCATCCATTTTTCCATGTTTCATGCTTAAATAAGGTTATAGGTGAAAAAATTCCAGTCCAAACAATATTGCCAGAACTTGATGCTGAAGGAAAAATCATATTGGAACCTGAAGCAGTCACGGAAACAAGAACTTGACAGCTATGAAATCGATCAATTTCAGAGTATCTCATCAAGTGGAAGAACTTACCCACTGAAGATTGTACATGGGAGGATGAGAATTTTATACAGAAGCATCCAGAGCTACTCAAGCGTTGAGGACAACACTTTTTTGAAGGAGAGGGGCATGTTAGGTCCCTATATTACTAGTGTAGTCCCTTATTGTTGTTATTTTAACCCCTTATTGTTATTGTTGTACCCCTATAACCCCAATATTGTTATTATTGTGCCCTTACATTATTGTTGTTAGGTCAGTTAGGATTATATTGTGACCCCATGGACTCCTATATATAGAAGGAGGTTTTGGTCATTTGTGTCATCCAGGAATTGTTAATTTATGTAATGTATTGGAAGTTGCCCCCTTGAAGTGGCTATTTCTAAGGTGTTGATCTCTCTTTTCTTCTATTTTTGGAGCTAGTTTCATAACATTGTACATATGGATATGCGGTGTTGTGTACTTACCATACTGTGCACATGTTGGATATGAAGTGTTATGTGCATATGGGTTGTGCGCATGTTGGATATGTGGTGTTGTGTATGTATGGTGCTATGTACATCTTGTATATGCAGTGTTATGTACATATGGTGTTGTGTATGTGTTGTACATATGGTATTGTGCGCATGTTGGATATGCAATGTTGTGTACGTATGGTGCTATGTACATGTTGTAAATGCAGTGCTATGTACATGTTGTAAATGCAGTGCTATGTACATGTGGTGTTATGTGCATGTTGTATATATGGTGTTGTGTGCATGATTGTACATGCGGTATTGTGTGCATGTGGTGTTGTGTACACGTTGTACATGGGGTGCTGTGTGCAGGTGGTGTCGTGTACAAGTCGTGCATGTGGTATTGTGTACATGTGATGCTGTGTACATGTCGTGCATGTGGTGTTGTGTACATGTAGTGTTGCGTACATGTTGTACAAATGATGCAATGTACATGTGGAATTGTGTACACATAGTGCATGTGGTTCCATGTACATGTGATGTTGTGCACACACTGTGCCAGTGGTGCTATGTACAAGTGGTACTGTGTACAGGTTGTACATATGGATATGTGGTTTTGTGTACATACCATACTGCGTGCATGTTGGATATGTGGTGTTGTGTGCATATGGGTTGTGCGCATGTTGGATATGCGGTGCTGTGTATATATGGTGCTATGTACATGTTGTATATGCAGTGTTATGTACATATGGTGTTGTGTGCATGTTGTACATATGCTGTTGTGTGCATGTTGGATATGCGGTGTTGTGTACGTATGGTGCTATGTACATGTTGTATATGCAGTGCTATGTACATATGGTGTTGTGTGTGTTGTACATACGGTGTTGTGTGCATAATTTTACATGTGGTACTGTGTGCATGTGGTGTTGTATACATGTTGTACATGGGGTGTTGTGTGCAGGTAGTGTCGTGTACATGTCTGCATGTGGTGTTGTGTACATGTGATGTCGTGCATGTGGTGTTGTGTACATGTGGTGTTGCGTAGATGTTGTACAAATGATGCAATGTACATTTGGTGTTGTGTACACATTGTGTAGGTGGTTCCATGTACATGTGATGTTGTGCACACATTGTGTAGGTGGTGCTATTTACAGGTGGTATTGTGTACAGGTTTTACATATGGTATCGATGTACATGTGGTATTGTGTGCATGTCATACATGTTGTGTTGCGTGCATGAGGTACTATGTATGTGCATGGTGTAATCATGGTATCATGATTCATTGGGTTGTATACTGTATATATATATATGTATTGTGTTGTATTGTACATCAAATATAGGTGTATGTATTTTGTTGCATTGTACATTGAGTGTAGGTGTATTTGTTGTATGTTGTTGTAGGTGTATGCATTGTGTTTTATTTTAAACCAGGTGTAGGTGTATGTGTTGTATGCCGGTGTGGGTGTATGTATTGTGTGGTGTTGTACATTGTGTATGGATGTATGTGTTATGATGTACACTGTGTGTATGTGTACTTGATTGAAGAGAAGCAAAGACACTGTGTGCTTGCCGGGTGTGGCAACTGATCCAGTGTGTGTATAGAAAGAACAAAGGTCGAAGTAAGGACCGATGAAGGATAAGTATCGATATTTTATTTCATCTTTATTATGCATGTGATCTATGGTTCTAACTTATGATGGTTACATATGATTTATGATTATGGTTTATGATGATTTCATGTGATTCGTGATTTTGATTTATGATGGTTGAGTTTTGATCTAACCAGATGTGATATGTTTATTCATGATGATTTGGTAAAAGATCTAATTTGGCTTTTTGTGATAGGAATTAAATATGATTACAAGTGTACCTTATTGACGAGCTACTAATGAGGTATGATTTGAGTTCATTTAATTTTATTTTGAATCTAATGGAAGTTATGTGCTTGGTATAGGAAGCATGGAAATGCCTGATTGGGTGGTTGAAAGTGATTGCAAGCATTAGCAACAACAAAAAAATGAATTGAAACAGGCAACAATATGCTGGTCAATCACTTTAGGAGCAGGGCCATTGTGGGAGATTGGTACCCAATAGTGTCCATTGATTTCCATGAGCATGCTATGACTGGTATGACGATTTTGAGGCAGGGATATGCCTTGGTTTTTGTATCTTCTGATGCAAGGAAGCCTTGCCAAGGGATGGATTTCCCGGGATAGGGGATTTCGGGGAACTTGGAAGGTGAGGGATTGCATGAAAGGGGGTGACCGGATTGCCCAAGGGATTGTGTATCAGAGAAGGGAAGGTCGAGGATGGATTTGTTTTGTTCATTAGCATTGCCATATGGAATCAAATGCACATTGGGGGTGTGACATAAAACAATGATCTGGTAACTCAATTCACTGAGGGTACAATAGTGCAATATCGTAGCGTTGGGCATTGGATGCAACTTTGGCTCTGACAATGGATTCTGGACTTCCTAGGAAGGAAGTGAATCTCGGTACTACTTTGAGGGTGGAGGTGTGAGCTGCTAAATTCCCTTTTTGTGGATGCGGGCATCATATCCTTTTACTTATTGGTTGAGAAAATGTGCATATGTGTTTATTGTAAATACCGTAATGAGCTGCGTTATAAATCTCCAGTACACGGTATGATTGTCATGATGGTTTTTGCTTTTGAGCAGGTTATTCATTGTAAATATTGCAAAGAGTTGAGTTATAAAGCTCCATGGGTAGTATGTTTTGTTTTCAACGATCTTGCTAGTTTATAGGTGTTATTGAACACCGAGGACGGTTTTCCCACAACGGGAAGGGCTCTGTAACAGACCTGGGTTAAAAGTTCATGTAATAAAAGTTAATAAAGGCAAAAAATAAGACCACGGTTAAGGGACATGTATTCCAAGTTGAATGTTGGGCAAAACATCCTAACGAGTGTTCATTTCAGTTATTATGGCTAAAGGAAATTGGAAAAGGAAATGGCAAAGGTTTTGGAAAGGAAAGAGGCAATATTTGGCATTTATTTATGAAAATAATGGAAAATAGGAGAAAAGGAAGGTAAGGGCACAGGTTGCATGTGAGGAGGAAAATGAAGGAAAATAATGGAAAATGAAGAAAATAGAGACCTCATTGATAATAAAAAAAAAGTATTATGAGAATCAATTGGAAATCTTTTGACAATTAACCTTTTGTCAGTTCGGTTTTGAAGCTCTCTCATACTCTTGGACACTTAGAGTTTTTTTGGAGCATTTCAGCATTGAGCCCAGAAAGAGGAAAGCAAGCAAAGGAAGGACATGGAAAGGAAAGGAAAGCAAGGATCAAGCAAGGAAGAGAATGATCTAGCAACTTCAACAAGAATACTTGCAGGTAACATATTGCATGTGTGATTTCCTAGCTGGTTTGGACATGCATGGCTTATACATGTTGGTATTTGTCTCTCTTGCTGTCAGTGGCATGGTTTTTTTGGGTTTTGACAATGGTTATCAGTCTTGCCTTGCCTTTTTCTGGATGCCATGGTGTGTTTGGATTTTGATCTCGGTTTTGAGCTTTGGAATTGCTTGATGGATTTTGGAATCCGGGGAGAAGGTGGTCTCAAGGAAAAAATCCCAAAGGCCTAAGAATCATTTGACCGATTTTGGCGGGATACACGGTAAAGCCTGAGGGTGGTGTCTTGGTTTAGGGCCTACTGATCTGAGATTGGAATGTGGTAAAGCTTGAGAGACAGGGAGACAGAAAATTCCTCAAGGATATTGATAGATTCCAGATGGAATTCCAAGTTCGGTTCGATTTTGTGACTGGAAGTGATCCTCGTTAAGGAAGTAGATCCCTGTTAAGGTAGATATGCCTAATGCATATATTTCATGGACGCAGTGGTCACAATAAATTATTCTACCAATTTGTTGCTCAAAACGAACATATTTTCATCTTAATTCTCAATCTATCAAGAGTAGAGAGAAATCAAATCTTTCTAAATACAAATATTTACTCAAATTTTGCATTAAGAAAAAAAATTTGTTCGTAAAAAAATTATTTTTATATAAACCATTATAATGTTCTTGATTTGATTGTCCCAATAATTTACATGTATTCATGTTAAAGGTATTGTGGAACGCCTATTCATTGAACAAAATCCATCCGTGTCATGTGAGCATGTAACCGCCCAACTACTCATGCCGCCAATTCAACATATTTAGAATCATCCTTTAAAAATGAGTTGTCATTAGTTTCCTATTCACACAAATATCATTGACTTTCCACTTGAATATTGAATTAGATCACATCCATAGTTAAATGCGAGTTATTCGAGTTTCCATTTGAAAGTTACGTAATTATATCGTCTTACACGTGACGATTGTAAGTTTGACTTACGCAATTTGCGTGGTTGTACCGAGCTTTCAATATGTCGGTTTCAATTTAAAATTGTGTATTAAAAATGCTTCGATTTGATTTATTTTCACATTTTATACTTAATATATGAGAGGGCATGGACTTTTGTTTTATATATATTAATATTAATATTAATAGCTGGAAAGTTTTTAATGATGGAGATTGGATTTTAATTGTTTTAAGGGGTGATGTTTTCATATCTTTTTATGTTTGGGTATATAATAATGATAGATATGTTAAATCCATTATCATTATTTATGAGGAATGGTGTTAAGAGTTACACTATTATTTTGAATTTTAATTTATTGGTTTTCTTGTTGCTAGTTTGTGTAATTTTGTTTAAAAGAGAAAATGTATTTAGTATTTCAATTATTCTAAATAGGTGATATTATAATTGTGTTTAATGAAAAGTTGTTTTTATTTAGGATTATAATAATGATAGATATGGTAATCTACTAGTTTTCTAGGAAGGGTTTAATAACTATAACATTATTTTGTTTTTTTTTAATTTATTGGTTTTGTTTGGGAAGGGTTTAATATCTATAACATTATTTTTTATTTTTTATTTTTTTATTTTTTTATTTATTTTTTTAAATTTATTGGTTTTGTTGTTGTTAGTTTGTGTAATTTTGTTTTGAAAAAAAAGTTGTATTTAGTACTTCAATTATTTATTGATTTTGTTTAGGAAGTGTTTAGTTTTCTAGGAAGGGTTTAGTAGCGATAACATTATTTAGTTTTTTTAATTTATTGATTTTGTTTGGGAAGGGTTTAATATCTATAACATTATTATTATTATTATTATTATTATTTTTTAAAGTTTGTGTAGTTTTGTTTTGAGAAAAGAGTTATATTTAGTATTTCAATTATTTATTGATTTTGTTTAGGGAGTGTTTAATAGATTTAACATTATTTTATTTTTTTAATTTATTGGTTTTGTTGTTGTTAGTTTGTGTAATTTTGTTTTGAAAAAAATATTGTATTTAGTATTTTAATTATTTAAAATAGGTGATATTATAACTATATATATTATTTTAATTAATTCGTATTTGTAATGATAATGGTTGAGGATATATATATAACATTACAATGATATATATATATATATTGATTGTAATGTTATAATCATGTAATTTAGTAATTATGAAAATAATAAACTCATAGTAATAAGAAACTTCATTTAATTTGTTTTATTTAATTTGTCTTTTCCTTGTAGTGAGATTGATTTTTACAATTAACATTGTCAAGTATTATGAAGTTTTATTTCTTTTGACATATACATATTCATTTCGGTGATCCTATCTTGCTATACTTTTCATTTGATCCTTGACAATGTTTGATCTTAATGACCCCACGAACTGACAAAAAAACACATTTATTTAGGTATTTCAAAACTTAGCTTGTACAATCATACTATCTTATATTAGAGATCTGGTATATACATTACAATATAAAAACAGAAAGATTGAGTATAAAATAGAGAACACCAAAGAGAGAAGTTATAAATGAGATTCCATCACAGCAAATTCCTAGCCATCACAAAATTCATAAAGTCAAATGAACTTGGAGGCAAATTAAGTGCATCTTTAGAGAGCTCGTCTACCTTTTGGATGAGTTCTAACTCTAAGTGAAGGAGTAATAATGGAAAGTTTGAAGGGAGATGAGAAATATCTTGTAGCAGGTGACCAAGGCTAGCAATTTCAACCATAATTCACTTGCATGCCTAATCAATATCCATTTTGGAATCCCTTATCATATGTAGTTTATTTATGCCTTTTATTTTAGCGAATAATAGGAGAGCCCAAAGCAAAACAAATTTGGCTTTAGTGTTGTTGTTGTGGCTTTTAACATATTGAATATGGAATAAATTATTTTAATTAAGGTACATGGTGATCAAAATTTATGCACGAACGAAATGAAATACACAATTAAACAAAAACGCAGAGCTACAATGAAAACTGAACTTCAATTAATCAATAACAAATACTGAGAAATGTTTACATGCATAATGGAAGAAAACTAGCTCGGGTGATGGTAGCTTATCTATGAGAAGAGATGTGATGGCTACATGCCTTCTGAACTATGTTACAATGAGGCTCAAAGGAATTTTTATTATTGAGAAACAATGGAAACCCTAACCATCCAAAAACCTGACCCTAGGAGATGAAACACCAAAATTTTGTAGGCCACGTTGGGGTTAGTTGGTACATCAACTTCCTGGGGTCGTAACATTGTCATACAATCTGCGTTTGACACGTACGATACCTTGTTAGAAAGATCTATCCGAGGACAAAAAATTTTGACTACAAAACCACAAAGTTGGTTACGGATCTTCCCTTACCAAAAAAAAAAAAAAAAAAAAAAAAAAAAAAAAAAAAAAAAAAAAAAAAAAAACGCCGTTTAGTGCCTCAAAACGACTCCAGAAGTTTAGGACTTGAAAAACTGCCAAAAATAGTAAATTGTGCTACAATTAAGGAAACTGAAAGAAACAATGTTGGGGGTCCAAGTGGAATAAGCGGGGGGGCACCAATATCCACCTAAATCAATATTCCCCCCTTAGGAAGCAATGGTCCCCATTGCATTGACTGCCTCCATGAGATGGGGAAACTTCCGTTGAACTTGGTCCCTAGTGAGCCACTTGCTCTGATGTAGGACTTGAACAACTTTGACAACTCGATATAGTTGAATCCTCTGTTTATGAGTCTTTTTTATTCGTGTGTCCATGATTCGATCAGTTCTGGCATGTTCAATGTTGTCTGGGTTGGGCTATGTTGGTGTCAAATGCTCAACAATATTTGATGTGTTCAACAATGGTGCAAAGTATGGCTGAAATCTGTAAGCCAAGGAATGGGGGAATATTGAGCTTAAAAGTGTTATGTCCCGTAACTTTGGTGATGGTGTAAGGTTGATATCAGAGTGGTCGAAGTGTCTGATGGACTTCGACAAGGCATTCTTTCTACAAATGTAACCAAACTTTATCCCTGACTTGAAACTTATGTGGCACCCGATGTTGATCATGTCATTGTTTTTACTTTTCATTGGATTTATACAAAATGTTGTGAACCTGCTGGCGGATTGTTGAAAGCGTTCAATAAACCTGGTGGATTTATCAACTTCAAACTGAACATGGGCATATTCTTCATGTGTGGTTGCGAAAGGCAACGCAACATCTAGGGGGCATAATGGTTGAAATCCTAGGCCCACTTGAAAGGGGTTATGGCCAATCAAGTTTTGGAGAGCTCTATTATATATTTTTTGCACATAGGGAAGACTCTTATCCCATGTTCACATATGCTTAAAGTTGTACATGTGTAGTATATGCACAATCATCTTGTTGACGACCTTTGTCTGACCATCAATTTGGGGGTGGAATGTGGCTGAGGAGAAGATGTCCCTGTATTTTTCCACGACCTTATACTCCTGCTTCCACTGTGTGGAGGAACCCTTCCTGGTGGCCATGGATGTGGCCACTATCTTCCCCTTAATTTGAGAGTGAATCATAAAGAAAAAAACTTCCCGGTATGGGAGATAATCTTACTGCATTGTTTAGCAAAGATAAAATAAATGGTGATAGGTTGAACTACCTTTGGTATCTTATATGGCTTATTGCCCAAAGTAATAATAACAGTGTGAGGATTGGACTCATACACAACATGGTGCTTTCACAGTTATGGTTGACCTAATAACACACCACAAACTTCAAGAGGAGAAACAACACTCAATACCTCATCCATAAAGGGCTTGATGTTGTAGGATAAACGACACTATTGACTATTGTGGAGATCTCACCCTTGGTGGAGCCATTCGATGGTGTACGACTATGGGTGTGGTGTCGTTGGCAGACCTAACCATTTCACGACCTCAACTCATATGAGTTTCTTTTTTATCCTTCTATCAACAGTGAACTGCAACAGAGAACCCTTTACCCACATTTGTGAGTGGAAGAGATGCTCCCCCTCCTTGGGATCTTCGAGCTCAATATTTTGGAATTTGGTGGTGGCGATGGTGGCATTAGGCTCTGCATCGATAATCTGCTTTCCCTGTTCATTCCCCTTGTTGGATTCTTGCTCATAATCATAACATGCATCAGAATTTGAAGCTTTTAGCTTGACCACCAATGAGTGCTTGGTGTGACCCTCATTTGTGTTGTGGGTGGGGATCTTGTGGAACTCACACCACTTTCATGTGTCCTTCTTTGTCTTCATGGTGCCATTCTTTGCTTGTGGCTTTGATGGGTTGTCCTAGGTCATTCAACCTTGGCTCTATCCTTTGTTTTGTGGCTTGGGGGCACTCTTGCCCTGCTTAAGATTCATAGTTCCAAAGTCACACTTCTTTTGTTTAATATTTTTTTTCAATCTTGGTAGCATATCAATATGATGCACCAGGTGAGGATATTTCCAGGAACTCCATTTCTTCCTGAATGTATTTATGTAGACAGTCGCGGTACTTGAGCACCAGATGTCGCTAAGAGTCTTTGATACCCAACTTTGTGCATAGATTATGAAAAATATTTGTGATCTCATGCACATCTTGGTCCCTTTACTGCCGTTGTGTACTCCATTGTATGCAATAGTCTTAATAGCTCCCCACATGGTAATATTGTTCCTTGACAATGTCTCGAAAAAAATTCCAATAGGGTGTGACTACAAACATAGAGGTTTCCTCAACACTTTTCTCACAATAATTTTCCCATTAGTCTTTGACATTGGGGGACCTAAGCAGTGCAAAAGTAATATTTTCCCTATTAGAGAAACTATGGACTGAAAAATAACCTTCCAATAGGCTTAACCATTATCTACAACATTTGCATCTATCCAAACTCGAATATAGGAATATTGAAGTTAACTTGTACCTTGAAGGGGGCGACCCCACCGAAGTGACTGTTGGATGAATATGTGTTGCATGTTGGCATCTTCCAAAGGATCTAGGCAAACTTGTCCATCATCTCATTCCTTTGTCGTTAGATGGATTCTTTGAGCAGCAATTTGATAAGATCTCCTGCTCCCTCATCTTTATTTTCTTATGCCATGGGAGGTTGTCAACGTTAGTGGGGACTACCTTGCAAGAGCTAAACCAGTTCAAGTCCCATCTCCTTATACCCCGAACTCGTTAGGGACATGCACAAAAAACAGAGAAAGAGTAAACACTTCTAGTACCACTTATCCAAATTTAAGCAGGAACGAAATGAAATACATAATTAAATATAAATGTTGAGGTTTGCAACAAGAAACAATGAAATTGGGATCCAGAAACAACATCCATGAACCTAGTGAAAATTAAGCACCTACACTAGGGTGGGGCCCACATAGGCTATTTTTAGGTGTATGTCTAATTATTTATGTATGTGCATGTCTATTTATAGATGCATGTCTATTTTTATTATCCCTTAATATTAGATAGACATTAAACTATAATCTATTCTCAATGAGAACTTGGAAATAGTTAACTAAAGTGGAAAAGCAGTTAGCTGAGTGAATTTCGAGTTAATAGGTTGGTTGGTCGGACATGCAGGTTGAATTTAGTTGTAACTGAGTTTTTTGAGTTGTAAGAGAGTTGGAAGTGCAGTGGTGCATGAGTTGTGCAAATTGTAAATCAGTTTAACTCGGTTAAGTGAGTTAAAGTTAGTTGTGCTAGTTGTAACTGCATATACACTAGTGAGAGATCAAGTGAATTAAATATTAATATTAATTCACATGTAGTGATCTCACATGCAACTGATGTTTTACTATTATTAACTGCATGCATGTCAGATCCAGTGGAGACCCAGGTGAGTTCTAGGTGAAAGGGAAGATATCTATCAGTTGTGACATTATCCGCTTGCACACATGCAAGCAAACACACATTGGATGAGCCCATGATATTTACGCAGTCAAGGCAGGCAAGGAATCCATTATTCAGGGTTCTTTACCATCAGGGATTGCGCAATGGAGGCAGGTTATCTGGAGACAGTAAATTGGCTAAGGGATTTGCCAATTTTTGTATGACAGTGTGAGACAATTAGCTGATGTATTGAGAGTTCTTGTGATTAGATTTTTGTATGTAATTGTTTCATGATCCAGATATAATATACAATAGAAGATAGTGGGGTTTTTATCTGTAATCTTTCCCCGGGAAATTATCTATGTTGTGTGTGATTTGATTCTTCTTCATGCTTATGTAATTGGCGATTGTGTTTTTAATTCCGCAAAAGATTTGTAGAAGTGATTTAGTATTTAACTTTAGCATATTGTTAGATCGGGTGGATCCAAGATATACATGTATATTGTATAATTTCTACATGGTATCAGAGCACAGAAAATTGCAGAAGTGAAGCAAGAGTTGAGTTTGTGGTTGGAAAGAATTCGAACTTGTAGAAAGACTTTCTTAGTGCTACAATTGATTCAAGATAGAAATGGCTTTCAATGGCTTGAGGTTAGAGTATGAAATCGAGGGCAGCTCAAACTACATTTCTTGGAAGGACAGGATGGAGGCAGTACTCGAAGACAATGGCTTGAAGGAATTCATTGACAAAGATTTTCCTAAGCCAGATGTTGTAGATGTTGCAAATCTTGATGCATGGAAAAAGAAAGTGGCAAGGGCGAGGAGGATCCTGTTGGAAGGAGTACGAGACCACATTATCTCAAGCCTCCGTGGGAAAGCCACACCATATGCTATGTGGAAGGCTTTGATGGATCTATTCCAAAGCAGTAGCGACCATAGGAAATTGGCGCTCAAAGATAAACTTCGGAAGATCAAGATGGAAAAGAACGACAGTATTCCGGTATACTTAACAAAGTTTGTCCAATGTCAGGATGAACTTGGGAGTGCAGGAATAACTGTCGCTGATGATGATTTGGTGAGTTTGGCTTTCCTAGGAATTCGTAAGAGTTGGCACAGTTATGAAGACTCTGTCAATGGACAGGAAAAATTGCTGGATTGGGAACGACTGTGATTAGATCTGGTGCAGGAGGAGTTCAGGTGGAACACCAGAGATGGCTCTTCATCAAAGCATGATGATGAAGAGGATTGTGCTTTGGTTTCCAAGGCGAAGAAGGGGAAGGGGAAGAAATTCCATTCTAAATATGAGGTTGGCGAAGATGGCAAGGAGCACAACATGTCCAAAGTGAAGTGTTTTCACTGTCACGGGCATGGACATATTGTCACAAACTGTCCAGCTGGTGAGGCCCTTGCCTCGCAATTTGAGCTTGACTTCTCATTGATTTCATGCATGGTGTCAAGTGCATTGGGATCAGGGTGGTACTTGGATAGTGGTGCTTTCTTTCATGTGACAGGAGACAAGGAAATGGGCGACGACGGACGGTATTGTGCTACCGAGATTGGTACCATTACCTTTCAGAGGGCATCAGGTAAACCCTTTCAATTAAAAAATGTATTGCATGTACCAGGTTTGAAAAAAAAATTAGTCTTAGTTGCAATGTTGGAGGATAGAGGCTATGATGTTGTTTTCAATGAAGGAAAAGTTTTCCTGCGACACAAAGCAATAGGGAAAGCCAAGAATATTGGGATTCGAGTTAAGAATCTCTATATACTTGATGTAGATGTGATTTTTACATAGCTTCCTACCATTGGGAAGTGTGAGAAAGTCATGTAATTGACCCTTGAGAGGGAGCTGGATTTGCATGCAGGTAAGAGTGAACCTCAAGATGTGGAGCAGTCACATTCAGAGGATCATGGAGTGGGAGAAACCACCCATGCAAAGAAATTTCGAGCAAGATGCGCAGAGGGAGTGCATGCAATTATACCACTAGGTGAGAGGTGGGGCGACATGCATGAATAATCCCAACAAAAATTTTGGGCAGGATTCATTGAGATGGTGTGGATCTCATGAATCAAACCTAGATACGAGGAGCCCACAGAGAAGCAGTAGAAAGATCAGTTGGATTGATGCAATAAGATGTCATGAGGACATAAAATCAAGTGGAAGTGTCAGATACTAGAGTGCAAATCAGAGTTGGTAGTAAGTGCAGAGTGCATGGATGCAGGTGTCAGCAGCACAGAGGATCCAGTAGACATGTGAAGTAGCTAGCAGCAAGTCAGAAGAGTTTGATGACAGATGCATTGTACCGATTCCGTTGTTTGGAGGCTATTCAGTTTCAGAAGTGTTGCATGCAAAGGTTGCATGTGCGATAAACACTAGAAAAGTGTTGCATGCAAGAGTTGCATGTGCGAGAAACACTAGAGAAGTGTTGCATGCATGAGTTGCATGTCGCATGCATGGAGTTGCATGTTGCATGCAAGGGTTACATGGAGTTGCATGTCGCATGCAAAGACATTCGTTTCTTGTTAAGAGGAAGAGTTGAAGTTTGCAACAAGAAACATTGAAATTAGCATCCGGAAACAACATCCATGATCCTAGTGAAAATTAAGCACCTACACTAGGGTGGGGCCCACACAGGCTATTTTTAGATGTATGTATATTTATAGATGTATGTGCATGTCTATTTATAGATGCGTGTATATTTATAGATGCATGTCTATTTTTATTATCCCTTAATATTAGATGGACATTAAACTATAATCTATTCTCAATGAGAACTTGGAAATAGTTAACTGAAGTGGAAAATTAGTTAGCCAAGTGAATTTCGTGTTAAGAGGTTGGTTGGTGGGACATGCAGGTTGAATTTAGTTGTAAATGAGTGTTTCGAGTTTTAACAAAGTTGGAAGTACAATGGTGCATGAGTTGTGCAAGTTATAAATCAGTTTAACTCAGTTAAGTGAGTTAAAGTCAGTTGTGCTAGTTGTAACTACAAATACACTGGTGAGAGATCAAGTGAATTAAATATTAATTAATTCACATGTAATGATCTCACATGCAACTGATGTTTTACTATTATTAACTGCATGCATTTCAGATCCAGTGGAGACCCAGTTGAGTTCTAGGTGAAAGGGAAGATAACTATCAGTTGTGACATTATCCGCTTGCACACATGCTAGCACACACACATTGGATGAGCCCGTGATATTTACGTAGTCAAGGCAGGAAAGGTATCCATTATTCAGGGTTCTTTACCATCAGGGATTGCGCAGTGGAGGCAGGTTGTCTGGAGACAGTAAATTGGCTAAGGGATTTGCCAATTTTTGTATGACAATGTGAGACAATTAGTTGATGTACTGAGAGCTCTTGTTATTAGAGTTTTGTATGCAATTGTTTCATGGTTCATGATATAATATACAATAGAAGATAGTGGGTTTTTTAGTTATAAGCTTTCCCCTGGAAATTATTTGTGTTATGTGTGATTTGATTCTTCTTCATGCTTATGTAATTGGCAATTGTGTTTTTAATTCCACAAAATGTTTGTAGAAGCGATTCACTATTTAACTTTAGCATATTTTTAGATCGGATGAATCCAAGATATACATGCATATTGTATAGTTTCTACAAGAAACACATAGCTACAATGAAAGGTGAACTTCAATGAAATAATAACAAATACTGAGAATTGTTTACATGCATAATGGAAACAAACTAGCTCGGGCGATGGTAGCTTATCTCTGAGAAGAGATGTGGCAACTACATGCCTTCTGAATTGTGTTAAAATGAGGCTTAGAGGTCCTTTTATTATTGAGAAATAATGGAAAACCCTAACCATCCAAAAATCTAGCCCTAGGAGATGAAGCTTCAAAATTTTGTGGGCCACGTTGGGGTTAGTTGGTACATCAACTACCCATGGTCATAACTTTGGCATACGATCTTTGTTTAATGTATATGATACCTCGTTAGAAATATTTATCCGAGGAAAACAACTTTCGACTATAGACCCTTATTAATAATAATGGGTATGCCTGTTTTTCAAAAAAATGTCTTTTAGGGCCTCAAAACGACTCCAGAAATTTAGGACTTGAAAAACTGCCAAAAATAGTAAATTGTGCTACAATTAAGGAAATTGACAAAAAACAGTGTTGGGCGTCCAAGTGGAATAGGCAGTTGGCCACCAATATCCACCTAGATCACATGGCCACACCAACACCACATCTTGGGGGGTCTTGCTACCAAGCACCATCAAAGAACCCTCATGGTATATCAAAATCCAACCAAGGAATTACTATGACCCTTTGTTTTTTTGTTTTGTTTGGGTTTCATCTTGAATACTGGAGGTAGCTTGTCAATGAGACCCGAAATCACCTCTATTGGAATGCCATGATCCTGGAAAATGATAGAATTACAAGCCCACCATATGAAGTGTACTCAGATGCATGAGAGTGAACTAAAATCTTTAACCACGTCATCCTAATGCCACTCCAACATGCATTCTTCCAAGAAGATTTGGGTGAAAAGGGTCAGGTTGCTAGATACCAAACCTAGGTTGGATAATGGTAAGAAATGAATAAGTGAGTAACTGACTCAACATCAATTTTACATAAAGAAAAGGCGTTTGAGACCATTGTCCCAAGTGAGGAGTTTACTATTGAGCACCAACCATAGAAACAATTTGCACTTATTTGTACCCTTGGATTTCCATAGGCAATTCCACCACGAATTTCAGTCTCCTAAGAAAAGAGACTCAGTTAGAGAACTATAACCAAGTTTCGTTGTAAATTCATTGGAATCGGGGTTCTTAAACCAATAAAGAGAGTTGTTGTCTTCATCTAAAATATGGATGAAGTTGGAGCAAAGGAGCCCCACATAGTTGTACCATTCCGCAAATTATTCTAAAATACTAAAATCATATTTAGATATCTAGCCCCTCCTGCCCAAAGTTTGAGGATGTTGAGCTACTACATCAGATAGATAAAAAATTCTCGGCCTCATGGAGAAGACTGATAAGATAATCAAATAGTAGATAAGCATCACCAACCCTTAGCCAGGGGTCTCTTCCAAGTCTGCCTTGCTTCATAGTAATAATCCAAGGTCCAATTATGGGGAACAAGGTGACAAGAGCCTTCCAAAGAATTGATCCATTTTTGGAAGTTTTTCTAGGAAATCAACATTATTCCTCCATTGATACGCCATTGAGGTATTTGGGATGCATAAATCTTCCCCATAAATAGTAGTTGTGGATAAGTCTCCATAATTTTTTTTCCATTGTAACATATTTAATCCCTTAATGCTTGATTAAGGATATGAGGTACCAATTTTTTGCTTTATTTTAATCACTTAAAATCCTAATTTCAAGGCCTCCATCATCTTCTACTCGTCGAGAGATTTCTTACAATATAAAACGTTTTCCATTCTGATATGACCCCTAGTATCTTTTTACACCAGTGACACATCAACATGTTTGTACATTTAACACATGTTAGATGACATGGAAACTAGTGCCACATGTCACCTCAAGGGTGTTCCTTTTTGGCGCTAGAGCCAATTAACCATGCCATTTCATTTCTTACCTTCCTCATGAATTACTTTCTGTTGAAATTCAACAAGAAAACACACCACATACTAGTGTGGGATTTCAGGTCACACATGAGTGAGGAATTCAGTGACACATTAGCGCTAATGTGGGCATCCAATTTTTAAATAAACTAGAAAATAAATTGTAATCTTATCTCATAACAACTTGTAATAGTTAACTAAGTGTGATAGACTTAGTGTGGATAAGTCTCCATAATTTTTTTTCCATTGTAACATATTTAATCCCTTAATGCTTGATTAAGGATATGAGGTACCAATTTTTTGCTTTCTTTTAATCACTTAAAATCCTAATTTCAAGGCCTCCATCATCTTCTACTCGTCAAGAGATTTCTTACAATATAAAACGTTATCCATTCTGATATGACCCCTAGTATCTTTTTACACCAGTGACACATCAACATGTTTGTACATTTAACACATGTTAGATGACATGGAAACTAGTGCCACATGTCACCTCAAGGGTGTTCCTTTTTGGCGCTAGAGCCAATTGACCATGCCATTTCATTTCTTACCTTCCTCATGAATTACTTTCTATTGAAATTCAACAAGAAAACACACCACATACTAGTGTAGGATTTCAGGTCACACATGAGTGAGGAATTCAGTGACACATTAGCGCTAATGTGGGCATCCAATTTTTAAATAAATTGGAAAATAAATTGTAATCTTATCTCATAACAACTTGTAATAGTTAACTAAGTGTGATAGACTTAGTTAGTTCAAGAATTTTGAGTTGAGGGTCAAAGGGTAAGCATGTAGAGTGATTCTATTATTTACAGGGTCCAGTTGTAGTTGTAGCACTAGTGTGGTGTGAGTGCAATCAGTTAACTCAAATTAATTGAGTTTAAATCAGTTTAACTAGTTGTAACTGATTGATGAGCTAGTGGAAGATCAACTGAATTAAAATATATTTAATTCACAAGTAGTGATCTACCAAGTAACTGATGGTTCACTATTGATAGTTGTGTGCATGTCAATTCTGATGACGACCCAGTTAGACAAAGGTTAAAGGCAAGTAAACTATCAGTTGTATTATTAGCGAACTTCCTAGGTGTAGTTATAAAGCCACATGAAGCCCATGATGGATTACACAGTCAAGGAAGGTTGGAATTCCTATTTAATAGGAATTATTTTTCCTAGGGATTGCATGAGCAAGGCAGGTTGAAGGTGGGCAGGAAATTGACTATGTATTGGTACATTTTTTCCTAGATCAGTGTGAGACAATTGGTAGAGTGTATGAGGTTCTTGTGAGCACACATGTGTTGTATTGTTTCATGATTCCTTTGTTGATTATACAATAAATATGGAGGGGTTTTGAGCAGTTGCTTTCCCCAGGAAAATCTTGTGTTGTGCGATTGATTTACTTCTTTCTCTTATTTGCATGTGATTGAGTGATCACAATTATAGTCCGCAAATATTGTAAAAGGATTCAGTATCTTGTTTTAATACATTACATGATCGGATTGAATCCATTGGTGTAATTTCTACGTGGTATGAGAGCCATGTTAGAGATTTTCTACACTTTCTTTTATTTATTTACTCGGAATACCTTTTACCTTTCTTCCCATAACTTTATTATTTTATTAATTCTTTTCCACTTTAAATAATCGGGCCAAAATTCCAAAGAGGATAAATATTAATTTATTACCCACTTCTTGGCTTCATTCACTGTAAACTTTATTATTTACTACTTACCTCAAGTCAAAATACTTGGATGACTTTTCCAAAACAAATATTATTTTAAGGGGCAATCTAACTAATAGATAAAATGGTTTTTTGGCTGAAATCTTGCAATACAATTTCAAGCAAGATTAAGATTTTTTGTTATTTTAAAATGAACTTTTGAAAGCATAAATGGATCAACACCCTAAAAAACTAGAGGCACTCAAATTTTGCAATTAAACTTATGAATATTAAAAATCTGTACTAGATTTTGGACAAAATTGACAGAAAATAAAAAGGTCAGGTCATTCCATATATTAGTTAGACTATGAGTTATTATTTTTTGCCCCACTTCCAAAATATATAATATTTTAATATCCCCACTTATTGGCTTTATTCACTATAAACTTTATTATTTACTATTTATGTCCAAATCAAAATACTTGAACTACTTTTTGAAAACAAATATTATTATAATACTTTTTTTAGCCCCAGTTCCAAACTATATAATATTTTAATATCCACCTCATGCGGAGGGTTCTTTTCAACACTTTTCACATGCATTATTTACCCCACATGAATTATATTGCATTGACATAGCCAATTTTCTAATGATTCCAACAAGTGCATGCTTGAGGAAACTTAAAAAGGCTCCATGTAACCTACATCCACATTCTAGCTTTAACCATTATGCACACTCATTTTCACTTTGAGTAAATTGCACCACCCATTCTTAGTCCATTTTCTATCTATTATAGTTGTTGGTTTGGAAAAATATTTCATAAAATCTTACTCCCGCATGCATCGTCTTTAAACTTAGTATATATTTTAAGGGGAAGAAAACTTATCACATAGTCTGAACAATAATACAAATGTATTTCTTTGGACGAAGTAAGTAATTCTTATTTCTATAAGATGAGAAGTTTAACTCATAGGAATAAATTCCACATAAATTTTTACATGTTAAAAGCAATAACTTCACATCTGGACATATTTCCTTTTTGTTTTTTAAGTTAGAATTTCAAATTAACTGAACAAATTTGTTACAGTCTTGGGTGAACTAGCGAGGATGTCCCCATGGAGCTTTAGCTTTTCATGAATCATTACAGGCATGGGTGAACTAGGAAGACAGTCCCCATGAGGCTTAATTTTAGCATGGAACATTCAGAGGTTTTTGGATCCTTGAGCTGTTTCTCATGCTTGATGGTGAATATACATTAAGCTGACTAGTTGGTGTTGTCAAGAGAGCTCTGCATATATTGTATTAGAGCAGAGTTTCCTTCCACGCCCTTGTTCACTAGGAGATCAGCAAGACTATTAGCCCTTTCTTCTGGTGTGAGTAAATAGAATAACCCTCCCTTCAACAATGAGAGTTGTGAGTTGTTGAACCCCATGGTCCAGGTGCCACCAACTGGAGCACTTGTGCGCATGGGTGCCATTTGAAATTATGTTAGCTATGTGTGTGATGACCTACAAGTCTCCTTCAACTATGAGGGGATGAATATTAAGCGCTCTGTCAATTACTAACCACTGTGTGAGAACTTATAATTCATCCATGTCATTGTTATCCCTCCCGATGGAGCTAGTGAACGCTCAAATGAAATATCCTTGCAGATTGCGAAAATCCCCTCCTATGCCCGCTAGACTTGGATTACCCTTTAATGCTCTGTCATAGTTTAGCTGGTGAAGTTCAGTGGAGGAGCAATCCAACGATCTGAATCGTAAGAAGGGAGCCTTGATTTGATGATGATTGGATTTGGAGGCTTGACTAAATGCCACTAGTCTAGGATTGTTTGGTCCGATTAAGGTCCATGAAATTCATGTTCTTCCCATTTTTGGATGAGAAGCGTTTCATTGACATTTTTGTGGAGAAGTGCCCAGACAAAGAAGAATGAGAGAAGGGACCAAATCCTATTGAGGATAAGAGTTTTGAATGGGTTCATGTTCCATTTTTTTAGAGTCTAAGTGATGTTGGATGCAGCCCTGTCTTGCGTGCAAAATCCCTGTTCAATTTTCCCCCATAATTCGTTGGCTCTATGCCACTCATCAAATATATTATCAATTGTTTCCTGAAAGGATCGACACATGCGACACCATGAAGGGCCAATTATTCCTCTCTTAGTAATATTTTCCCAGGTAAGGATGTGTCGTATGATCAAAAGTCAGGTGAAGATGCCAATTTTCGATTAGAGTTGCAGTTCCCATAAATTCGACCAAAAAGGGTCCCTAATCTGATTTTGGGTCTGCAAGCTTATGCTGTAGGCTTCTTTGACAGTGAACGCACCTGATTTTTTATAACCCCATATTAAAATTTCAAGGCCATTTTTCTTTTTGATCATTCTACGGTCCAGAGCCTCCTTCAATCCCAAGCGATTAATTTATTGAGTCCTCCTCTTGAGCTAATGCGGGGAGGATCCATCTGTGCATTTCAGTGGAAGGGTCTTCTTACCAGTGAAGTGAGACTACCTCTCTATTTGAAGCTCGATCATATTTTTCACTGAGGGGGAGAAGTAACTCTTGGCTGAGACTTGGGGTTTGCTTCCAAAAGCCAAACCAAAATCTTGTTGAACATTCTTCCCTTATTTCCCAAAAACTATGACTTTAGACCATGGATCTATTAGCATATGCCACTTTCCAAATGTGTGATCCCTGGATGGTTGATTTCATTCGAATGAGGTCCTGATTGTCAGTGTTGTGCACGTATTTGGAGTGTCATAGTTTGGCCCATGGTTCAGTGGTGTTCTTAACCCATCTCCACCAGATATTTGCCCCCACAACTTTGTTAACTTTTTATGGGTCATTTAGACCCAACCCTCCTTTTTTAGTTAAGCAGAGTGTGTCCCATTTAACCAAGGGCCATTTTTTCTTGAGATTGGAGCATCCCAGCAGGAAATTGCGCTGAATATTTCTGAGAGATTTGAGGAACCATTTAGGTGCAACCAAGACAAAAAAGAGATAGGTAGGCAGAGGATGCAGGACATATTTGGGGAGAACAAGTCTGCCAACAATATCAAGAGGTCTTAATGAACAATAATTAAGTTTATCTTTCATTTGTCCAGGAGGGCTTTCGAGGATGGATTCTTGGTGGCAGAAGTAGATAGGGGAATACCAAGGTACTTTGAAGGAATATTTCCCATCAAAAAGCCAAGAATTCACTTTATGTTCCTTTGGGTAGCAAGGGGAGTGTGAAAAAAGAAGATGAGATATTTGTCCAGATTGATGGAAGTTTCAGAGGCCATGGAGAAGTAATTCAGAATTATTTTAATGGAGAGAGCTTCTTTGACGGAGGAGTGATTGAAAATGAGCATGTCGTCAACGAATTAATGGTGGGATAGGGAGGAGTTTCCATGGAAAGAAAGACTAGAGAGGGATCCTTGAGCGATGGCAACTTTTAACGCATGACCCAGACCTTATGTTATAATGATGTAGAGAAAGGGAGAGAGAGTACCTCCCTCTTTGATGCCTATAGAGGGCTGAAAGGTATCCTATGTGGAACCATTGAATAGGATGGAGAAAAAAGCTGAGCAAATTAAGGAAATTACCCAGGAGTCTAGGGGGGACTGAACCTAAAAGCAAGCAGGACTTGTTTTATATATAATCCCAATCGAGAGTGTCGAAATATTTGTAAAGGTCCAACTTGATGAGCATTACCGGGAGCTTCAGAGAGTTGATAGATTGGATGGCTTTGTGAGCAAGGATGATACCATCAAGAATCTGCCTACCTTCCACACAACCTGATTTCTCAGGGGAAATGAGGTTCGGGAGGATGACCTTGAGGCCGTTTGCTATAACTTTGGAAATTTTTTAAAAAATTAATATGCATAGCGCTATTTTTTATGTACTTAATTGCAGTAGCAACATTGTATTCCTTTGGGACTAGAGCAAGGAAATTAGCATTGAGAGCAGACATAATGGACTGAGAAGCTTGAGATTCTTCTACCAATTTGATGATGTCCTGATGCAAGAAATGCCAACAAGTTTTGACAAAGAGACAATGAAGCCATCTGGTCCCAAGGCCTTTCCTTCTAGCATGCTCAATATAGCTTCCTTGACCTCTTCCTCCTCGATTTCTATGAATATAGTGGTATTGTATTCTTGGGAGACAAGGCGAGGGATGTGGTCAGTTATGTTCTTGATATCGACATCTCTTCTGATTTTAGGTTCAGAGAGGATGTCCAAGAAGTGGCTGACCAAAGTGGCTTCCAGGTCTTCTTGCTTTTCCATGGTATCCCTGTTGTCCAGACACAATGATGCAATGTGGTTGTTAGATCTATGTTGGATGGTTGAGCGGTGAAAGAATGATGTGTTTCTTTCTCCTTCTTTCAGCCATGAGATTCTATATTTTTGTCTCCAAATAATCTCTTCTTGTGTATAGTGTTCCTTCATATTCAGCATGAGTTGGCCTTCCTGGTCTGTGAGTTACTCTGTGCGTCCCCTTGAGATTATGACTTGCTGGAGAGATGATAGTTGCTCTTCTAGGATGATCTTTTCCCTGAATATGTTGCCAAATTCTTCTTTGTTCAATTTACAGAGAATATATTTGATTCTTTTCAATTTTTGTTGGAAAATATACATCTTGGTGTCGTAGAATTTAGTACTCTTCCAAGAGATCTGGATTTTTCTGACTAATTCAGGGTCTGTTATCCAAAATTGTTCAAATCTATAGGGACATTTGAGAGGCTTACCAAAATATCTCCAAGATAAAGAGATCGACCAGTGATATGAACCTGTTGAGGTGAGAATTTCAGTTGCAAGATCACGGCTACTAGTAAGCCACTGCCCAACCACCGGGAATCTATCAATCTTACAGGAATGTTGGCCAGCGCCTCCCCTCCTGTTGTTCCATGTGTAGAGACCATTGGAAGTCTTAATATCCACTAGATTGGAGTCCTCTATGAATGTTTGCAACTCCTCTGCTTCTGGCTCCAAGCGCAAGTGGCCTCATTGCTTTTCCTTCAGAGAGAGGATTATATTAAAATCCCATCCTATGATCCATTGATTAGGGTTTATGGTGCCACGAAGGGTGTCTAAAAATTGGATCATATCGTGTCTTTTTGAGGGAATGTTGGGACCATAGATATTGTTCAAGTAGTCATGTTGATATGTGCCAATAATGTGGAATTTGACTGTTAATTCATTAGGGTGTTGATCATGCATCTCGACTTGAATGAGGTGTGAGTTCCAAGCCCTCCTGAGGCTCCTTGAATGCTTATAGCTAGCGTGTGGGATTGCTTCCAAATTTTCCTCATGTGGAGGTCGAAATCATTGACTGAGCACTTTGATTCTTGTATTAGCAGTATTTTTGGAAGAGTTTACTACACTTCCTAACGAAGAATGTGATGCTTAGAGGGAGCATTCAATCCCCTGATATTCCAATATATGATCTGCATAAGTGGGGGGTGGCTTGCGAGGCATAGACCTCCGTGATCTGTTTATACTGGCCCGAGTCAACAAGTTTCCTTCCCACAACAACTATTCGTTGCATGATAGTTTTGCGACCCCTCTTTTTTAATTCCTTGCTACTCTTATTACCATCTTGGGAGGTGTTTGCTTGAACCCAAAGTTGTTGAGATGCCTTGGCTTTATGAAGATTTGTTTCTAGAATATGAATCTTATTGGAAGGGATATAGTCCAGGGTAGTTCTCTTGCAAGCTTCTTCCATGGTTAGGATATCCAGACCCTGTAACTCTTCCATTGTTGTTGTTTCCTCAACAGGTTGTGTTTCCAATGGCTAAGAGTTTTGAGTAGCTTGCTTCAAGAGGTGATTTGGTTCTTCAACTAGTCCTTTCCCTTTCAGATTCTGAGTTGTATCTCGATGCTAGGTAGATAGTTGTTCTTTTTCTTGATCTTGGTCCATTTGATCCTCTAGGAGTTCACTCAACACCTCGAATTTGTTGCCCAATATGGGTTGTGTATTTTTTGAGATTGAGGCAGTGACTTTCTTGTTTTGTTGTCTTTTGCTGGGAACTTTGGTGACACCCTCCTCTTCTTTTCTGCTTGCTTGGTGGGTTTCTTGTCTTGCAGTGTTCAGGGGACAATCTCTTTAGAGATGGCAATGTTTACGACACCTACGACAGTGGAAAGGAACATGATCGTAGTCTACAACTTGGGTCCATGTGTTGTCTTCAAATTCTAGAGCTATGGCTTCATGGAGTGAGCCTGATATGTTCAAGTAGGCACATATCCTGGCATAGGAGGAGTAGAAACCATTTTTAGTTTTCTCTAAAAGCATACAAAATGACCCAATTTATTTCCAATGTCCTTTAGGGTTTTATGGTCCCAATATTCAAAGGGTAGAGAGTACAATCATATCCATACTGGAGCCTAGGAGCAGTCCTCCTTATCGGGGTTTAATTTTGGAGTCCAATGTCTCAAAAACAAGCCTGCGGAGCTAAGAAAATACAGGTCTCCTTTCATGACCACCTTCTGGTCCTCATGGAGATCGAAAACCACTGTGAAAAATTGTTTTGGGCCTAGCTTCACTTCATAGTGAGCTTTGGGCTTCCATATTTGCGCTATCCAGGAAATGAGAGTGGTCTTCAATAGAAAAATATCTATGAATTGATGAAGAGGTTTCCGGATTTTCCACAGTGTCAAAGAACATTTGTCGACATTTCGAATCCCAACGGGAATCCATCTGCAAGACAGGAATGAATGAAAGAAGGGATTAGGTCTAATTTATAGAGAAAGGAAAATTAAAAAGTGCCAACAAGCATTTTATTTCTAGGAATTTATTAATTTTTATTTAATAATTATTTAATTTAATTATTTAATTAGATTAAAATTAATTAATTAATTACTTATATTGAGTTAATTTAAGATTAAGTATTAATAAAATCTATTAATAATATATAATAATGATATATGTTCATAATAATTATTAATAATAATATTTATTTTTTATTTCTAGAATTTAATAAATTTATTAATAATTATTTTATTTAATTTTTGATTTAAATTTTGTAATTCATATGCTTAAAATTTCTATTATTAGATTAGAATTAATTAATAGTTATTATATTGAATTGATTTAGGAATAATTAATGATCACTATTTAATAATATCTAAAAATAATATCTATCAATATAATAATTATTAATAATAAGAGGAATGTTTTATAATTAAATTAAATTAGTTTGTATTATAATAGCTCCTAATTAATTTTAATTTAGTTCTTTAATTCTTTAAAAAGATACTAATAATAATTATAGTTTATTAATTAATTAACTTCTATTAATTGTAAATAAAAATTAATTAATTAATAGGGGTAATTATTAAAAGTAAATATTAAATTATTTTTATTATTTTTAATTTTATTTTAAAGCTAGGTCTAAAAACGTTTAAACTCTAGAATATAAGAGGAGAGAAAAACAAGCCCGAGGTACTATACCTGGGGGCTAACGAACTAGAGGAACATATTTGACGAATTAGAGGACGCCAACTGTCACTGATTTCACAACCTCCATCTCTGTTGAGGTTATGAGGATGTTTTATAATCTCAATTGCCTCTCTAAATTTCCTTCTCCGATAGTGTTCTTCTCTTGCAATGATTTTGGCATCCTCGAGACACAAATGATGCTTAGTTTTCGCAGAGTGTTTAGGAAGCGTTGAGGTGCAAGATCTTTCATTCTTAATATCAGTGCCATGTTCTTTAAGACGTCTTTGCAGCGAACGTCTTGTTTCCCCAATATAACTTTTCCCACACGAAAAATAAATCTTGTAAAGTCCTTTGAGTTGTTCGTGACTTATAATATCCTTAACTGACTGCATACTTTGTCTTAATGTTCCTGTTGCTGAAAATTGCGTGAATATGTCCTTCTTCCTCATAACCTTGGCGATTTTATCGGTAACACACTTGATTTATGGTAGGAAAAACCTGCCACAAATTTCCCGAGGTCCCTTGTGCTTTTTAGACATGACATAACCCTTAGCTCTACTTATGGCTTTTCTGATATCCTTCTCATTATACCCTATACCCCTAAATACAAACTTCAAGTGATTGAGTTCCTCTTTAAGGTGCTCCGTATCACATATCCTCAGGGCTCTCACAACTAGAGTATTAAGGACCCCAAAATTTTGATTCTGATGATGGCAAGACTCAACATGAAGATAACTATCAGTATGAGTCTTCTTGCTAAATACTTGATGCCCCAATGTTCCATCATATTTCCTAGTAACAAGGACATCCAAAAACAAAATTCTCTTGTCTTCTTCAACCTCCATAGTAAACTTAATCTCTGAGGAAATTGAGTTAAGGTGATTAAAAAATTTCTCAAGATTTTCCTTCCCATGAGTCCATTTTATGTTGGTGTCGTCTACAAATATTTTCCACCAAGCTGGTTTTAAGGGAGAGGAGGCAAGTGTCTTCTTCTCAAAGTGCTCCATTTATAAATTGACGATAATAGGTGAGAGAGGTGAGCCCATTGCGACACCTGATATTTGCTCGTAATATTCTCCTTGGAAGCTGGAAAAAGTGGATTGTAAACAAATCTCTGCAAGTTTGGTTGTTTATGGATCAGTAACTTCTTTAATGACCTGGACCGCCTCATCTAAAGGAACTTGGTAAATAATGACATAACATCAAAACTTACCAAGATGTCACTCTCCTCCACCCTCTCATCTTTAATAATCTTAACAAAATCATTGGAGCCCTTTATGAAGGAGTCAGTGTTTCCAACAAGGGGTTTGAGAATATTGGCAACATATATCATCAATTCACAGGTGGGGGATCCTATGGTATTGACAATCGGTCTAAGGGGAACACCCTCCTTATGATTCTTAGGTAATCCATAGATTCTGGGAATGACCTCACAAGAGGGGGTCAATCTCTTCTTTGTCTTATCATCCAAACCGTAATTCATAATTTCCTTCTTGACTTCTCTTAGAACATTGGGCATGGGGTTGGATTTGAGTTTCTTATAAGTACCACAATCCAAATGCTCCTCCATTTTCCTTACATAGTCAACTTTATCTAAAACAACAGCAGCCCCTCCCTTGTCTGCCTTTAGGACCACAATATTGTCATTGTTGTGAAGGGTTCTTAGAGCAAAAATATCATCTTTGCTAAGGTTGCTCCTAGGGTTTCTCGCTTTCCTTAGAATAAGGGAGCATTCTTTCCTTAATGCTTCTTTTTTCGTCCAGATCTAAACTTTGAATCCCTTCCTCAATGCTGCAAAGAATGCTCTCTTTCGGAATTCCCTTAGGGGAAACGACAAATGCTAAACCCTTACTGAGAATACTATAGGTTTCTTGATTTAACTCCACCGAAGAAAGATTAACAAACTTTTTATTCTTGGTTTTAATGTGGTTCTGGCCATTTTCACCACCATTAAAGCGACCATCTTTCAGGTTGTTGTTTTTCCCCAAACCTTGGAAGCTCACTTTATTTCTACCTACATCCTAAGCCGAATGTTGGGAGAACAATAGTTCACTTGAAACATTCTTATTACCATGTCTCGATTTCTTATGTTCGTTAAGGAACGCATCACTACTATGGGTTCCCATGGGGCCATGCTCCAGAATTTTCCAATCAAAGCACAGTCCTGCATGAACTGGATGTTGCTGGCTAAATGAGCAAGCAAGATGTGGAGATTGGGAATGACATAGGATTTTTCAATGCAAGTGTGCGTGGTGGAGGGAAGGGCAGACTCATAAGGCGTGAAGTGGAGGGAAGAATCATGAAACTTCACAACATGTAGAGGATGGGCGGTTATATCGTGAGGTAGAGGCAGATCGTTCTCATTTGGAGGTTTGACAGTGTTCGGGGGATCCAGAGTTTGAAGGTGGGTAGAGGGGTTGGGAGCCCCTCCTCCCGAATACGCCATAGGCCTAAAGCTCAGATCCAAGCTTAAATTCAGAGCTTAGGTGGGAAAAAATCCCTCAGTATTATCTCTTCCTCAATGTACAAATATTTGCATCATGTTGGGGCCTTTTTTTTGGGTAAACCAGTTTTGAATTACGGATGGCCAGCTACAGGAAGATCGAGTAGCAGAGAACCATTACAAAATAAATGGAGTCATTGCGGGTTTCAAAAAAGGAGTAGACATGTGGTGAAGTATAAACAAGCAACAACACAGATGGCAATGACAGGTGACAATGAACAAGCAGAAAGACTCCTAGAGTCATAGCCAACCGCGGAAGAGAACAAAGAATCTCGGAGCGTAGCAGAACAGTCGAGCGAAGAAAGGGAGAAAACTGATAGTGCTAGTCGGAGGATATAGATAAGCGAAGGAAAAGAGAGTTCGCTCGGGGATCTTGGCAGGGGATAGGTTGGGTTTAGTATCATCACATAGAGCTCTGTGGAGCCGAAGATGTAATGTGTTGTTTATGCTGAACTCTGCAGATTCTGATATGTATTGTGTTTATCAAATGATATAATAGATTGAAGTTGTTTTGTGGACCTAAGGATGTGTACGTTGAATAGTTCTTATATATTATGTATGACCGGTGATTTCAAAATTTTCGATAGCTTTACTTGATGATTGTTAAATGGTAGTTTATTTCCTAATTAATATGCAATGAGCATGTTATGCATAACTATAATGTCTGGATAGTTGTTAGCAGTTTATCTTTAGTAATATGGTTCTAGCTCTTTTATCTTAGTAAGGTCACGGCACGCCTCAAGTGAGACTCCTTGCTCTCCTTGAGTAGGGTGAAAATGTCGGCATTGTTTTAGACTACAACGGAATCTTGTTGGCCCCAAGCCTGAACCTGGGTTTGGCTTAGAAGTCAACCTTTTTCGCCAATAAATGGTTTTGTTGTCGGGACCTGAAAACTTGCTAGAGAGTTATATCATGGTATCGAATATCTATGAAAGGGAATTACGTAGCTAGTGGGATAATCACGTAGATCAGTTCATATCGCAATAGGCTGAGCTCTGACATCAGAAGGAAAGGACTATTAAGGATCAAGTTTTGTTTTTCGACTCGGTGAGCGATTTGTACGAAATATTTTGGGGAAAGTTTCTCGAGGAGCTCTATAACTGGTTGCTAATACTCCAGATCAAAGCAATTCCTTGATGATTGCATTGATCCTGTCGCAGTTGGATGCATACAAATCTATCGACATTGCACAGAATGGATACGAAATTAACCTAAGCAGTAGATTTCTAGATTCAGACTACTTTGGAGGGATATATTGTGGAGTTTAAAGTTGAATGTTATCAGTATTTTACTAAAGCAGAATATATATTTAAATCAAGGTTGTGGGGGAAGTTGTTGAAGGAAATTCTGTTGTGGATCAAGTCTTTAATGGTGGATGAGGGACTAATGCCTTTCCAAAATCTCGTGATGGAAGCCTAAACCTCTAGTAATGGGAGAAGGGCCTGAAAAAGAGATGCTACAAAAGATGGAAAAGGGGGAATAGGGATATGGACGTCGGGACCTCCAGTAGTTTGAGAGAGTAAAGAGCACATCGGAGGGTGCAAATCGCTGAGAAGCGGCGGGAAAGGGTGATACGGGATTTTGAAAATCATAAGAGTAGCATGCAACAAAGAGAAGAGGCGCCGCAGATGATAGGGAGGAGAGAAGATGAGGTAGGACCCAAAGGAATGGATGGGTCCACCAAAGAAGCTAGACAATTTCATAGGAGCCCATCTGAAGAGAGAAGGGAAAAAGGTCCAATGAAGAGGAGGGCACACGCCCCAAGGATGAGTCTGATGTTGAGCTGCATGTTGCGATGGAATAACTGTTCTGAGAGAGGCCGACGACCATAACACAAGGTAATCCTATTCCCCAATTTTCAAGTAGCATTTGTCCTAATCTTCCCCTGGTACTTTACCACCCGCCTGATAAGTTTTTGATAAAGTTGCAAAATTCAAGTAAGTTGCATAGTGTTTAGTCTACAGTACAAGTAACCGCTAGCAGTAGTACTAGAAACATAATTTCGCAACCAAGAAGTAGAGGATTTATATTAGTTCTGCCCACACAAGCAGAAATGGCAGGATCATTTACCCGATACCCTAAGTTTTCTGGAAAGGGTAATGATGACGTAGAGAAACATTGGTATCTGTGTGAAGCAATTTGGAGGGCTCGTCAAACACCAAATGAAGTTAAACTAATTGAATTCCAAACCACACTCAGGGAAAGAGAATTACACCGGTTTATCAAATGGTCATAAGTACACCATAACCCTACTATATATGATGTTAAAAGAGAGTTTGTACAAGAGATAAAACTAATCAACTAATCAAAACAAGTACCAGCTCCCTTAGACTAATCAACAAGTATTTTTCGAATTATGGGAGATAAAATAGAGAGAAGGATATACTTCCTGGGATTTAATGAGAAGGTTCAAAGATGCAAACGGGAAATTGAGTTACCCAATTGATCCAAATCACCAATGTAACTGGTTCATTAAAGAACTTTTACCCCTTACAAGAATGTCGTTAACCTAGCAAAAGATTGATACACTCCAAGATGCACTAGAACAGGCAATGAAGATAGAAGAAATGGTTGGCTACCTATAGCAGTTTAGGGGGGGAGTAGCTGCCCACGATCCTTCCATATTGGGGATGCATCATCAAATAGCAAGTTTGACAGAAAATCTCAAAGATATTCAGCCAGCATGACCAACGCGACCCAATGTGTGGTGTACACATTGTTTGTTGGAAGGACATTTGGTTACAGAGTTCCCGAGGTTGCGGGGAAACAACGTCGGGACATCAGTGGTAGGAGCGCAAGGAACGCCACAAGTGAGAGGAGTTACACAAGTAAATACTCAAGGATTGTACCAGGCACAACCCCATTTCATGGGTTTTTCTAACCAACAAACTCCAACGTCAACAAAATACTGTGAAGCATGCAAGGTAATTGGTCATCCTCCATGTTTATGCCCGATATTACAAAAGTACTCAAATGTCCCAAATAATGTCTATTGTGAATTCTGTGCTTCAACAACTCATCACAGAGCCCTGGATACATTAGCAGATTGACTAGATAGATCATCCTACAGAGTAAATGAAACTCTGAGAAGACGAGGAGGATCGGGAATGCGAGGAGGTAGGACTAGAGGAAGAGGACCCTTGAGATGTTACAATTGTGATAAAAAAGGCCACGTAGCGAGAGAGTGTCTGCTACCAAGATGACCATGGTGTTTCCAATGTAGAGTGAATGCACATGCCACAGAGGATTTTCCAGGACTAATTAAAAGGTGGGAAGAGAGAGTTAGGAAAAGAGGAGACAATTTGGCCAATGCAGAGCTAAGATTAGTTAGACACAACCTCTACCGAGTGTGGCCATAATAATCCAAGGAGGGAAGAAAACCGGAGAGGATGCAAGAGAGATGGAGCCAGTAAAACTAATCAAACCAGGATCACCAAAGAAGTTCTTTAATTCATAGCAACAGAAACAACACTTTAAAGAAGCACTAGAAATATTCTCGAAGCTGGAGAACCGCAAGGATATGAAACTAATTCAACTAGCTAAGGAAAGTGGAAAAACTGCTACAACCGGAATGCCGATAGAAGAATGGTTCTAGTTGTTCTTGAATATTGTAAATGACGGACAAATGTTGGAGTATTTAAAACAAAATATGAAGGCAGTAGTAGAAGGAGAAATAGAACACGAGAACCCAATTAACAGTAACCTTTGAGAAAGGTATGTGAGGAGAGTAAAAAGAAACAAGAGAAGAACGAGAAAGGAATTTCACATAAATTCTCAAGTTGCGCGATTGTAGATAAGAGACACAATGTTGGATCTAGGACCAGATGTGAACATACTACCTAGAAAGACATGGGAACCATTAGGCAATCCAAAGCTAACATATTCCCCTATATAGCTAAGGATGGCGAACCAATATCGCATTGTGTCGATGGGAAGGATAGAAGAGGTTGAAGTAGATGTCGCAGGAGTAATGAACTACACTTATTTTGAAGTAATCGACATTATGGGAGATAAGGATCCATATCCAGCTCTGTTTGGGATAGACTGGGCATTTGAAAATTATGCAGTTATTGATTTGAAGAAGGAGTTGATGATATTTGAAGATGGTAAAGTCAGAGTGGTCCAACCATTGGATCCATATCAAGGACCTCGGTATATAGAGACCGTCGGGACCAGAGAATATGTAGAACTTATCGACCAACTTTATTATATGATAGCAGGTAAAAGAGAAGATGACATCAACCCTACAGCAGGAGGAACAATAAGTTGGCGAAGTGTTCAAAGTTCCAATGTGGGGTCAGAAGTTGCATGGGACGATTAGCAGCAAGGAGGATACGAGGTCAATACCAGAAGATGTTTTGTTGTTCATGGAGTTAACTGGATCGGCACAGAGGTAAGGGGTTACCCCACCCTTACTAATATGCAAATTGTGAATACTTTCATTAACAAAATTGAAGATAACGTACCAGAGGAGCAAAGGTTCGTCTCATGGATGTAGCTTTTCAATCTACTTCGGCAAGGTGGTGGGTAAATCACAGCAACTCTCTTCATAATTGGGAAGAGGTAGCAAAGGCACTGAAAATGAGATTCCAAGTGTCTTTAAGACCGCAACTAGAAGAGAAGTATAGAGTTTCAGATCCCCAAGCACATATAAAAAATTTTGAATACAAGTGGGAAACTAAGAATTACCCAAAATACTTGTGGGCTCATAATTTTGTACATTCATTGGATATAATCCCGCAAGCTTGGTACCTGACAGAGGAAAATAAGAGGCAAACAGGTAGCTGGGAGGCAGTAGCAGAAATATTTGCACAAAGTTTCTCTTTCAAAGGGCATAATGGACATATTACGGAAACCTTGTAGGTGATCAAAGGGATTTTGTTCTATTCAGAATTTGCAGAAACTGAAGAAATACTTGTGTCAAGGCAGATAATCGAGTCTAGTTATCAAGAAGCAGTAACATGTGGGAAAGTAGACCAAGGAATAAATGATGATGATTTAGAAAATATCAAACACTTGTCATTTGAAGAAAAGGAAGGAGAACACAAACTACAGTAGGAACCTACCAGAGAAGGACTACACATGTTACCCCTAAGGAAAAAGAAACATAATATTGGCAGTAAAGAAAAACCCAAGATAGCATCTATACAGGACTATTGGGACGAAGAGGCTACAAGGGAAATTTTTTATTTGCTAAAGGAATATGAAGATCTATTCCTATCTTCCGTAGCAGAACTAAAAGGTATCAAGGGATATTTGGTGGAGATGCAGATAATGTTGAAACTGGATGCCAGACCCATAAAACATAGACCCTATCGCTTGAACCCAAGGGTAAAATAGAAAGTCAAAGAAAAAATAGACAATATGCTAAACGCATGATTTATTTTCCCAGTTGAAGAGGCAGAATGGGTTAGTCCAATAGTGATTCAGAACAAAAAGGAGAAGTAAAAAATCAGGGTGGGTGTAGACTACATAAGTCTAAATAATGCATGTGTCCATGATCCTTTCCCAACACCATTCAGTGACGAAGTTCTAGATAATGTGGCTAGAAATGAAGCATATTCATTCACAGACGGGTTCTCTAGTTATAATCAAGTCGGAATAACAGAGGAGGACAAAAAAAAAACCACGTTCACTACTGAATGGGGATCATATGCTTATCACGTAATGCCCTTAGGGTTAAAGAATGCACCAACAGTGTTCTCAAGGATAGCGATAGCAGCCTTTAGAGAATACATCCACAAATTTCTTGAAGTGTACATGGATGACTTGACAGCATACCGTTTTTTGAAGAACCACGCAAGCCTCCTTCAGATAATGTTTGACCATTGCAGATAGCTTCAAATCTCACTAAGCCTGAAGAAGTGCATAGTTGTAGTACCATTCGGAACATTACTTGGCCATGTGGTCTATAAACAAGGAGTATGTGTGGACCCTGCCAAGGTGGTGGTAATTGTAAGCATAGACGCCCCAGAGAATTTTCAACAACTAAGATCATTGCTGGGATACATGGGGTATTATAGAAGGTTTATCCACGACTATGCTCAGATCACAACACCGCTGGAAAATCTATTGCGGAAGACAGAGCTGTTTATATGGAATGAAGAATGCAACAAGGCGTTGGACACTCTAAAAGAAAAATTAGCAAGTGAACCTATTTTAACTCATCCTAACTGGGATAAACATTTCCATGTGCATATTGATGCTTCAGGAATTGCTTTTGGGGTCGTGCTAACGCAACCAGGAGAAACCAAGATAGACCACCTGGTATATTTTGCAAGCATGAAGTTGTCTACAATGGAAAAGAATTATGCAACAACTGAAAGAGAAGCTCTGGAAATTGTCTACTCTCTATAGAAATTCTGCCACTATTTACTCGGAGGTACCTTTACATTTTTTACATATCACTATGCATTGAAGTATTTAGTAAATAAATCTATTCTGGAAGGCATAATTTGTAGGTGGATTTTTTTGTTCCAAGAGTTTACCTTTGAAGTCATAAGAAAACCAGGGAGACTAAGCGTGGGAAATTATCTGTGTTCTGTGTGATTGATCTTTCTTCATGTTCATGTGATTAGCGATTGTTTTTTAATTCTGCAAAAGATTTGTAGAAGCGATTCAGTATTTAACTTTAGCACATTGTTAGATCAGGTGAATCCAAGATATATCTGCATGTTGTATAATTTATACATGGTATCAGACCACAAGAATTTTCAGAAGTGAAGCAGGAGCTGAGTTTGTGACTGGATAGAGTTCGAATTTGGAGAAAGACTTTCTTGGTGTTATAGCTGATTCAAGATCGAAATGGCTTTCAATGGCTCAAGGTTAGAGTATGCACTCGAGGGCAGCTCCAACTATATTTCTTGGAAGGATAGGATGGAGGCAGTACTCGAAGACAATGGCTTAAAGGAATTCATTGACATTGATGTTCCTAAACCCGCTATGGCAGATGCTGCAAATCTTGATGCATGGAAAAAGAAAGTGGCAAAGGCAAGGAGGATCCCGTTGGAGGGAGTACGAGACCACATTTTCTCAGGCCTCCATGGGAAAGCCACACCATATGCAATGTGGAAGGCTTTGACGGATCTATTCCAAAGCAGTAGCGACCATAGGAAATTGGCGCTCAAGGATAAACTTGGGAAGATCAAGATGGAAAAGGGCGATGCCATTCCAAAATATCTAAGAATGTTTGTCCAATGTTGGGATGAACTGGGGAGCGTTGGAATAACAGTTGTTGATGATGATTTGGTTAGCTTAGCTCTCCTAGGACTTCCCAAGATTTGGCACATTTATCAAGACTTTGTCAATGGAAGGGAAAAATTGCGAGATTGGGAACGACTGTGGTCGGATTTGGTGCAAAAGGAGTTCAGACGGAAAAAACGAAGATGGATCTTCATCTAAGAATGAGGATGGAGAGGATTGTGCTTTGGATTCCAAGCTGAGGAAGGGGAAGGGGAATAAATTCCATTCTAAATTCGAGTCCAAGAATGGCAAGAAGCAAGACATGTCCAAGGTGAAGTGTTTTCAATGTCACGAGCATTGACCGCTTTGCTACTAACTGTCCACAAAAGAAGAAGAATAAAAAGGTTGGAGGGTCTACAACTAGTGAGGCCCTTGCCTCGTAATTTGAGCTTCATTTCTCATTGATCGCATGCATGGTGTCGAGTGCATTTGGATCTGTGTGGTATTTGGATAGTAGCGCTTCCTTTCACATGACGGGAGATAAGGAATTTTTCAGTGACTTGGAGGAGAAAGATCTCCAGATGCATGTTGAAATGGGCGATGATGGATGGTACTGTGCTACCGGGATTGGTACCATTATCTTTCAAAGGGATTCAAGTAAACCATTTCAATTAAAATATGTGATGCATGTACCAAGTATGAAGAAAAATTTGGTCTCAGTCGCAATGTTGGAGGATCGAGGCTATGATGTTGTTTTTAGTGATGGAAAATATTTCTTGTGACATAAAACAATGGGGCAAGCCAAGAGGATAAGGATTCGAGTTAAGAATATCTACAAGCTGGAGGTAGATGGCTGCGCAATAATGATGGGCAAGGCATATCAAGTGGTGGGTCGGGCTGAGGGCGAATTATGGCACAGGCAATTAGGCCATCTTCACCATGGAGCCTTGAAAGTCATGCAACAGATTTCTACTGGTCTTCCCATGGGTACACTTGCGCAGTTAGACACATGCAAGGGATGTACTATGGGAAAATATGTAAAGGCCACCTTTCATGAGAAGGAAAATCGAGCTTCGGGGATCATTGAGAGAGTTCACACAGACATGTGTGGTCCTTTCTCGGTTGCTTCAACAGCAAAACATTAAGTACTATGTAATCTTTGTTGATGAATTTTCTCGTAAGTGCTAGATCTTCTTCATGCAGAAGAGAGATTAAACATTCTCTAAGTTCTGTGAGTATAAGGCACTGGTGGAGAAAGAGTCGAGGAAGCAAGTGAAGGCTCTTAGGAGCGATAATGGTGGAGAATACATCTCTAACGAATTCAATAATTTCTGCAGCAAAGAAGGAATTCGAAGAGAACTCATAGCGCCTCATAACCCACAAAAAAATGGGTTTGTGAAGAGGAAGAACAAAACTATTGTGGGTGCAGCATGAGCAATGTTGCATGATCAAGGCCTACTGATGCATTTGTGGGCGGAAATGTGCAATACAATGGTACATGTGCAAAACCATTGTCCTCATAGAGTACTTGGCATGAGTACACCTGAAGAGGCTTTCACTTGTATGAAACCTGATGTTTCACACTTTAAGATTTTTGGTTCATTTGTTTATGTGCATGTGACCAAGGACAACAGGAAGAAGCTAGAACCGACAGTTGAGGTTGGGATTTTAGTGGGGTACACTGAAACACCCCATAATTATCATGTGCATTTTCCAAACAAAAGAATGACTGTTGTAAGACATGATATCAAATTTGATGAGGAGAAAACCATGTGGTTGTCCCTTGCAGAGAGGGAGCTAGACTTGCATGCAGAGGAGGAACTATTGGTTCCCAAAGATGAGTCTCAAGATGTAGATCAGCCACATGAGGAGATTCATGGATTGGAGGAAAACACTCATGCAGAGGCATCCATCAGAAATGGCAGAAGGCGCACCACGGAAGCTGATAGATTGAGACTTGATGTTGAAGAGAATGTAGGAGCCCCTACTTCACAGCGCAGACAGAGACAATCTCCTAACCGATTTACTGGATACTTGGCTCTTATGAGAAAATATATTATGACTAAACCATCTTCCTTTCAGGAAGCAGTGCAGCAGCCAACTTAGGTTGATGCAATGGTGGAGGAGTATGAATCCATTGTCAAGAACAGTGCATGGGAGATAATCCCAAGACCGGTCGACAAATCATTGGTTGCATCGAGATGGATCTAGAAGGTAAAGCAAGCTCCTGATGGGAGTGTGGAGAAATTCAAGGCTAGATTTGTGGCCCGGGGTTTCTCACAGATCGAGGGGATAGATTATGATAAGAATTTTGCACCTGTTGCAAGGTACTCTTCCATAAGGTCCATCCTTGCACTCTCGGCGCAGATGGGCTGATGCATTCATCAGATGGATGTGAAAACTATGTTTCTCAATGGGATCATAGAGGAAGAGGTGTACATAGAGCACCTTGAAGGTTTTGAGATCTTCAACGGTGAGTCGCATGTGTGCAGACTCAAAGGAGCATTGTATGGGCTTAAGCAAGCACCCTCTGATTGGTACACTCGGATAGACAATTATTTCACTGGACTGGGCTTCACCAAAATTGAAGCAGATGCAAACCTGTACTAGATTGTGGTTGAGGGTAAGATATTGATCATTGTTCTTTATGTTGATGATTTAATTTTGACTAGTGATGAGTAGCTGATAAACTCATGAAAGGAGGATCTTGCAAGGGAGTTCGAAATGAAGGACATGAGACTCCTTCATTATTTCCTTGGATTGGAAATATGGCAGCGGGATGGTGAAATTTTTGTGTCTCAAGGCAAGTATGCAAAGGAGATACTAGGTAATTTTAACATGGAGAGATGCAAACCCATGGATACTCCTCTTCCAGGAAATTGGAGGAAAGAGGATGCTACTTCTGGAGAGGTAGTGGATGTTACTATTTACCGACAGTTAGTGGGTTCGCTAATGTATTTGGTGAACACCAGACCAGACATTTGCTATACAGTTAACCAGCTGAGTCAAGTTATGGTTAAGCCTACCAAGCTCTTTTGGAAGGCGGGGAAGCATGTCTTGAGATACCTGAGAGGCACATCAGAGTATGGTTTGTGGTACATACAGACAGAGGGAGTGAAGTTGCATGGCTTCACGAATGCAGATTGGGCTGGCAGTCCATCGGATAGAAAGAGCACATCAGGAGGGATCTTTAGCATTGGATCGACAACAGTTTCTTGATACAGCAGGAAACAACGATCCATGGCACTCAGTTCAGCGGAAGCGGAATACATGGCAGCAAGTCACGTTGCATGTGAGGCTATCTGGATGAGAAAGATCTTGGTTGGTTTGTTTGGTTCTCAGATGGATCCGATAGTGATTCATTGTGATAATCAGATTTGCATTAAACTCTCGATTAATCTTGTGTTTCATGATAGCTCCAAGCATATATATATATTGGTACCATCATCTTAGATATTGTGTTCAGAGAAGGATAATGTTGCTTCAGTACATTCCCATGGAAGATCAGGATGCAGATATTCTGACGAAGGCGCTCACCAAGAGAAAATTCAAATACCATAGAGACAGGATCGAGGTGAAGGATAATCCTTTTCTTGTTGAGAGAGAGTGTTTAGATTCAACAAGAAAATTCGGCACCCACGCCTAGTGCATTAAGCACCAAACTAGGGTGGGACCCACAGTGATATTTTTGGGTGCATGTCTATTTTGGTTATCCCTTAATTAAGATGGACATTACACTGTAATCTATTCTGAATGTTGACTTGAATCAGTTAATTGAAAGTGATAAATTCAGTTAGCTAGTGTATTTCGAGTTAGAGGTAGTTGGTGAGGCATGCCGAATAATTCTAGTTGTAACAGAGTTCAAAGTGCAGTGGTGCATGAGTTAGTGCAAGTTGTAAATAGTTTAACTTGGTTAAGTGAGTTAAACTCAGTTGTGCTAGTTTTAACTGAAGATACACTAGTGAGAGATCAAGTGAATTAAATATTAATTAATTCAAAATCAATGATCTCACATGAAACTAAGGATTTACTATTATTAGCTGCATGCATGTCAGATCCAATGGAGACCTAGTTGAGTTCTAGGTGAAAGGGAATTTGACTATCAGTTGTAGGATTATTGGGTTGCACACATGAAACCAAACACCCATTTGAGTGCCCATGATACTTGCAAAGTCAAGGCAAGCTAGAAATCCTATCTTTTATGGATCTTTACCATCAGGGATTGCGCAAGCAAGGCAGGCTGTCTGGAGGCTAAGAATTGGCTATGTGTTCGTCAGTTTTGCATATGACAGTGTGAGACAATTAGCTGAGTACTGGAGGGATCTTGTGAGAATATTTTTGTATGTAATAGTTTCATGATCCATGCTTAATATACAATAGAAGATAGTGGGGTTTTTAGCTGTAAGCTTTCCCCAAGAAATCATTTGTGTTGTGTGTGATTGATCTTTCTTCATGTTCATGTGATTAGCGATTGTGTTTTTAATTCTACAAAAGATTTGTAGAAGCGATTCAGTATCTAAATTTAGTACATTGTTAGATCAAGTGAATCCAAGATATACATGCATGTTGTATAATTTCTACATACAGCAAGTTCCAGAAATTTCTAGGAAAACTCCAAATGCATTGGATGGGACCATTCTACATCATAGAGATCCGCGACTCAGGAGCGGTGAAACTAGCGCAACTGGGTGGAGAAATACTACCAGGTTGGGTGAATGGCACATGCCTGAAACCCTACCATGAATGAACAAACAAATTTTAATTTCAATAACTCTCGCATCTGAGAGGAGTCAATAGGTTAGAAGCCAATAACTCTCTCCACTACAAGGAAAAGACCCTCTAGCGGAGGTTATAAAGGAGGTTTTTAGTGTTATAAAATTGGCCAAAATTGTCAAAAAAACATATGCTACCACATCTGTTTCTGGTAACGGAGGTTTTTGCGGAGCTTTTAATGGAAATTCAACACAACTAAAAAAAAATGGGCGGTCGGAGGTTATTACGGATTTTTTTCATCGGTGCTCTTATCAGGTTTTAACGCACCGGTGCATATCGATAGACAACGCACTGGGGCGGTCGAAGGAGAATGCACCGGGCCGTTAAGGAAAATAACAACACTGGGATTGGTGTTGGTGATACAATGCATGGGGCTGTTCTAATTGGTCTTGGGATTTGAGCGGTGCCCATAGGTCGTATAAACGCGTCGGTGCATATGCTTATATAAACGCCCTGGTGCATCGTATCACACAAATGCACCGAGGTTTACAATTGGTATCGGTATTTGTGCGGTGCAAATATGTCATACAAATGCACCGGCACTTATCAACACATAAACGCCCCAGTGCATACTATCACACAAATGCACTGAGATTTGTAATTGGTATCGGTATTCGTGCGATGCCTATTGGTCATCCAAATGCACTGGTGCATATAGACAGAAAAAATGCCCCGATGCATAGTATCACACAGACGCATCGCAATTTATAATTGGTATCGGTATTCGTGCGGTGCTCATAGGCGGTAAAACAACACTGGTGCGTATAGATACATAAACGCACCGAAGCGCCGTACCGCACAAATGCCTCGATATTTTTAACTGGTTTTGGTATTTGTGTGGTCCCGATAGGTAGTATAAATGCACCGATGCACTTAATAATACAAGCGCACTGGTTTTCATTTTGTATTGTTTTAGAAACATCGACCTGTGGCAGTGCAATTATTGTGATTGTTTTAAATTCATTATTCATCAAAAGTTGACACATATATATGTTATAACAATATTCATATGAATTAAATTTTTATTACTGCATTTGAGAACGACAATGGAGAACGCAATAGCGACAATAGAGAAAGCAATAGAATAAATTAAAACATTTATTATTATATATATATATGAATAAGACATTCTTTGTCGTACAAAATGGGACAGTTATTGGTATCCCTTTATCTTTCAATTGGGATACTATGTCCATTACATTAAAGAAAATGTCTGATTTCACAAGCATTTTTCCAAAAATAGTACAACACCTTGCTTTTATATCCAAACATAGTGATCATCATTCTTCGCTTGAACTGCTATCACTGCTAGAGCTACTTCCATGACTTGGGTTATTTTCAAAAATGTTCTGTTCACGACGTTGATTGTTTTCTTCTTCTTCACCTTCTTCCATCTACAAACATAAAAATAAATTGTAATGAGTGTATATACATTGGTGAGAATAATGAAAATTGCAATATTAAATAATATACATCAATGTAAATCGAAAAGAAATGACGTACCCATGCAACAATTGACTCATAAACTATACACATTCTCTCAAAACCATGTAACATGCCATCTTTCAAGATTTGATCTGTTGGCGCAGTGCCATACTTTGTTTCCTGCAAGTTTTATAACCCTTAAGAAATCATATATTTAATATAAAAGATTTATTTTTTCTATTAATTATAGACGTAGCTAAGTAAAACAAGATCAATATATGCTTACAAATTCCACAATTAAGTTCTGATATGCCAACATATACGCACAACCCATATTTAAACCAATTTCAATCAATTCCTCTGATGGTTCTTCTTTGTATGTTAGCACCTATTTGGAGACATTCAATGATGATTTTTGTAAAACAACTTTTAAAAAAAAAAAAAAAATGAAATCTAGTTAAGGTGTTATAAGGAAGTAACAATTACTCACAAACTTAGATATCAATCATTTTCTTCCTTGTCGTCCTGTTTTATGTGCTGAATGGGTTCCATTTTCTTTTCTTTTCTACAAGAAAATACTTGAAAATGAATATTTAATGCTAAATTGTTTACTTATTTTACCTAATGATTGAAAAATTCAATGATTACATATTACATTTGAAGCACGTTGTTGTTAAGATGGCTCCTCCCGCGATGCAATTTTGTCCATTTCTTTGACCATCTCCTTGTACACCTTTTTGGACATTCCTACTGGCATATTTCTGATATCAGCTCATTCATCTTTTGAGATTTCAATAATCTTCCTAAAAATGTAACATGACAATAAACTATTTAATTTTTATATTGATGTATGAAAAGTAAGTATAACAAAAGAAATATTTATAAATAATTCTAGACAAGTATCTAAAAGAATATCACTTTTTCATTCCTTCTTTTTTGTTGTTGTATGTTTTTGCTATTAAAAGTCTGACATGTCTCATTGACCAATTCTCTCGAAACTCTTCCTGTAGTTTACATAAAATCTAGTTCTTGGAATCATTGGATTGGTTTTTGTACTGTAAGTGGAAAGAATGTCTATACATTCGTTCCACTAGATCCCTCAAACATTTAAAAGTTTTTCCCCCTTTCGTTAACCTCCAACACCACTCCAGATGAGCTAAGGAGGAATTAATTTTCATTTGCATGTTCTATTGTTTTTATTTTCTTAGAACAACATTCATTTTCTGAGTTGTTGGTCCCTGTAGAACATGAAACAGAGGTGAATTAATAGAATTTTTCACACATGTTATCTAATAATTTTAATTATATTATTAATGAAAACTAAAAAAAGAAACTCATATTGGATTGATAGTATTTTTTCATTCACCTAATTCATTCTTTTGCAATTTTTCCATCAAGCTTATACGTTCTTCTGGTCCTAGATCAGAAATAATCTTATTGAGCTTCATCATTTTGTGGCTCTGCATGATACACATTAAACAATACATATTATTTAAACTTACATATAGTTCAAATTTTTTAATTTTTTTTTTAAATTTATAAAGAACTTGCCTTTTTTGCTTTTCTTGATGTGTTATCAGTATTTTTGTTACTTGATCTCTTGTCAGTCATTTCTTTAACAATATCAAACCTATATCATATCGGTCAATAATATATCTTTAAATAAACTGTCAACTTTTGAATTAAAAAAAAAAAAAAAATTCTCAAAAAACCGGTGCGCCATTCAGGGTGAACGCACCGACGTCGATGCGTGTATGTCTTTCCCACGCACTGCAAAAACAGTATAATACATCGTACGGTGCTCTATGTCAACAAGAAGCCCCGATGCGTTATATGTCAATGACCGCACCGGTTAACCATCATAAAAATAATAAAAATCGTCCAGTGTTAGTTTTTTTAGCATAAATCGGTGCTATATTTTACATATGGCGCACCGTTAAAAAATACTATTTTTTCACATTACTTATCCGATGTTCTTGTAAACAACAGAGCATCGGTGCGCTACCTTATATAGGGCGCACCGGTAAAAAATCTGTTTTTTTTAAAATCATTACAAGGCCGACATGGATCAAGATATGACTATGCTAATCATCCCGTCGGTTGCATGTTTTAGGTCTATATTTAGCAATACAAACTCTATAAATCTAAATTGAAAAATCCAAATTTTGAATCACAAAAAGAAGAAGAAGAAAGGGGAGAAACAAAAAGAAAGTAAGGTTTGTATTTTTTGAAAGTTTTTTTTTTTTTTTTGAAACTGAATGTTCGTGGTGCGTCATAATGAAATAGCACACCGGCTGCATATTTTTCTATTTTTTTATGACAGTACTTTCATGGTGCGTTGTGATAACAAAGTGCCCCAGTGCACTCTTTCAGATAGGATGCACCGAATTTATTTATTTATTTATTTTTATTTTTTTACGCAAGGGCCGACATGGATTGGGATCCGACTATGTAGGTCAACCCATTCGTTGGATGTCTTAGGTTTATATTTAGCAATATAAACGCTATAAATATAAATTGAAAAACCCTAATTCTGAAATCACAGCAATTGGGAGAAGACAGTGCAGAAACAAAAAATAATGTAGGGTATGTTTGTAAAATGGTTTTTTTTCAAAACAGCACGTTGTGTGGTGCGCCATAATGTAATAGTGCACCGGTGCCATATGTTACATATGGCGCACTGATAAAAACATAATTTGTTTTTTAATATTTTATCACTGTACTTGCGCGGTGCACTTGTATAACAAAGCGCACCGGTGCACTATGTTACGAAGGGGGCACTGACGAAAAAAAATGTATTTTTTAAGATTGAAGCAAGGGCAGACATGGATTGAGATCTGATTATGCAGATCCTCCCGTTGGTTGCATGTCTTAGGCTTATATTTAGCAATACACACCCTATAAATATAAATTGAAAAACCCTAATTCTGAAATCACAGCAAGTGGGAGAAGAAAGGGGAGAAACAAAAATAATGTAGAGTATGTTTAAAATGGTTTTTTTTTTCAAAACAACACATTTTGCGGTGCTCCATAATGTAATAGTGCACTGGTGCCATATGTTACAAATGGCGCACTGATAAAAACATATTTTGTTTTTTTATTTTTTATCGTTGTACTTCAGCGGTGCGCTGTATAACCAAGCGCACCAGTGCGCAACATTACGTAGGGCGCACTGGCGAAAAAAATCTGTATTTTTTTAAGATTGATGCAAGGGACAACATGGATTGGGATCCGACTATGCAAGTCATCCCGTGGGTTGGATTTCTTATGAGTACAGAAACCCTATAAATCTAAATTTAAAAGAAAGAGGGAGAAAAAATGGCAGAAACAAAAAGAATCTAGGGTTTTGTTTCTGAAAATTCATTTCTTTTTTAATTTTTGTTTCTGAAAATTGCAGAAAAAGGTAAAAAACCGCAGAAACAAAAAGTTAAAAAACAATAAGATTTGATTTTGTATTTTACTTCATAAAAAACTAGAGAAAAAATAAAATAAAACAATAGACTTTGATTTCTTATTTCACTGCAGAAAAAAGTACAAAAAAACAATAAACTTTACTCACGTCGTTTAAAATTCTATGGTACAGGGTTTGAATTACCAGAGGTTTGGAATTCGGATTGTCTGAATACTTCTGTTCAAACATATTTCCCTGCTCCACAGTGCTCTCGTGCTCTGTTTGCTCCAGGTATGTATCCTGCAAATCTCTGGCTGAATTTTTTTGCAAAAATAGTGAAATAATGAAAAGTGTTTAGTATTTAAAGAAATGTTTTATGAAATTATATTTTCGAAAATATTTTTCCGCCCAATTTTCAATTTACTGCTTTTTTTTCACTTAAATAAAATAGGGTTGCGCTTTTTTTATTGCGGTTATTCATTTACCGGTGCATCATTTAATTCAACTGCACCGATGCTACTTGTTACAAAAGCGCACCGGTGCGCAAAATAAAGAACTGGTCGTTGTGTTTATCTGAACAGTACGCATCATAATTACATTTAGGTTTGTGCACCAAAGTTTATTGTTGTTTTGCTCAAATGCAAGGAGAAAATATCATATATTATATGAAATGGACAATTCTTCAAAATCCAACTCGTTCCATAATATTTCTCAAAGTCCATCGCGGAGTTCTCCTATCCATATCAAGACGTAATATTTACTTCAGATTTGTTTTATTTTTTCACTATCTAATTGAATTTATGTATGTTTTTTATCCATGTAGTCAATCATGCACAACTTAATTAAATTTATAATGTATACAAATTTGCAGGTTCATGCAGATTCATCATCGAGTTCAGATGCACAAAATTATATTCAAAGTACTGCTCCAAAACATCGAAAGTTATTATCAGGAGCTGCATACCGCAAGACGCATTTGGTAGATGAAAATGGACAGACGCTTCACCCTGCCAATTGTAACAATATTGCATCTTCTAGCCACAGTCTCGAGAAAATTATGGTAATTATAATTATAACTGTTTGGTATATATATTGATTAATATGTAATTATTTCAATGTCAAACCAATTTATAATCATGCAATATTGTCAAGGTGGTTACTAATTGATATCATAATATTTTGTACTAATCATGTTCAATTTTTTTTTTTTTTTTTTTTTTTTAAATTATTAGGATTCTAGTGATGATGAACAACCTACCTACCATCTTCTGTTGCACCCCACGACAATGTCAAATAGAGAGAAGACTGAATTAAGAGAAAAAATCAGAGAGGAACGATACCAAGAATGGTTAAATCAACCACCGATTCAATTCCCGCTACGTCCAGATTCACCAATTAGGAATGACTACAACAATAGTTGTTCTTCACAAGCTGGCAATGGAGACAATCAAATAGAGGTTGGTATGGATGATTACTTAAGGGATACGACTGCCATGGAGACAATGTTGTTAGATGCATTCCAAAATGATGATCAGCTAGGGGATGATGCTCATATCGTTGACACCTTTTTCGAAAGCCTTAAATTTGCTTCCACCACCCCTCTCTTTGGACCCGGCGGTCAGTCAAAGTCTACCCAGTTGGGGACAACGATGTTACTGTACAACTTGAAAGCAAATTTTGGCTTGTAGAATGCATGTTTCTCAGAACTTTTGAGGTAAGTTACCATAAAGTACTTCCCTTATATATAAATTTGAAATATAATCAGTACACTGCAATGAACATTACAAATGTTAAATTTTATGAACGTTAATAATTATATCGACATTAATTTACATTTATTAATATAGTTTTCCATGATCACCAACTACAGGTTATTCAAAGATAAGGTTCTTCCGAGTGATAATGTCTTGCCCAGTAGCTGCGAAGAGGCAAAAAATTTGTTGAAAATGTTGGGTGTTGAGTACATATCATATCATGCATGTCCAAATGATTGTATTCTATATAGAGGAGAATATGCAGACAAAGAGATGTGTCCGAAATGTGGGCATGACAGGTATGATAAATCAAAAAATAAGGGTAAATCACGTACTGGTCCTCCTTTTAAGATATTGAGGCACATGCCTATAATCCCAAGGATTCAAAGGCTCTTTCATTGCAAATAATTAGCTATGTTGCAGGGATGGCATGCCTCACACAGAAGTGAGTTGGGAGTTATGCGAATCCCAACTGATTCAATAGCCATGAAGCATATAGAGGATACATGGCCCGAAAAATTCAAGAATGAAGTACGAAGTCTATGACTCAGCATAGCCATGGATGGCGTCAACCCATATTCCCTCCAGAACACCAACTATTCTGTTTGGCCTGTAGTAGTGATCAATAACAATATCCCCCCATGGTTGTCCATGAAGAATGAACATCTTATGTTGGCTCTCATAGTCCCTGGTAGAAGACAAGTGAAGAATATGGATGTCTACTTACAACCACTGGTAGATGAATTGAAGGAATTATGGGATGGGATAAATGTATACGATCTATCAAGACCCATCACAGTAGAGAGGAGGTTTACGTTGTATGGTATATGTGTTTACAGGACACATGATTATCCAGGCTTAGGAGCTTGCTCTGGTAAATTTCATGTTTAATTTATTGATTTGTTTATATATAATGTAACAATATTCTTTCACATATCAGTTATTTAATTCATTGTAATATTATTTGTTATGATCTTCATGATAGTATTTAACATGCCATGCATATTAATTAATGTTTACAAATATAATCTCCCAGGTCTTGTAACAAAAGGGTATTTTGGATGTAAATGTTGTGGACCTTCTCTGAAATCTTGATGGTCCAAGGACCTACGAAAGCCAGTGTATGATTGCTCCAAGATATTCCTACCAGAACAACACCCTTATAGAAGAGCAACATCCGCTTTCAATGGTAAACAAGAAAGAACCCAAAGGCCTCGAATAATGACACCAGCTGAATGGCTTAGAGCATATGAGAGAGAGAAGGAGAAGGAGTTCACAGAAATGTTCGATTCAAATGGGGAGCCTAAGTTCGATGATCCAGATTTCTTCAACACCTATGTCGAGAAATTTCCCATTGGTATGAAAAGGAAATCTATCTTTTATGACCTCCCATATTGGGAGCATCTTAAGATTTACCACTTATTAGATCCCATGCATATATTTAAAAATGTTTCATATTCTTTATGGAGGCACATATCATCGAAACAATGTGACACATTGGCGGTTAGGAAAGATCTTATTCTTCAAAAACTAAAAAGAAATATTGGCCAAGAAGATTAGAAAGTATGGGATCAGAGGCAGGTATTGGTCCCTCTAGTTCATTGTTTTTCAAAGAAGGTGATGTCCCATGGATTTTAAAAAAAGATGATATATCTTTGGCAAAGGAAGTTATAATGGATGTGAGGGTGCCAACTTCATATGGGTCTTCACTACGGTGCTGCTTCACTGTGGATGACCATTCGTCGGGGTTGAAATCACATTACCATTTGAATCTTCTAAGAGTACGTATAATGTCAAAAGCATGATTTTATTATTTGTTATATTAATAAATTTTATCCCATGTGGTGATCATAAAACATAACTAATTTTGTATATTATTGCACGTTTTTATAACTTTGCAGTGTCATTATCCTTTGTTTGTGCGTGGGTGTGTGAAACATGAATTCCCTCAAGACCTAGGACGTGCCATATCTAAATTATCTGCATTTGTACATTGGATCACGTCAAAGGAGATTCATGTGGCTAGCATTCCACGGTGGCGTCAAGAGATAGTTGAGATTGTTTGTATGTTTGAGAAGGAACTGCCGACGAGTTTCATGGACTTATAGGTTCATCTTCTAATCCACCTGGTAGATGAGGTTGAATTAGTTGGGGTTGTTTCTTGTTGTTGGATGTTCTTCTTAGAGAGGTACATGAAGAAATTGAAAGGTTTTGTTCGACAAAGGGCAAAACCCGAGGGGTCTATGGCAGAGGGGTACATATCGTATGAGTCTTTCTACTATGCCAGTGATTACATCAAGCAGATCGACAATAGACCAGGTGCGGTGATTTGGAGCGATGAATTGGATGAAGACAAAAGAGAAGGAGAGTTGCTCCAAACAAGTGGAAAAAAGCGCTTGATAAAGAGTAAGCGACTTATAATTTTTCAAATTTACAAAAGTAATCAATTATATTCATGTTGAACTTCGATATAATGTATATTTTGATCTCTAAGTACTATATAATGTTGGTTTGATTTCATCAGCGAATGCAGAAATTGATGAAATCAATAAATTCATTCTTTACAATTCTGAAGCGACACAACCGTGGGTTGCATTGTACGAACAAAAAAGAATGAAATGGGATAGTGACAGGAAAGAATTTAGACAGTTGAATGGTAGAAGTGTGCCTTATCCCGATCATTTAAAAGAAAATATGCCAAAGATATGCCCCAACAGTTGGGTTGCTAACCAAGTCAGAGAGAAATACGGTGCTACCAGTCATTACCCGCGTGCTGAAGAGGATGTGCTAAACGTAGGGATTGGATGCAGCAACTCGGTAATAATTTATATGTAAATTTGAAACTTATATTAAGACATCTACATTTCATATTATAATTGTTGGATTATTATTTATAAGACACATGACACTTATATGATTTTTTAAACTTTTTTATAATAGGTGCATTTGTTCCCATCTATGTGGGCATATGGACACCATTTTCGCACAGAAAATGCCGATGCTAGAAACATCACACAAAACTGTGGAGTGGAAGTCGAGTTCGATCAATCTAGTCGATCTAGCCATCGTGATCAACAACTAGTAAGAGGGACGTTAGGTTACGTCAGAAAGATATAAGAGATCGTTGAAGTGGAATTTTCTTCTTTCTAATGTGTTATTTTTAGGTGCAAGTGGTGGGACACTTTTGATCGGAATAATGTAAAGGAAGATCGTGATAGTAGGCTGATATGTATCAACTCTAGAAAGATATGGGATGAAGCTAAGGAGCCCTATGTTTTCCCTAAACACTGCAACTAGGTGTTTTTCTACCCAGATATGTTGGATAGGGATTGGTGGTTCGTATTGACACATGACCCTAGATCAAAACATATTTTTGAGAACAATAGTGTTATCATGCCATGCGAGCTAGAAGATAATGAGGGTGATCATGAGAACCGAGAGTGATATGGTACAATATTTGTTATTTCATCAATATTTATACTTTTTAAGATGAGTTTTTCGAAATATTAATGTAATATGTATTTTGAATTAATTGGTAATTTTCATTGTGTTAATGTTAAAATCAATAATTCACTTGATAATTTGGTATTATGTACTTGATCTTAAAAACAATGGCATACTATATAAATTAATTCTTTTTTTGTATCTAAGATCATAATAAAATAATGATAATTCTAATTAAGTATAGGAATTTATTTGCATTATTTTCTAAATTTCCTTATCTTACAATAAATCATATTATTCTATATTTATTATTTTACAATTATTTAAAATTTACAAATTTACAAATTTAAAAATTTTAATAAATTCATTTCACATTAATACAATTAAAATTTTACAAATATTTAACATACAATTAGAATTAGAATTACAATTATTAGAATTACAATTACAATTTTACAATTTCACGTGCAATAACAATTTTAGAATTTTACATATATACGATTACAATTACAATTTTAGAAATTTACATATATATCATTACAATTACAATTTAGAATTTTAAATACAATTACAAATACAAATATTACAAATTTACAATATCATGATCATTTGGTATTTATAAATTAATTAATAAACATCATGTTCATGATAAGCATCATACAAACATCATATTTGACTAAAAAACACATTCAAAATCGCTTACTGCATCATCGTGATCATGATCATCTAACAAAACACAATTAACATTATATATTAACATCATCAGTACAACACAAACATCAAATATACATCTCATGCTATCACATACACATCTATCTGCAAGCTGCACATTAAATGAACATATCTAACATGACCTAACAACATACACATAATGATGATCACCAACATTTAAATTAAGTACAACTGCAAAATGAACATAAAATACATGGACCATATATATATATAACTGAATAATGTTAAAAATATACAACTGTAATATAAATGTCATGGATCAGTCGATGATCGAGCCTCATCTCCATGATGATATCTGGTATATGCTACTGGAGGCTCATGAAAATCTGGCGCGGCGCGAGGCCGTGAACGATCATGAGATGTCGATGGTACGCTGCGCCTCACAGACTGTCCATCATGTGCTGCGACTCGCTCGTAATGCGCAACAGTCCTCGTCAGTAGCGTAAAAGCTGTCGTAACTCCTACGACATGCTGCATCAGGTTGTACATGTCACATGGCATGCCTCTCCACATCTGTAAGAGCCTATCATTGGCCTTTATATCTCTGAAATCAGCAGGGTTGATGCCCGCCTCAACAAGCAATGCAATGATTTGGTCACCCAACTTCATCCTGTATCTAGCATCACTCATACGTCAACCACGGGCCGGCGCACCAGCAGGAGCAAGTCTCTGATCTGCACCAGCCTCCTGTTGATCCTCGGCATCAAGATCATCAAGATCCACAACTGGATTAGGCGGTGGTGGCGACATCTCCTCTCCATCATAAGAGCCAAAATATGTAAAATATATACAAGTACACAACAATAATTAGAAAATTTCATTACACAATTTAATAAAAACAAGTTAAAGAAAATGTTAGAATAAATTTAAATAAAACAGTAATATTACCTCTATCATCTGGCTGCTCATCATCTGTGAAGAGGATGTTGGCACACCCTCGCCAATCCAACCCGCATAAGGACAGGGGACCATAATGAAGGGATGCTCAAAAACACTGGCTAGCAACCCCAGTGCATCATCTGATATCCTCGCTGGAAACAAAGTCTCCTCCCTCTTGGGCATCATCTGCCCCCACATATGCATATGTGCCTCAGTAATCGGCCTACGAGGCTGCCGAAGAAAAGAAGGCCTCGTCTCTAGAAACCTCTCAAAAAATAAACAAAAAATCTCTAAATCAAAAGGGAAGTTGACCCTCCCTTGTGCACGAGCACGACATCTATCTAATGTTGTACAGAACTACCATAAAAAAATGGCAGACCACCTGACAAGTCGTGGTTGCTGTAGTAAAGAATCAACATAATATAAAAGCTGGCAAATAATGTGTTGCCTGTCATTGGTGTTGTGCGAAATGGTCGAAATGATAAGTGAGAGACACTAGACCTCCTCACGACCAAACGCACCAATACATAACTATCCTCTGGAGACCTGAAAATCTGAAGGAGACAATATGTCTGCTCTAATGTATCTCTGGGAGTAAATTAACTGACTCCCTGCCACACAGCCAATTGGAAGCTCAGGGAACGAGGAAAAATCCACCCCTCTCCTCGAAAGCCCTGTAATAAAATATACATCCTCCCCAGTGGGCGTGTACCACTGGTCGATACCAACTCGGAAAGCCTATCACTGGGCATTCCACCTTCAGATAAGATGTCTCAAAAAACCACTATGGGACTTTAGGGAAGTAGCCTCCTCATAGAACTTGAGGAGGCCTACCTGCCTTAGGAGCCCCTGCGTCGCTGCTGTAATAGGGCGAGGGTACGCATCTCTCTCCCTCTCTCTTGCCTCCCACAGGTGAACCATGTTATATTGTTCCGCCTGTTGTTGTTGTTGTTGCTCCTCTTCTCTCCTTTCACGTCTCTGAATGATTGACATATTAAACACAATTTTTTAATTAAATGACACATGTATTTACAAATATACGTATATAAATATTTTTTGAAAAATAAATAAAACAAGATTCGGTGCGCCAAAAACACAGTCACGCACCGGTAACGGTGCGTCCCTCCACAGAGATGCACCGGCGACGGTGCACATAATGATATAAAAAGCACAAGGAGCGGTGCTCCAGAAAATATTTTTAGCGCACCATTCACTAAGTGCGGTGTCAGGAGGCCAGTGCGCTGACTTCACTATACGCCCTGGGGTTTATAGCTAAGTCAGCACACCGCCCTCCTGCCACCGTACATATTCGTACGGTGCGGCCAGGTATCCGAGCGCACCGCTCTTTGTCGTAAAATTTACAATTACACGGTGCGCCTTTGGAATCCGCCCTGGAACTGGTGCGGATACACTTAGCACCGGTTTACTAACCCAAACCGTTGACAATGTCGATTTGCAGTTCTGGTGCACCAAAAACCTTACGTGCCCCAGGGCAGATAATTTTGTCAACGCACGGGGTGGCCGCGATTCAACATTATTAACGGTGTGGCCTGGTAAATGACTGCACCGCACTTTTTAAAAAATTTAAAATAACACCATGCACCTCACGGTACTGCCCCGGAACTGGTGCGGACTCATTCAGCACCGGGTGCGGTGCGGCCTGTAAATTTATAGGCATCACCGCAAACCGGTGCGAGCCAAACGGCTCGAGCGCACCGCCAGACAATTTTTTTTTATTTTTTTTAATGGTTAATTTTAAGGTTTTTTCAAATTCTAATCCGCTAAAAGGTTTAATTATGGAAAAACAAGAAAAATACTTGTACATTTACCCGTCAAGGAGGCATATTGGTTGTATAATTTAAAAAAGAAAATTTGTCCACTATTTTATAAAATTCAAGCTGGAGATTGGTGGCAATGTACAGCAGTAGTGCGTGCAATAAGTGCAATGGGAGCACAGATGTCAGTGCGGCTAAAGCAAGGATAAATTGCACTAGTGCTTGAGAGCTCTCTAGCACTAACAAAAGTGAAAAATGCGGTTTTTTGGCCGTAATTTTTTTTTTTTTTTTAACCCTATTCCGGTGCGCCGGATTTTCACTGGAGTACCGGTGCGTTGCCTTAATGCCGCACCAGGCTCTTTCTATTTTTGCGCACTTTTAAGAGGCACCAGGGCGGCGTAACTATAACGCACCGGTGCGCTACAGTAACGCGATGCACCGGTAACAGTGTCCGGTGAACCAAAGATTTTTGCGGTTTTTGGGCCGTAATTTTTTTATTTAACCCTATTCCGGTGTGCGGGCTTTTTACTGCAATACCGGTGCGTTTCTTGTATGCCGCGCTGGGCTCTTTCCATTTTCGCGCACTTTTAGGAGGCACTGGGGCGACGAAATTTTATCGCATCGGTGCTCTACAGTAACGTCATGCACCGGTAACGGTGTCCGGTGAACCAATGATTTTTGCGGTTTTTTGGCCATAATTTTTTTTATTTAACCCTATTCCGGTGTGCGGGGTTTTTACTGGAGTACCGGTGTGTTTCCTGTATGTTGCGCCGAGCTCTTTCTGTTTTCGCGTGCTTTTAGGAGGCACCAGGGCGGCGTATTTTTAAAGCACCAGTGCTCTACAGTAATATGACGCACCAATAATAATGTCCGGTGAACCAATGATTTCTGCGGTTTTTTGGCAAGAATTTTTTTTATTTAACCCTATTTCGGTGCGCGAGATTTTTGCTGGAGTACCGGTGCGTTGTCTGTATGCCACACTGGGCTCTTTCTATTTTCACGTGCTTTTAGGAGGCACCGAGGTAGCGTAGTTTTAAAGCACCGGTGCTCTACAGTATCATGACACACCGGTAACAGTGTCCGGTGAACCAATGATTTATGCAGTTTTTTGGCTGTAATTTTTTTTTTATTTAACCCTATTCCGGTGCGCGACATTTATGGGGACCCCGGTGCGTTTCCATCGTTCCACCCTGGGAATTTTATGTTCCACTCGCTTTTATGACACACCGGGGCATGGGGATGTCACACACTGGGGTTGTATAGTAACCTGACGCACTGGTAATGGTGCCTGGTGAACCAATGATTTCTGCGGTTTTTTGGCCTTAATTTTGTTTGTTTTAAACCCTTTTCTGGTGCACGGCATTTACGGAGATCCCGGTGCATTTCAGTCATTCGGCACCGAGTCATTTATGTTCCGCGCGATTTTTATGAGGCACCGAGGCTGACAATATGACACATATAGGCGCGGTTGCTGAATTAAAAGCACCGGGAGGGTGTGTACGGAGCGCACTGTTTCCGATGTGCCAATGTTTTATGATGCGGTTTTTTTGCCGTAATTTTTTTTATTTAACCATCCACCGGTGCGCGCGTTTTGTGGGTGCCCCAGTGCGTTTCATTTATTCCACACCGGGCGGTATCTGTGCAGTCGACATGTAAAGCACCGGTGCTCTACAGAAATAAAACGCACCGAGCGTGTGTGTACGGAGCGCACGGTGTCCGGTGTGCCAATTTTTGTAATGCACCGGTGCTTTGTCATATTGAACACACCAGTGCATTTTAGGTTGATAAGAGCATCAGAAGAAATACATCCGCAAAAACGTCCGCCCGCCAACCTCCTCTAGGATCCTCCACTAGAAACAGACGTCTGGGGTATTTTTCTGTGGGGTTCCTCAAAAACATCCGCTAAAGGGTATTTTTCTTGTATTTCTCACAACCGAGACGAGTTAGTAGGTTAGGAATTCAGTGACTTTAAATAAAATAAGTCACTTCCCGGTGATAAGATAGGAGTCTCAATAAAATAACGTATATGTCGCGAACACTCAATCGCCACACTGTTGTGGCATGGGGACCATACCGCAACCAATTATGGTCCGGGGGGGGTTGCAGTAATTATACGACCAAGCATGTCAACCATCACTCAGTCATAATTCGCCGTCATGTAGGTGTCAATCCGTAGTGTCAGCCAAAAATTCGAAAATATATGTCTTAATTGGAAACACCATTCCGTAATAAAGTTTCCACATCATGTAACAATAATTAGCCATCACTTCCGCTCAACTCTCGAAGCCACCGTCAGCAGAGTCAGATTCCACCTCACCCGAGTAACTAACCACATGATTGTATCCGTGGGGGGCACCAGGGAAAAATTAATTAGTTATTCAGTTGCATCAACACCCTTCGTGCCAACATTACCACTTAATCTGCATGGAGAAAGGAAAAATCAGAGTGTCGGAGAATTGTGAATTGCAAGAAGAAGGAACTGCTATAATGGTCATCTAGAGGATATCACCAGGAGCTCAAAGGCGCATAATGAAAACACTACTAGTATCTTACATGAGAAAGAGGATGACAAAGACAGTGGTTTTTTTAGTTGAACCGTAACTGGATGGGAAAATTCAAAATCTAGAGCCACTGATAGGCAGGTATGACAATGCAGTCGTGATAGATACAGATTTTACGAACTTGTTCCAATTTCTAGCTTTAATAAGGCAAGTGTATATTGAAAACTATGTAAGGGAGAGTTGTAGTGAAGTAGAAAGAGTCCGCCCAGATTTCAAAGGTATCTAGAGGTCTATGATCCTTCATTTGAGAAGTTTACCAGTGTTCAGCACAATAAGAGAGGCGATGCAATGCAGAAATATCCTTATCAGCAGAATTCATAACGGGTCGCTCTGCCTCGGAAAAGAAATTCCAATTCATGTAGAGGATATCGACAAACTTATCATGTTATCAGCAGCAAGAAATGATGTATCGGCTGTTTTTCAGAATACTTCCAAAAGAGCGAAGAAGATAAGAGAATTTGACTATTATAGGAAATTTGAGACTAGAAGAGGAGGAAAGGGGGCAAAGATAGACCTTATCAATGTCCCCAATGTGAAGTTCACATGTTATTTGATAGCAGGAAAGACGATGAGGCACTACACCAAGGGGGAGTGTACTCTGGACACTATCTCAGTTGCAAAGCATTGTATATAGGGAGCGTAGCTCAATTAGTGTGCCTTCCTGCTACAAGAGCTCTTTGAAGCTTGCGAGGACAACTTCAAGAGAGCCATTGGATTTATATACTGGTACTTGATCATGGATTTGGCTCTGTGGATGTGGAGTCCACCAGGGAAGCGGCCTCTTGCGGACATAAGTGAAGATCAACTAATGGCTCTCATATACACGCCATGGAGGGTCTCAGGGGACCCTAGCAGTAAATAAATCAATGAAGAAGCATTCAAAGAGTGGAATAGAATGATGTTCAATATTTTCCAAGCACAGCGAAGAATTCCTAGAACTCTGCTAGATAAGTACTCTCATCAAGTATGGTTCGACATTTCACATGGAAAAACGTGGAATAGACCTGAATGTGTTGCGACAGACACTTTCCATAAGAAAACCCTGAGATTCCAACTGACAGAGGATGATTTCCACACAGAATTTTCTTCTTGGCTGAGAGTAGCAGGAGAAATCAGAGTCGGGGAGCTCAAGTATTCCTTCGACGCTATGCTTCCACATCTTCCACCAAGAGCAATGCCAGTAGAAACAGCTCACAAGGTATCACAGTTGCAACTCTAACCGTTGATTAAGAGGCTCGACCCACAAGTACAAGCTTTCAATAAATTCATGATAAGTATCGGAGCAAAATCCGCTACATTTCCAATGTTCAGTGAATTTAAAACACTTATTGTAGGGTCTCCATCATTGGCAACCCCAGTCCTCACCGCTCTCCCTTCTGCCACCTTCTATTCACATTCACAACCAACCATTGCCCCATTACGCAAGAATAAGGCGACCAAACCACCCATCCCAGGGCCTAAGGGAAAGAGAGCCAGAACTCTAAGATCAGACTAGGTGGTAGACTTAACAGAGGACCCTGTGTAACAGATAGTCACAAGAATTCCAATCACAGAGGAACAAAAAATGGGTACTCAAACTTCCCCCATCATGTCGCAACCCAACCCTTCCTCATCGCAAAGCACACCGGCATCCTCATCACCAACTACTGAAAATTCATCACCACATACTTCTAATGCTTCTAAAGATCAATCAACCCACACTGCATCCACCTTCGCCACCATTTCTGATGCATACCTACAGGCACAGTAATGGCTATTGATATTGAGGTTGAAGTTAACTCGGGTATTGTACGAGTAACCGAGGTTAACTCAGCCACGATAGAAATGAGGACCTTTCTAAATTTACTCATTCATATTGATCTACCCATTCCTGAAAATACTCCCACCGAGACTTCTCTCAATCCATTTCAACAATCGATGCTGGCATTACATCCATTCCTACCCACTCACCTACCCTCCACTAGTTTTCATATTCCCAAACCTCAAACCATTCCGTTGAGTCAACCGAACTCTCCATAAGGTCAATCTGAGCGCTCCATTGCCAGTTGACAACCGCTTAGAGAGAGAAATCCTAGTCCTAAGATGATGAGTAGTGGAGATCTTCAGAGTTGGGGACCCAACAAACTTTTTAGTTTCATACAAGCAGCAACTCGACAAGCAGAGTCTCTTCACAATGACCTCCTCCTGAGGTACGAGCAGCAACATCATCAGATTACAACACTCACTGATGAGCGTAATCAATTACAATAGGAAAGAGACAACCTTCAGCACCAAATCAAATAGATCATTGAGAATTTCTAGGATCTGTGGCCAATCATTACTAGTGTAGTTGAAGCCACACCCGCAGATATGTGGGCATGCCCGGTAGTCGAACACTCAATGCACACTAAGAAAAATTGCACAAATCTGGGCAGCGCCAACCAAGAGCTATAATAGGCCCTTTCAGCCAAACCACATTAGAAGATACTTCTACAGTGTTTGCAGAAAGGATAAACCAAAGACAGGAGTAGATGAGTCAGCTCAAGGAGGCTCAGGGGAGCACAATTACGAAAGCTTACACCTTTCTCAAGCAGATCCATGAATGCTCAAATTCACTAAAGATGAAGGCATGACCAGTTTCAGAATAACTGCAAAAGCTCTTCATCAAAATTAAAGGAACGCCTAATCCATCCAGCCACAGACAATTATACAATCAAGTCGAGGCTCTACAGCTACAAATGCAAGCAATTAAAGAAAAATCAGTAAAGGCAAAGCAGCTCCTTCGGGATCTCAGGCAGCCAGTTAAGCAGAAAGCCGAGACAATACAACAGTTGGTTTCCGAAGCGGACGCCAAGTTCAATGCATTGTTTACTGTCCTACCATAAACAATTGATGCCACTCAAGCCGACAGAGTGGTAAGTGAAACAGAACCATTGATTAAAACATGGCAAGAGGTGATCAATGATTTCATAGAGTTTAGAACAAAGGCCATACAAAAGGTTTCGGAGTTGGGGCCTTTGTTAGACTATGAGGAACCAAAGCAGAGGGAGCCGGAAAAGGATGCGGCCGAACAAGGCCATTCCAAGACAACAACCGACTATCAGCTAGGGACCGCAACATCGGGAGAAAATTGACTCAGGACGAGTCAATAGCTTGTGGTCGGGGCCTGTTGGGGCCTTTGTTTTGGGTAAACCATTTTTCAGTTGCGGACAGCCAATTGTAGGAACATCGAGTAGCGGAGAACTGTTATGAAAGAAAGGGATCCGTTGCGGGTTGTGGAAAAGGAGCAGACAGGGCGCGAAGTATAAATAAGAAACAACATAGATGGCAAGGACAGGTGACAACGAACAAGCAGAAAGAATCTTAGAGGCAGAGCCAACCGCATAAGAGAACAAGGAATGCTAGAGTGCAGCAAAACAACCGAGCGAAGGAAGGGTGAAGACTGACAGTGACAGTCAGAGGAGATAGATAAGCGAAGGAAAAGAGAGTTCACTTGGGGATCTTGGAAGGGGATAGGTTGGGTTTTCTATCATCACATAGAGCTCTTTGGAGCCGGAGATGTAATGTGTTGTTTATTCTGAACTCTGAGGAGTCTGATATGTACTGTGTTTATGATATGATATAATAGATTGAAGTTGTTTTGTGGACCTAAGGATGTGTATGTTGAATAGTTCTTATATATGATGTATGACCGGTGATTTCAAATTTTTTGATAGCTTTACTTGATGATTGTTAAATGGTAGTTTATTTCCTGATTAATATGCAATGAGTGTGTTCTACATAATTGTAATTTCTGGATAGTTGTTAGCAGTTTCTCTTCGGTATGGTTCTATCTCTTTTATCTTAGTAAGGTCACGACACGCCTCGGGTGAGACTCCTTGCTCTCCTTGAGCAGGGTGAAAATGTCGGGTTCTCCTAGACTACAGCGGTATCTCGTTGGCCCCAAGCTTGAACCTGGGTCTTGCCCAGAAGTCACCCTTTTTCGCCAACACATCACATATTTCCTTCCTTTACCAAAAACTCTTACTCCCTAAAAATATATGGAAAAGAACAAGATTTCCACTAAAGGAGGGAGGAGGAGTTCATAGCCCTTTAAGCTTGATTTGGAATCATTACCACTTGAACTATTTCTATGTAGAAATACATCATTTTTTTTTTACAGGAAAGAGTAGCTATATGTATTAATCGGAGCCAATTCTTGGCATAAACCAGGTAATTTACAATGGAAGATCAATGCCAATAAAGGCTCCAAATATATTTTCTTGCACTACGAGGCCTTTCCATTTTTCAAAATTTACAAATTATTTCCAAAATACTAGTCTGCAACTATATAAAGAAAAAAATTGCCTCAAAATAAGCATACGTTTGAAACTTATCATATAATATTTACAAAAAATCAAAACTTGGAAGAGATTTTATTCATTTGGTTATTCCTCCATGGCAACTGGGATATTGAGATCTAATCCTGGGCTTTTCTCTTCCACACCCCTGCTCTTGTTCTGTTGTAGGAATTTGAGCTCTTCTAATTGATGTCTGAGTGAGCCTATCTCGTCCTCCATCTCCCTAATTTTTTTTTCTTGGTGATTTGTTGCTCTTGCATTTCTAGCATATCTTGCTACTGTTGATGTATACTATGCTGAATTTTTTACAGTCCCATTCTTATCTCTTCGTGCTTTGATGAGCATCCCTCACAGGAAACATGCCATGTCCCTCACCCCTTTATACTTCTGCCAGACATGCAGTTTTTCCTTGGCAAACGACGACCCCAAGACCTAGTGTCTGAGCTTCACACCTCTCAGTTGCTTTGTGCTTCCATCCAGGGAACGACGTCCACACTCCCAAATATTTGATCCAATATCCGAAAACACTCTCACCCACCGACTGTAGCCAAAATCATTGCAATGACAGTTACATAAGCCACTCTGTCACCTTCGCAGCCTCCCTCTTTAGTCACTATTCACTTATATAACCCTGAGCCCCAGTCTTTCCCAGGACCACCCTGTTTCACCACCTTGCCACCCTCCTAATAATTAGCACTGCCCTCACATCCTAGAGCCTTATAGTTGCCTCAAAACTTATCCAAAAAACCCTAACTCTAGATCACAGACAAACCTCCTCGGTGAAAAGCAAGAATTGAGATGAAAGAAACTCCCATAGAACTTGACCAACACCCAATATCCAATCTTAGCATAGGCCCAAAACCTATATTTTCTCCCAAAATCCTTCTCCCAAGGGAACTATAAATTCAATTGTCGGAGACTCTCGCAGATCCAAACCGTGGTCTAATTACCAAACTTCACACATGCATAGTCCCATGAACCACCTACAAGCTCATCCTTTAGAATCACCACTAATGACTTTATAACATACCCTTAGTCGCCTACTCTAATTCCCAAGTTCCCCTCCCCACTGGACTATAATATTTTTGAAAAAAGTACTAAATGAACCTTCTTTATGCCTTGTGATATGGACAGAGCCTGCCTTAGAGGCAAACTCCACCCGACCTTACTAATTCAAACAGGTTTTTTGTCATAATTTTGCTTGACTATATTGCATAAATAGAGCTTGAGCCTGTTGTGGATGACCTCACTCTGCAACCACTCTATGCCGCCATCTTCCCCATGTACATCCATGATTCCCTTGTACCTTGATTCAACATGTTATCACTCCCTCTGTTTCCCACGGCTGAGAATGGAGACTGAAGGAGGTAACCTCAAACCAATCTTTAGGTCTGGTAGCTAGCCCTACCAGAACCACAAAGGGCTTTCTCAATGTCACTTTTAAAGCCAATGAGGTAATTGTAGATATAATTACCTTAGGTTAGATATAAGCTCAGTGAATTAGGGTTGTTTGTTTTGAATTTTTGCTGGATAGTAACGATAGTAAAGGAACTAGGTCTAGGTTTTAGGTCTGATTTCAAAGGTGCAGCTGCAGAGATAAGGATGAGGTCAGGTAGGTATACTTAGAAACATACTTAATTTTTCATTGTGTAAAGGGTTCGAAAACAGAAAGAGAGTCAGAATGATCATGAACACATGAGTTCATTCATCAAAGGAAGTAAAACACATTCATGAAAATATTATAAAACATAGCATAAAAGCATGATTTTTGTTCATAGACTCATAACATCATCATATAAAAGCAAACATGTGATGGAAAGAAAACATAAGCATTAAAATTGATGGTGAAACTGAGAAAAAATAATGCTAATAAGCATAACACTAGAGTCCCAAAATTATGGCTGCAACATGTCTTTGATTTCACTGGAAAAAAAAAATAGTACAGAAGCTCCACACTGCAAATAACAACTATCCCACCCCTAAAATGACTTGAGTTGGAGCACATATAGAAAATATATAATATTCCACATCATAGGGTCAAAATCTGATCCAAAACACTTCATAAATGCACCCTATGAGTCATTTCCTATTTTTTAGGGAAGTTAGAAACAATCTCCCCAAACTTAGCTAATAGTTATGAGTCTCTGTCTCCTTGAGTAATTACATGATTCCTCAAAAATGAGGGGAAAATCAGACTCCCTTATCCACAAAATAGCTCATGGGACAATTGTAACCTCGAGATTTGGCCCATTTTGCATTAACACCTGTCCAGAAATAATCCAAGACAGAAGCGTCGCGCCACTTAGTGAAGCGTCACACTTTTCAGCAAAAGCATAGTGCCGCTTTGAGGGGATTTGTAGGTGGCTTTAAGGCATCTTCCTGCTGATTTGAAAGTTGGGCAAGGTAGCCCTATATTTCCTCTATTCAACCCAACCTTTAAACTGATAAAAAAAAACAAAAAACAAAAAACAAAACAAAACAAAAACCTGAAAGACCTTCAAAACTCCACTTTTCCAAGCTTACTCCAAAAGTGCCGCACACAGGGAAAAACAGTGGCAGAAGCATGAAAAATAGGGTGTTTTTTTAGTTATTCTTCAAACTAGGAGGTGCACTGGAAAAAAAATACAATATATGGAATGTATAATTCAAGAGAAATCCAACCATGTAGATAAAACCTCATTTGGAGCCTCTGAGGAAAAGCATCACGCAGCTACGCGACACTTCTGTAAAGGTGATTGCCAAAATTGCCAAAAATCCAAAATTTTCCAAACTTTTTCTCCAGAAATAGGGCTTAAAGATGGATCAATATCTCTTTAACCATAACATTTTTTACAAAAATGAGAGAGGTTTTTGTTCTTTGGTATGGTATAAACAAAACGCTCCTCCAATTTTAAAAAATACTTTCCCATTTTTTCATAATCCAAGTTTTAAGTTGATCTCTAAAAATTGCAGAAGCGTAGCGTGCCCTCAACAGAAGTGTAGTGCGCTCTTTGAGAGGGAGTTTGGAGAGATTCCCAGAGGAGTTTTGGGTTGCAAGTGGTATGGTTGGAAATATTAGGATGTATGATACAAAATGGATTCATCAAGAACTGCAAAAACCTGCTTTAAACCCCTGAAATATTGACTTGAAGACAACCTGTCCAAAAGTGCAGAAAATGATTTGGAGCAGCTGTATTTTGGGAATTTCTCTCAAACCATAACACCTGTGCATAAAATGAATGAGGTTTTTGTTCTTTGGTCTATGATTGACAAAAAAATCTTTATTTTTTGTCAAATACATCTTGTATAAATTCTACAACATGCATGTATATCTTAGATTCACCTGATCTAACAATGTACTAAAGTTAAATATAAATCGCTTCTACAAATCTTTTGCGGAATTAAAAACACAATCGCTAATCGCATGAACATGAAGAAGAATCAAATCAACCATAACCCAGATAATTTCTCGGGGAAAGCTTATAGCTAAAAACCCCACTATCTTATGTTGTATATTAAGCATGGATCATGAAACAATTACATACAAAACTCTTCTCACAGGAGCCCTCCAGTACTTAGCTAATTGTCTCACACTGTCATATGAAAAACTGACCAACACATAGCCAATTCTCAGCCTCTAGACAGACTTCTTTGCTTGCGCAATCCCTGATGGAATAGATCCATAAAAGATAGGAATTATTGCCTTCCTTCACTGTGCAAGTATCATGGGCACTCCAATGGGTGTTTGGTTGCATGTGTGCAAGCCAATAATCCTACAACTGATAGTCAACTTCCCTTTCACCTAGAACTCAACTGGGTCTCCACTGGATCTAACATGCATGTATCTAATAATAGTAAATCCTCAGTTTCATGTGAAATCACTGATTGTGAATTAAATAATATTTAATTCACTTGATCTCTCACTAGTGTATCAAACAGTTACAACAAGCACAACTGAGTTTAACTCACTTAATTGAGTTAAGATGGTTAAAACCTGCATTAATTAATGCACCACTGCACTTCGAACTCTGTTATAACTAGAATTACTCTGCATGCCTCACCAATTACCTCTAACTTGAAATCCACTAGCTAACTGAATTTATCACTTTTAGTTAACTTTTTCAATTCAACATTGAGAATAGATTACAGTTTAATGTCCATCTTAATTAAGGGATAACCAAAATAGACATGCACCCAAAAATAGCACTGTGGGCCCCACCCTAGTCTGGGTGCTTAATGCAACTAGGCGTGGGTGTTGAAATTTTCTTGTTGAATCTCAACACTCCCTCTCAACAAGAAAGTGATTATCCTTCACCCCGATCCTATCTCTATGGTATTCGAATTTGATCCTAGTGAGCGCCTTCGTTAGAATATATGCATCCTGATCTTATGTGGGAATATATTGAAGCAACATTATCTTTCTCTGCACACAATCTCTAAGTTGATGGTATTGGATATCTATATGCTTGGACCTATCACGAAACACAGGATTAATTGAGATTTTAATGCAACTTTGATTATCACAATGAAACATTGTCGGATCGATCTGAGAACCAAACAAACCAACCAAGATCTTTCTCATCCAAATAGCCTCAAATGCAGCTTGAATTGCTGCCATGGATTCTGCTTCTGCTGAACTGAGTGCCACAAATCATTGTTTCCTGATGTACCAGGGAATTGTTGTCGATCCTATGCTAAAGATCCCTCCTGATGTGCTCCTTCTATCTGATGGATTGCCTTCCCAATCTGCATCCGTGAAGCCTTTAAGCTTCACTCCCTCTGTCCATCTATACCATAGACCATACTCTGATGTGCCCCTCAGGTATCTTAGGACATGCTTCCCCGCCTTCCAAAAGAGCTTGGTAGGCTTAACCATAACTTGACTCAGTTGGTTAACTGCGTAGAAAATGTTCGGTCTTGTGTTCACCAAATACATTAGTGAACCCACTAACTGCATGTAGACAGTAGCATCCACTACCTCTCTAGAAGAGCATCCTCTTTCCTCCAATTTCCTCGAATAGGAGTATCCATGGGTTTGCAGCTCTCCATGTTAAACTTACCTAGTATCTCCTTTGCATACTTTCCTTGAGACACAAAAATTTCACCATCCCGCTGCCATATTTCCTATCCAAGGAAATAATGAAGGAGTCCCATGTCCTTCATTTTGAACTCCCTTGCTATCCTCCTTGCATGAGTGTATCAGTTGCTCATCACCAGTCAAAATTAGATTATCAACATATAGAACAATAATCAATAGCTTATCCTCAACCACAATATGGTACAGGTTTGCATCTGCTTCAATTTTGGTGAAGCCCGGTTTTCGGTGAAATAGTTTTCTATCCGAGTGTACCAAGCATGGGGTGCTTGCTTCAGCCCATACAGTGCTCTTTTGAGTCTGCACACATGCAACTCACTGTTGAAGATTTCGAAACCTTCAGGCTGCTCTATGTACACCTCTTCCTCAATGATCCCATTGAGAAACGCAGTTTTCACATCCATCTGATGAATGCATCAGCCCATCTGCCCTCAGAGTACAAGGATGGATCTTATGGAAGAGTACCTTGCAACAGGTGAAAATTTCTCATCATAATCTATCCCTCGATCTCTGAGAATCCCTGCGCCACAAATCTGCCCTTGTATTTCTCCACACTCCCATCAGCAGCTTTCTTTACCTTGTAGATCCATCTTGATCCAACCACTGATTTGTCGACCGGTCTTGGGACTATCTCCCATAGACTGTTCTTGACAATGGATTCATACTCCTGCACCATTGCATCAACCCACGTTGGCTGCTGCACTACTTTCTAAAAGGAAGATGGTTCAGTAACAATACATTTTCTCATAAGAGCCATGTATCCAGTAAATCGGTCAGTAGAATGTCTCTATTTGCACTGTGAAATAGGGGCTCCTACATTCTCTACAACATCAAGTCTCAATCTATTAGCTTTCTTGGTTCGCCTTCTGCCATTTTTGATGGATGGATCTGCATGAGTGTTTTCCTCCACTCCATGAACCTCCTCGTGTGGTTGATCCACATCTTGAGACTCATCCTTGGGAACCAATAGTTCCTCCTCTGCATCCAAGTCCAGCTCCCTCTCAAGGGACAACAACATGGCTTTCTCCTCATAAAATTTTATATCCTGTTGCACAACATTCATTCTTCTGTTTGGAAAATACACACGATAATTATGGGGTGTTTCAGTGTACCCTGCAAAAATCCCAACCTCAACTATCGGTTCCAACTTCTTCCTGGCGTCCTTGGTCACATGCAGATAAAAATATGATCCAAAAATCTTAAAGTGTGAAACATCGGGTTTCTTACCAGTGAAATCCTTTTCAGGTGTACTCATTCCAAGTACACTATGAGGACAACGGTTTTTCACATGTACTATTTTGTTGCATGCTTCTGCCCACAGATGAATCGATGGGCCTTGATCATTCAACATCGCTCCTCTTGCACCCAAAATATTTTTGTTCTTCCTCTCCGTGACCCCATTCAACTGTGGGTTATGAGGCACTATGAGTTCTTTTTGAATTCCTTCTTTGCGGCAGAAGTTCTTGAATTCGTTAGAGTTTTATTCTCCACTTTTATCGCTCCTAAGAGCCTTCACTTGCTTCCCCGACTCTTTCTCCACCAGTGCCTTAAACTCACAAAAGTTAGAGAATGTTTGATCTTTCTTATGCATGAAGAAGATCCAGCACTTACGAGAAAAGTCATCAACAAATATTACATAGTACTTATGTTTTTCTGTTGAAGTAACAGAGAAAGGACCACACACATCTGTGTGAACTCTCTCAAAGATCCCCGAAGCTCGGTTTTCCTTCTCATGGAAGGTGGCCTTTACATATTTTCCCATAGTACATCCCTTGCATGTGTCTGACTGCGCAAGTGTACCGCTAGGAAGACTAGTAGAAATCTGTTGCATGACTTTCAAGGCTCCATGGTGAAGATGGCCCAATAATCTATGTCATAATTCACCCTCATCCCGGCTCACCACTTGATCTGCCTTGCCCATCATTGTTGCGCAACCATCTACCTCTAGCTTTTAGAGATTCTTAACTCGAATCCCTATCCTCTTGGCTTGTCTTGTTGTTTTGTGTTGCAGGAAGGCTTTTCCTTCACTAAAAACAACATCATAGCCTCTATCCTCCAACATTGCGACTGAGACTAAATTTTTCTTCAAACCTGGTACATGCATTACATATTTTAATTGAAAGGGTTTACCTAACTACCTCTGAAAGGTAATGGTACCAATCCCGATAGCAATGTACTACCCATCATTGCCCATTTCAATATGCATCTAGAGATCCTTCTCCTCCAAGTCACTGAAAATTTCCTTGTCTCTCGTCATGTGAAAGGAAGCGCCACTATCCAAATACCACACAAATCCCAATGCACTGGACACCATGCATGAGATAAATTAAAATTCAAGCTCAAATTGCAAGGCAAGGGCCTCACCAGCTTAAGATCCTCCATCCTTCTTGTTCTTCTTGTTTTGTGGATAGTTAGTAGCAAAATTCTTATGCTCGTGACAGTGAAAACACTTCACCTTGGACATGTCCTACTTCTTGCCATTCTTGGACTAAGATTTAGAATGGAATTTCTTCCCCTTCCCCTTCCTTGCATTGGCAGACAAAGTAAAATCCTCTTCATCTTCATTCTTATATGAAGATCCATCTCTGGTGTTCCCTCTGAACTCCTCCTGCACCGAATCCAACCACAGTCGTTCCCAATCTGGAAATTTTTCCCCTTCCATTGATAGAGTCTTGATAACTATACCAACTCTTGGGAAGTATTAAGAGATCCAATCTCACCAAATCATCATCAGCGACTGTTATTCCAATGCTCCCTAGTTCATCCCGACATTGGACAAACTTTGTTAGATATTTTGGAATGGTGTCACCCTTTTCCATCTTGATCTTTCTGAGTTTATATTTGAGCACTAATTTTCTATAGTCGCTGCTGCTTTGGAATAGATCTGTCAAAGCCTTCCACATTGCATATGGTGTGGCTTTCCCATGGAGGATTGAGACAATGTGGTCTCGTACTCCCTCCAACAGGATCCTCCTCGCCTTTGCCACTTTATTTTTCCATGCATCAAGATTTGCAGCATCTGCTACAGTGGGTTTAGCAACATCATTGTTAATGAATTCCTTTAATCCATTGTCTTCAAGTACTGCCTCCATCCTGTCCTTCCAAGCAATATAGTTTGAGTTGACCTCGAGTGCATAATTTAACCTCAAGCCATTAAAATCCATTTCGATCTTTAATAAGCTATAGCACCAAGAAAGTCTCTCTGCAAATTCGAATTCTATCCAGTCACAAACTTAGCTCCTACTTCACTTGTGCAATTTCCTGTGCTCTGATACCATGTAGAAATTATACAACATGCATATATAAGTTGGATTCACCCGATCTAACAATGTACTAAAATTAAATACTGAATCGCTTCACAAATATTTTATGGAATTAAAAACACAATCGCTAATCACATGAACATGAAGAAGAATCAAATCAACCACAACACAGATAATTTCTCAGGGAAACATCTAAAAACCCCACTATCTTCTATTGTATATTAGGCATGGAAAATGAAAAAATTACATACAAAACTCTTCTCACAAGAGCCCTCCAGTACTCAGCTAATTGTCTCACACTGTCATATGCAAAATTGACCAACACATAACCAATTCTCAACCTCTAGACAACATGCCTTGCTTGCACAATCCTTGATGGAATAGATCCCTAAAAGATATGAATTTTTGACTTCCTTGACTGTGCAAGTGTCATGGGCACTCGAATGTGTGTTTGGTTGCATGTGTGCAAGCCAATAATCCTACAACTGATAGTCAACTTCCCTTTCACCTAGAACATAATTGGGTCTCCACTAGATCTGATATGCATGCAACTAATAATAGTAAATCCTCAGTTTCATGTGAGATCACTGATTGTGAATTAAATAATATTCATTTCACTTGATCTCTCACTAGTGTATCAAATAGTTAAAACTAGCACAATTGAGTTAAATTGATTACAACTTGCATTAACTAATGCACCATTGCACTTTGAACTCTGTTACAACTAGAATTACTCTGTATGCCTCACCAAATACCTCTAAATCGAAATCCACTAGCTAACTGAATTTATCACTTTCAGTTAATTGTTTCAATTCAACATTGAGAATATATTACAGTTTAATGTCCATCTTAATTAAGGGATAACCAAAATAGACATGCACCCAAAAATAGCATTGTGGGCCCCACCCTAGTCTGGGTGCTTAATGCAACTAGGCATGGGTGCTGAAATTTTCTTGTTGAATCTCAACACATCTTCATTACTTCAGAAAGTAAATTTGAAGTAGGATTGTCCCTATGTGTAATGTAAACCCTAGCAAATGATCATGAAAATCTAAAAATTATGCCATGGGTATGAGTTGGCTCAAATCTGGAAACTTGACCTCTATTATTTGGATTTCTCTTCTCACCTTCCATGATGTTTGTTAGCAAGAAGAAACCCTAGCTTGATATGAAGGAAAGGAAGGGTGAAAACTATGAAAACAGGGGGAAATGGGGCAATAAGTTTAGGGAGGGAAATGGAGGGGATAGGAGTTAGGGAAAAATATGAAAAAATTAGGGGAGATAGGGTAGTGTGTTAGGAACACAATATAGGTGGAATATTTGGAAATGGATAAGGGAAAGAGGGCAAAAGGTCATAATCACGGAGTTGACCTAGTATCTTTGCAAAAGCATAGTGAGAACTAGGGTTTGAGTGAAAATGATATTTATGAGAGGTATGAGTGATATGTAGTGATTTGGTAAGGTATATGAGTGATGTGTGAAGGTTTTCATGTGATGAAACTAGGGTTTTTCCAACTAAAACAAGCTAAACATCAATGGAACCAAAAACGTAGTTGAAAACCCTAGAAGAGGGAATCCACCCTTTGCTGAACAAATTGAGCTGAATGAAAGGTGAGGGATGATCACTTATTGACTTAGGAGTACCTGAACCTTGAGAAATGTTGAATTGACCCTTCTCGTTTCTCATTTGGCTTTATTTTCTAATTTTCTAACTCCCAATGAAGGCGATTTGAAATGTGAAAATGACTCTTATTTGCCTTATTCACATGGCATGATTGGCATTATGATGGAGGAATAAAGGAAACCTAGACCATGACCTAGATGAGGGTATGTTGACTGATCTATGACCCTAGGTGTGATGAATGACATGACCTTGAATTTGATAATGACAATGAATGGGTGAAGGGAGCAGCATCAGACCTTGACAACATTTCAGTGAACAAAATTTTATTCGAGAATTTGTTTGAAAACATGAAATTTTGACTGAGGACCACCACTAAATAAACCTGAAAGAGAGTATTTGATCATTGAACATTTAGACACTAACATTGGCTCCAGCTGGGGATGGAATCTCCTTTAGGAGGTTTCAAGAACATCGTAGACCAGGTAGCCTCATCCATTGGGCAATGGAGTCAAAAATAAAACACTAGACACTCAAATGACTAATTGAAACAAACACCGACTTTGACTCAAAAACTTGACTACTGACTGAACTTACTAATGGAAACTAGCCATCGGGATGTTAGGGCCTTCGCCTCGGGCTTCAAATCCTGATGATAACTACCCACTTACTAAAGATATATATACAATCGTGTGATATTATCCCTCCAGTGTAACCAATCCAGCAAATGGCTACTTACTTAAATCTTGCTTACACTTTCCTTAAGAAGGCAAAAGGAAAAAAGATAGGCAACTCAAAGTGTCCCCTGAACATGTGCTCATGATCCATAAATACAATAATATTCATCTTCCCATATGGCTGCAACAAACTAACCAAAGGATCATGAAGAACATGCAACATAAGCCTTCCTGGATGATTTAAAACAGGAAAGCAAACCTCCTTCCAAACTGTTGTTTTTCGGATGTCCTGAAATTGATCACCTTCATCAATGAATGTTGCAACATCGACCTTGATTATTGGTTGTAACAAATTGGCAATAGGGTCTTCAAAATCATGCGAAAGGCCTTTAAAATTTTCACCCAGAAATTCATGATCATTATCAAAATCAATTAGTGCAGCTTGGTTAACTAAATCTTCCTTCAAATCATTTCCAAAGCAAGACTCTGAATGTTCATGAAAGGTTTCAATAGGAGCAATCATATCATTATGCACAAACATCGATTTTTGATCATTCAAATCTGCAGCGAGACATTTTGGGACATCAACTTGTGTATAAAAAAGTTGTTTGTCATTCTTTGTAAGAACATCCCCATGAGAGCCTTCAAGTATAATAGTCATATCATGTATATCAGGACTATTCTTTTGTGGATCAAACAATTTTGTTGTAGTCTCATTAGATAATTCTTTTTGAAGACTATCATCTTGTTTTTTATGATGGAAAACAATCACTGACACCTGATCCTCTTGCAACCATGGAATATTCTCTACATGAATTAGTTCACTACTTGCACCTTGATCACACAAAATCTAAGAAAATGGCTGCAAATTTTCTCTTATCTCTGGAGAAAGGACATAGATTTCTACATCAAGTTCTTGATTGATTTCATCTTTAGCTAAAAGAGAAATTGTTGATGGTTGTAAGCTTTCTACATGTTTTAAATCCTCTTGATCATCATGACAACTAACCTGAGAAGAGAATTCATAAAGAGCCTCTAACATATCCTTGTCATCCATAAATTCTAGATCCTTGTCAATACATTCAAGATATTGAATGAAACCCTCAAAATGATCACAACAATTATGTACCAGCAGCAAATATGGATAATACTCTTTATAATTTTCAAAGAAAACTGAATGAAAATCCTTTAAAGAACATACAGTAGCTGGTCTCAACCATTCATACGATGTTCTTGATTTGTCTTCCAAAGTAGCCATAAATATCTTCATTAAGCAGTCCTCAAGAAACTTAACTTTAAGTCTACGTACATGCATATGAAACTTGATCAAGTGCAAGGCAACATCATCTTTCTTTTCATCTTTGAGCATGTGAAAATAAGATAACCAATCAACATAACGCATAGGATTTGGAAAGCCATGGATATGAGATCAATCCATAAGAGCATATCTGGAATTCCTTCTTGCAGTTGAATCCATCTTGAAAATAGTGAAGTCACCAAAAAGTTCTTGAAGCTACCGGTTTTTGAACAGTGGAGTCGCCATGAAAACTCTGAACTTTTGGATTCTTCGACACTAGATTCGCCAAGTGAAATATCTGCAGCCTTCTTGTGCCTAACCATGGTTCACCATCATCAATCGGAGCTAATCTTTTTCGTTATTTCTCGAGAAAGATTTCACCTTCACTCCCCGCAACAACGCCAAAAATGTTATCACTCCCTACATTTCCCAAGGATGAGAATGGAGACTGAAGGAGGTAACCTCAAACCAATATTTATGTATGGTAGCTAGCCATACCAGAACCAGATAGGGCTCTCTCAATGTCACTTTTACATTCAATGAGGTAGTTTTAGATATAATTATTTTAAGCTAGATATAAGCTCAGTGAATTATGGTTGTTTGTTTTGAATTTTTGCTGGATAGGAATGACAGTCAAGGAACTAGGTCTAGGTTTTAGGTATGATTTCAAAGGTACAGCTGCAGAGATAAGGATGAGGCTAGGTAGGTATACTTATAAACATATTTGATTTGTCATTGTGTATAGGGTTTGAAAAGAGAAAGAGAATCAGAATGAGCATGAATACATGAGTTCATTCATCAGAGGGAGTAAAACACATTCATGAAAATCTTATAAAACAGAACATAAAAAACATGAATTATGTTCATAGACTCATAAGGTTATCATATAGAAGGATACATGTGATGGAAAGAAAGCATAAGCATTCAACTTGATGGTGTTACTGAGAAAAAACAATTCTAATAAGCATACCACTGGAGTCCCAAAATTATAGCTGCAACATGTCTTTGATTTCACTAAAAAAATTGTACATAAGATGCACACTGCAAATAACAACTATCTAATCCCTAAAATGACTTGATTTGGAGTACATATAGAAAGTATAGAAGATTCCACCTCATTGGGTCTAAATATGATCCGAAACACTTCATAAATGCACCCTATGAGTCATTTCCTAGTTTTTAGGGAAGTTAGAAACAGTCTCCCCAAATTTAGCTAATAACTAGGATTCTTTGTCTCCTTGAGTAATTGCATGATTCCTCAATATTGAGGGGCAAAAACAGACTCCCTTATCCACAAAACAGCTCATGGGACAGTTGTAACCTCAAGATTTGGACCATTTTTCATTGACATGTGTCCAGAAAGAATCCAAGACAGAAGCGTCGCACTTTTCAGCAGAAGCGCGCACCACTTTGAGGGCATTTTTAGGTGGCTTTAAGGCATCTTCCTGCTGATATGTAATTTGGGAAAGGTAGCCTTGGATTTCCTCTAGATGAACTTCTATATAATGTATATTTTGATCTCATATGTACTATATGTCGGTTTGATTTCATCAACGAATGAAAAAATTGAAGCAATCAATAAATTTGTTCTTTATAATTTTGAGTGACAAACCGTGGGTCGCATTGTACGAACAAAAGAAGATGAAATGGGATAGTGACAAGAAAGAATTCAGAAGGTTGAATGGTAGAGTGTGCCTTATCCTGATCATTTAAAAGAAAATTTGCCAATTATATGCCCCAACAGTTGGGTTGTTGATCAAGTCAGAGAGAAATACGGTGCAACTAGTCATTACCCATGTGCTGAAGTGGATGCACTAAACGTAGGGATTGGGTGCAACAACTCAGTAATAATCTATTTATGAACATTTTAAACTTAATAATTCACCTTTGAAATGTAACATCTATATTTTATATTTTAACAGTTGGGTTATTAGACACATGACACTATGATTTTTAACTTTTTTATAGGTGCATTTGTTCCCATCTATGTGGGCATTGGAAAAAAATTTCACATAGAAAATGCCGATGATGGACACATGACACAAGACTATGTAGTGGAAGTCGAGTTAGATAAATCTAGTCAAGCTATCCACCGTGATCAAAACCTAGTACGAGGGACATTAGGTTACGTCGAAAAGATACAAGATATCATTGAAGTGGGCTTCTCTTCTTTCCAATGTGTTATTTTTAGGTGCAATTCGTGGGACACCTTTGATCGGAATAATGCAAAGGAGATCGTGATAGTAGATTGATATGTAACAACTTTAGAAATTTTTGGGATGAAGCTAAGGAGCCTTATATTTTCCCCAAACATTGCAACCAGGTGTTTTTTTTCCCCATATGTGTTGGATAGGGATTGATACATGACCCTAGATCAAAACATATTTTTGAGAACAATAGTTTTATCATGCCAAGCAAGCTGGAAGATAATGAGGGTGATGAGAACAGAGAGTGATGTGGTACATGTGTTATTTCATCATTTATACTATTTAAGATGGGTTTTTATAAAGAAGAGAACTTAATCTTATAACTAAGACTCTTTTTTTCCAAACATTATAATATGTATTTTGAATTAATTGGTTTGCATTGTGTTAATGTTAAAATCATTTCACTTGATAATTTGCAATTATGTTGATCTAAAAAGCAATGCACTGTATCAAGTTCTTTTTTTTATATCAATTCCTAAGATAATACAACTACTTGATTGCTTTAAATGGTTTTTCACTATATCATTACTTAAATAAATACACCATATATATATATGAATGATATCTTCAAAATTTTAAAAAACATGTATTAATGTATACTATTATTTTTGGTATGTAAGATTATAATAAAATAATGATAATTCTAAACATGAATTTATTTGCATTATTTTCTAAACTTTATTATGTTACAAAAATTCATATTATTCTAGATTTATTATTTTACAATTATTTATATTCCTACAAATTTACAATTTTACAGTTATGGTAATTTAACAATATGTACAATATACATTTTACAATTTTACGATGATTCAATTTTACGGTAGTTATGGTTCAAATTTGACAATTAATTTACAATTTTACAATTTTACAAATTTACAAATTTTACAATTTTAATAAAATTCAATCATGACAATACATACAATTACAATTACAATTTTACAATTTCACAATACAATTACAATTACAATTACAATTACAATTTTACATACAATTACAATTTTACAATTACCAATACATAATATTTACTAAATATCATGATTTAATATTAAAAATAAACATCACGATCATGATAACCATCGTACAAACATCATATTCTGAAATACACAATCAAATTCACTAACATCATCTAATCATAATGATCATGATCATCTAAAAAAACCCAAGCATTGTATAACATCATCACAACACAAACATTAAATATACATCTCATGTCAAATAACTGCTATAACATACACATCTATTTGTAAGCACATTAAATGAACATATCTAACATGAGCTAACAATATACACATCAACTCACAGAAGAACCCCTCACAGGTGCAACTAACCTCCATTTCAGGCTGGTATTACCCAAATTCCACAAAATCAACTTCTTTCATATTCTAAGGAAGTTAAATTCTAAGGCTAATATGGAAGCCAATCTAGGCGCTCTCCGGAGAAGGAGATCTCTATCAGTAAATGGCCTTGAATCGATCTGCATCATCCCATAATTCTGGAGTAGGCTGGTCCTATGTCTCTCCGAGCAATACTGTGTTTCAAGACCTTCTCCAATGGCCAAATCTAAGGGACAGGTAAAGGTTAGGAGACTCGGCTTCATCAACAGGAATAAATGCAGAGCGCAACTCCTCTGACCTCGATCTCTGATTTCAGTGGGATCCCAAAGTTGCTTTACCTGGAAAAACTCTGGGAAGGCATTGGGAGGTTTTTTATTTCTTCAATACAGCTAGAATTGGCCTCCTGGAGGACTCTGTTGTAATCTTTGAAGCGACAATCACATCTGGCAGAGGTGGGACTCTTTTTGGCAATCTGCAACAAAAAATTAGGATCCGGAAGACAAACCATAAGAAGTCAAGAGTCGATATCATGGAGGACTCTGCAATGAACCTCACCGAAGAGAAAATCAGTTTAGGAACTGATGGGATCCCTCTTGGCAATCTGGGACTCAAAGCTAGAATGCAACAGGCAATCACAATGAAGTCCAATGAGGTGGAATCCAAAATTAAATCAGAACAAGTGTATCTTCCAGCGTTGGCCAAGTCTTGCAATCACAACGAAAACTCATTAACGCATTCATCTGAAGTTGACTGGAATCTCCTCGACGTCTGGAAAAAGGAAAGCAATAGTTGTAGGAAGGAAGTGGAGAAATGCCCTGTTAAAGCCTTCGGAAGCTGTTTTTCTGACCTATAATATATATAATGTCAAAAATATACAATTGTAATAGAACTGCATATAAATGTCAAATATCTGGTGGTACATCAATACTATAACTAGTCGAGGCTTGCTCAGTTGATGGTGCCTGCTCAGATGGTGCCTACTCCAGAGATGCCTGCTCAAAACTAGATGTTGGTTACTCATCTTTGTGAGGTGAATGAGGAGGATTTGGAGTACTAGAATGATCACTCCCCTCATGGTCATCATCTGAGTTGTTGTGTCGCGCATCTCCATGGCGCCTATCCCTCCTCGCTGCCAGTAGCCTGGAAGCTCTAACGATATGACGCATAAGGCTCATCATATCGTGTGGCATGTCCCTCCAGAGCTCCGTGAACATACGATATTCCTGGATGTCTTTGATCGTTGCAGGGCGAACTCCCTCATCAACTAGGAGTCTACATAGTCGGTCGCCCAACTCCATCCTGAATCGAATGTCAGCCCTACGTCGCATGCTCGCGGGTATCTGCACCTGAGGAGGTCTCTCACCCTCTGCCATCTCCTCGTTATCTACAGAATCATCCGGTGGGGGTGGAGGCATGTCCCTAATGAACGTGCCAATATCTACAAAATATATATTACACAACAATAATTAGACAATTTCATTAAAAAATTTAATAAAACAAGTTAAATAACGTGTTAGAATTAATTTTATTCTAATTAATTAAGACAATAAAATGAAACTATATTAATTTAAAGAAAACATTAATATTACCTCTATCATCTGGTGGCTCATCCTGTGCAAAGAGGATGTTGGTACACCCTCATCAATCCAACCCCGCGTAAGGACACGACACCATCACGAACATGTGGTTATTCTCACTGGCTAGTAGCTCCAATGCATCATTATAAATCCTGGCTAGATACTCCGACTAGCCCCTCTTGGGCATCATCTCGCCCCACATGTGCATATGTACCTCTATCATCGACCTACGAGGCTGACGAACAAAAGTAAGCCTCGTCTTTGGAAACCTCTCTAAAAATAACCAAAACAACTCTAAAGCAAAAGGGAAGGTCAACCTCCCACGTACCTGAGAATGGCATCTATCTAAGGCTATACAAAACTACTGCAAAATAATGGTAGACCATCTAACAAGTCATGGCCCCTGGAATAAAGAATCAACATTAAATAAAAGAGGGCAACTAATGCGTTGCCCTTCACTGGTATAATGTGCAATGGTGGTCGATAATAAGGAGAGGCACCTAACCTCTTTTGGACCAAAAGAAACAATCTGTAGCTATCCACCAGACACCTAAAAATCTGCTGGAGAAAGTATATCATCCCTAATGTATCTCTAAGAGTACAACAACTAACTCCATGCTGCATAATCGAAGGGGACATAAAGGAAGTGGGGTAAATCCTCCCCTCTCTTAGATAGGCCAGTGATAAAATACATGTCCTCCTCAGTGGGTTGGTACCACTAGTCAGGATCGACACGGAAAGCCTATCGATGGGCATCCTATATGTAGATCAATTGTAATAGTAAGCCACTGTGCCCCTTTAGGACTGTAGCCTCCTCATAGAATTTAAGGAGGCCTACCTCCCTTAAGAGAAACTTGGTCGGTGGCGTAATAGGGCGAGGGTACAAAATTCTCTCCCCCTCCCTTGCCTCCCACTATTGTATCATGTTATAATTTTCATCCCTCTACTCTTGTTGTTGCCTCTCCTCTCTCCGTTGACGTCGCTAAATGATTTACATATTAAATACATTATCCTCCCTCATACATAAAACATAATTTTTTTTATTAATGACAAATGTATTTATAAATATATAAATATAACTTTTATCAAAGAAGATAAAAAACATTCGGTGTGCCATAAAAAGCAGTCACACATTGCCAACGGTGCGTGCATGTATATAACACATTGTCCATAGTGCACATAAAAAACAGTGACCCACCACGATAACAAAAAATATTACTTAAATAAATATTATAGGCGGTGCATTGAAAAAACATATGCGCCCCTGGGCGTTTGTTATAGCTCAACGCACCGCCCGTTTGCAATATTTTACCACTAGCAGTGCGATACCAAACACAAAATGCCCCGATGCAGTATGTTTGACCAACATACCACACATTAGGTGTGTTCCCGTAATATAGACACACTGGGCCGTTATTTTTATGTTTACATAATGACCGGTGTGTTCCGATAAACTAACGCACCGCCAAAAAAAATTGTTATTTTAAAAATATTATAAATTTTCGATGCTGTCGGAAACCGACACGCACTGCAATATTTTAATGTTATTGCGGTGCACTTTTGTCAGTATTTCACTGAGCTGTCACATTAACCGACCAGTGCGGTTTCCGTTAACACCGTTCATGGCGCGACCTGTAAATTTACAGGGAGCACCGGGAATGGTGTGAGCTGAACGGCTCAAACGCATCGCACAATATATTTTTTTTTCCAAAAAAATAATGAATTCTAAGACAATTTTCAAAATTAATTAGCTAAAATCTTAAGTTGGTGAGAAACATATACATTACCTGCACATTTGTGCGTCGAGGGGGCATGTTTCCAACGGAGTACTAAAAACCAAATTTTCCCATCGTTTTGCAAAATTTGAAGTCCATGCATTGAGCAACGGATGGAAGCAATGCGGGAAATGGGAGCACCCTGATGGTAGGGTGCCTCAAAGAAGAAAAGCTCACACTGGTGCTTGAGATCTCTACAACACTGTAAAAGGTGAAAATGAATTTTTACAGCCAGTATTTTTTTTTTTTTAATTAACCCTTTTTCGGTGCATTCTAATATGAGACACACTAGGCGGTTGTATCAATGGTGCACCACACTTCTTTAAATTAAAAAATATATGGGTCGATGCATTAGGGAACATTAACTGCATCGGGCCTTCGTCGTTAGAGTATAGCACTGAACTTGGTGGAAATAATGTGTTTAACCTCACCCTTTTACGGTACGATGGATTACCGAGACGCACCAGGCTGGATTGTATGGAGCACACAATGCTTCCTTTGAATAAAAACCCCATGCCAGTGTGTCAGTGTACCTAAACCACACCGGGCCATCGTCATTATTAAATAGCATTGAAATGCTGAAAATGCACCGGGCTGGTGATATACGACCAGCATGGGGCATGTTACATAAAAATCACCATATATTTTCATTAAATAAGTACCCTATGTCAGGGCGTTTTATCACCATAAACACACTGGGGCGTCGTTGTTAGAGTATAGCAGCGCAATGGTGAAAATATTTTTTTTCATTTCCCAATTGGTTGGTGCGCTCGATTAATTCGAGGCACCGGGAAGGTTATATAGTGAGTGTCTCGATGTGCCATTTGATAGTAAGCACCGGTGCGCTTTATATAAAATTCACCGGTGCGTTGTATGTATGAAGTGCATCATTGTTTTTGTAATACTTAAAATAACTCAACAATGCTTCTTTAGCCTCTACTATGCACCAGTGCATCACATATATATCAAGCACACTGGTGTGTGTTATGATTATAAACGCACCGCGAAAAAACATTTAACATCCACCTGCCAACCTCCTCCAGTGACTTCCACTCCAAATGAATATCTGGGCTATTTTTATAAGGGATTCCTCAAAAACATCCGCTAGAGGGTCTTTTCCTTGTAGTGTCTTATATCCATTTTCACTCTCTTTTGAATATAAAGATATTGTGGACAAGTTTTTGCGCCTCTCTTTAAAGATAAAGAGATGAGTGAGAGTTTAAATAATCAACTATATTCATTATATAATTAATTAATTATTGGTTTAAAAGTGTACGTAGTTATTTTATTATATAGTATAAATATGTTAATTTATCAAACTTAAATTTGGATGGGAGGATAAAAACTATTCTACTAAAGTTTTTGGATCGTGAGAAACTTATTATTCTACCCATTATTACGATGATGGGGACAATATCATTATAAGCATTCATTCAATTTAGATGTATATGTTTTTAGAACTTTTTTTATATTAAGATGGTATTAAGAGGTTTTTTTTTGGCCTAATGCTTAAGTAATGTGGAAAAATGGAGGGGTAGCAAAGGGCATAGGATTGTTTTTATGATCTCTATGGAATAATAGTAGCAACATATATATTGTCCCTAGAAAAAACAATATATGTATCGCATTTTGAGATGGTATATTAAATATGTTTCACATGTATTACGTGATATTCTAATATGTGCAACATCTAATGTTCGGGAAATATCAAAATCCTCATATGATTCAAAACAATTTCATAAGATTCTAGTATTGCTATGTTCATAATGTACATTCAAACTAGATAAACAACTTCATATCCAAGTTAAAAACTAGTATGATAAGTTCAATGTATATGGTTGTGATAATAAAAAAATGTAAATATGCATGAAAAGTTAAGTCTTATCCTAATTAACCAACACTTCTCCTTGCATGTATTCACCATAATGTATTTGACCCAGTTGTAAGCCCACTCCCATTTTGGATAATCTTTAAACCTTTGAATTTAATTCCTTGTGAATGTGATCAAAGGATATAACCCTGGAGATTCTAATCAACTTCATTACTCTAATCATCCATTTCCAATAAAGAATTGTTTAAGTATAACCTTTCAACCAATCTATAATAGCCTTTGAATCCCCCATCACTTGTAAGTGTAGTAATTTCCTTGTGAGACACTATTTCTCCCAAATATCACAGTTCATCCCTTATTTCAGACACTCTCATAAAGTACGAGCTTATTCCTTCTTCTTTCAATATATTCGCCTTGTAGATTTATTGTCTTAACAAGATCGCTTCTCCTACAGTGCTTACAAAGAACAATTCTACAAGTTTGTCATATATTTCTTTTGAAGTGTCAAATTTTGATACATAGGGAATGAGGGGATCCTTAATAGATTCTATGAGAATGCTTTGAACCCTTACATCAAATTTCATGAATTTTGTAACTGTTTGAGCTTATTTCTTTGGATGTTTAGTGATTGAGCCCTTAACATGTTCCATGATCTCATTTTCTATGAGATTCATATTTTTCCTTTTCTTCCATGCAAGAAAGTTTGAAGCCCCAACCAACTTGTTGCTTTCTTTACAAAAATACATTTTGATAGATTCAAATGTTGACATAAATATACTTACTTGTGAAGATGCTCCTTCAACTTCTCTCCTTCTTAAATTTGATGATGATATAGGTAATAGAAAACTTCTTCTTGATGAAGATGGTTTTCTTCAAAAGAGATCCTTGATTCAAGGAGACAAAGATCACCTTGAATCTTTTGATGATGATGAAAATGCCTTTTATCTTTGTTTCCCTTGGATTAGAAGACTTAAAGATGCTTTAGATAGTAGATATTTCTTGGAGATAAGGTATTTGAGCTCTTCTTCCTTGAGATGATGATTTGAGCAAGATTCCTAAGAATGTTCCAATTGTAGACTTCTTCTTTGATCGATCTAGGGATTTTACACTTCATTCAATATGATGATGAAATCCTTGTCTTCGAAATTCCTTGGATATGAGAGGATCTTCTTCATGCTTTGAGGCCCTTGACTTCCTTCTAGAACTTCGGTCCTTGAATGCTTGAGCATCCTTTATTGAGTTGCCCTTCCTTGACTTGTTACCTTAGCTCTGATACCATGTTGAGAAATCTAGGGCAGAGATATTATATGATTTCTCTTATAATGATAATTGCTTGTGAGGAATTTTTATTTTTCTTAATTAGGTTCTTCTTCTACTTGATTATTATTATTGGTTCTTCTTCATCAAACAACTGCTAAACCATAAATAATAATAAGACAAAGGACACAAGATGTAGACGATCATCCAAGGCCAAAACCTCTCCAAGCTTGAGAGGAAAACCCATCGAATTATTCTTCTTATAGAATCTTCAATTGACAAATTCCAAGACCTAGACCCTTGACCTACGAACCACTCCAAGACCAAGTCAATGTTTCTTCTTGATGAACTTCTCCTTCTCCAAGTCAACACTAGTCAAACTTGTACCACAACTTCATATTTCAGCCCTAACTCATAATTTCCACTAGTTGTTGCAAACCTGCAATTTCGACCTCTTCTGCATAAACCCTAGGTCACAAGTGTTGCTAGAATATGGACAAATTATCCTCCTTTTGACTTTGCTTGATCTGCACTCCCTTTTTTGACTATTCGACTTGCTAATTTGACCTTCTTTGACCCAACTTCGTCTCCCTTTAAGTGGTTGCAATTTTTTGCTTTCACTGCTGCAAATGATACCCTAATATTTGCACATGTGGAGGAGAATTAGCCCAAAACATATCAGAAAAAGCTTCACTCTTCTTCCTTCTTCCTTCGTTGGGTATCAGGTTCCTTACTCTTCCTTGATCGAACTCTTCTTGATGCTTGAGTGAGTGATACTTTAGTGAGGCCGAGTCCTCTTTCATATAACCCTTCATGGTCCCTCAAATAGGTTGAATTCATCTTCTAGAGAGGCCAACTTGACCATAAGCACTTGACAAGGTCTTGGAGGGTTATTTCACTTGACTTTGAATTAAATATTTTTTCTTACAATATGTAACATACCCAAGAAGGGTTATTCATACATGACAATGACTCTTTTGACTTTATAGACTCAATGACAAATCCTAGAAGATATCAATGGGACCTTGACCTAAAATAAATTTCCCTTGAACATAAAACCCATGCCTCAAGAAAAATAATAACAAATTTTTTTTTTTTTTTCTATTTTCATTGAATACATAATCAACATGACATATGCCATTATGAAGATTGTACCTAGTTACATATTTCAACAATTCTTTGGCAAGTGAAATTTGGGTTCTTCCTCACCTGCCTTATCTGCCCAAGAAGATTCTTTTCCAGCAAGAATCCTTATGGATTCAGGAGGGCATCCATTTTCCACGAGGCTTTTTTGTTTTTCTACTTTTGTTGAGTCTGGAGGATCCTTATTGGAATTTTATATTTTATGCTTAGATTTTTTTGTCCTTCACGCAAACTCTTCAGTCGTATCTTAATCTTTATTGTCTTCTAGTTATTTATTATCCTGAAGCAAATGCTATTTAAATACCATATAGTGAATACCTTGAGATCCTTCCCACCATTTGGGCTTTCAGGCTTTTTTTCCAGTATTTTCTATTCTATAAACACTTGGGGATTTTTTTAATTATGTGTCATGTTTCATAGCATGCTCTACACTAGAAAGGAATATTCTCATAGTCAAGATTTTAGACCCAAACATAGTTTGGAGTCGTCAGATTAATCTCTGGGGGAAATACCTTGTTGAAGTCCATCTCCACACATATTCAGGCATAAGTAGTCTTCAAAAAAATTACAGTTTCAGGAATGGTGACATAACATTCAATGCACATTCTCAATAGAGGAAAGCGATGGAATATTCCAAAATTGCAAGGGAAGGTTCAAAAGCCTTACCCAAAAAGGAGTTGTAGATATTGATACTGTTACTGAATCAAAAGTGGGAGTCTGTGGCTGCACGACAAGACTTACACTAACCCAAAACCACAACCCAACTTCACAAATGGCCTTCTTGTCCTCTATGCTATCAAAAACCACAACAACAAAAAACCCCAAGCCAAAGGGTAAATATTTAATTCATCTGTCAAAAGGGGCTTCCAAGTTCCATAGATTCATTTGTCTAGATCAACTAGCCATGACCAAAACCCATTAAATCTGCAAACCAAACCTTGCTCCAAAAAAAAATGTTCACAATTGATAACTTCTTCATCTATAGGGACATTTAGAGAAGGAATTTCTTGAACCATCAGAAGAAATGAACAAAATTTCAAAATAGAATTGTAAGAAACCAAAGAAAAGCTGGCTAGGCCGACAACCATACCTGCAAAAGAAAGTGTATTTTTCACCGAATCAATGGAATTCGCCATTACAGAAGAGATATGCAAAATATTCATGCAAACTAAGCGCAGAATGAATGACTATAGAAAAACCATAGCTACACGTGAGGGTTTGTAGAGCTCCATCCATTCTTAGCCCACGTCAAAAAAGTTTGTAATAATTATTATTAATAATATTCTTTAATAATTTATTAGTGGTTTATAACAAGACACAATGTTATTTTCATTAAACCTTTCTATATTAATAGGTGATTTTTTAGATGATTGATGTTTTGGTTGTTTTTGATTAAATTTGTTTGAAATTTGGTAAAGATATATTGGAATTACAAGTTTAGAGTGTGAAAAATTTGTATAATTTGAATGTTTCAAAGGTTTTTATGGAAATTGAATTCATTTGTGTATTAAAAAATGCAATTAAATAATAATAAACTATGATATATTGAAAAAAAAAAAAAACAAACAAATTTATTTTTATTATACTATTTTCAACAAATTTTTCGAAGGGGGTTCCCACCTAGGACAATCACGATGTTGAGTTAAGAGATATTCGATAAAGGGATATAGGTGATAGGAAGAGAGGACAGTTTTCTTCCACACGCCTACCTCATGCTCAAGCATTGGATGACTCTGCTCCACGTCGTCAATTGTTGTTATAAAGGCACCTGATGACAGACCTCCGGAAATGTGGGTCACCTCGCATTGAAGTCACAGAGATTTTTTCTTGGGGTTTGGAGGATCCCGTTAAAGGCATTGCACATCTCAAGGTTAATCTGGCTAGTTATAGGAAGAATAAGGAATGTTTTCCGCCTTTGCATTTTATGTTGCAGTCTACATCATATTTGGTTTGGAAACTTCCCAGTTTAGCATGCCCTTGTTTACTAGTTTGATAACACGAAGTTTGTGGAATGACTAGACACTTCTATCCTAGCTCCTCCCTTCCTATCATCATTTTGTCTCCAGTACAGACTTTCTCTCTCACAACCTTTTCCTTTACGGAGATTTTTGTTTCACTTTAAGTTCGAGACTTGCTAGTTTCTCTTACAACCTTCCTCCATTCTATTATCACAAAATCCAACAAGGAAAGTAGTTGTGGCTTGTTCATCTTTAGCAATTTGATGAGTGTCCAAGGCAATAACTTTCACAATTAGTCCACATTATATGTTTTGGTTAACTCTCCTTTGTACTAAACGTCTCAAGGAGTTGTTGGTAAAATTATTGTTTGAACACACTAAGAGTCATGATGAACTCCTCCTCTGAATGGACGAATTGCATTTGCTTTGTCAGATTATGGACAACCATTTATAATGTAATGAAAACAAAATTACCAACTTAACGAAAACTGTAACCTCAAAACAAGAACTCTAGCCCAAAAAACCCTATTTTTGCGCAAAAAACATGAAAAAATACTCTGAAAACAAAAACTGTTGATGTTGCATCAACGATTTTTTTGGTTAAAATTTCAAAAAGAAATCGCAACAACATTAAAGACCATTTTTTTTGCAATAAACAAAACACCCTGAAAATGAAAAAGTGTTGATGTTGTATTAACACTTGCATTAACACTTTCAACATTTTTTTTGGTTGATTTTTTTTTTTAACAATGGCATCAAAAACTAAAAAAATTGTGTAATAAACATGAAAAAACACCCTGAAATGCAAAAAGTGTTGATGTTGCTTCAACTTTATTTTTTGGGTTAAATTTCCAACATTTTTTAGCAATGACATTAAAAATAAAATATCATGACTCCAAAAAACCTTAAAATTTCAATAGTTTTAGCCTAAGCCAACTTGACACATTGCAACGAAAATTTAAAAATCAATCATCAAATTGACACACAATGGGGGAAGACTTCACCTATTACATGAAAAAAAAAAAAAAAATCAAACATAAAATATACACACAATGGGGGCAAACTTGATCCATTGTAACAAAAACATAAAAAAACAACTATCAAATTGATACATAGTTGCGTCGGGTTGCTAGTCAAGCATTGAAACAACTCCTAGCGCACAAAAAAAATAAAAAAAAATAAAAAGATATGTAAATAAATAAAATTGAAAAAATAAATAGATATGGCAAAAAAAACATAGAAGAGAAAAAATCAAATATAGAAAAAGAAAAAATTATGAAAAAAAATAAAGAGAGTTAAACAAACAAATAAATCGCTAAAAACATAATCTAAAAATAAAAAATTAACAAAAAAAATTAAAATTAAAAAATAGAAATTAAAAATAATTAATATATATATATATATATATTAAAAAAAAATAAACTATTGAATAAATAAAGAAAAGGAAGAAAATTATCAATGTGGATCCAAACGCCACCATTGCCACCACCAAGGTCTAGAAGATTGAGCTCGAAGATCAAGAGGAAGGGGAGTGTCTCTTTCACTCACAGATGTGGGTGAAGGGGTCTTCGATGTAGTTTATTATCAACAACGGGAGCCAAAAGAACCTCATCTCAGTAGAGGTCATTAAGCGGTTGGGTCTACTTACCACAACACACTCGCAACCATACACCATCGAGTGGCTCCACCAAAGATGAGATCTTCGCATCAGTCAGCAGTGTCGCCTTCCCTATAGCATCACGCCCTTCATGTACAAGATAATGTGTGATGTTGCTCCTCTTGAATTCTATGATGTGTTATTAGGAAAACCATACTTGTGTAAGCATCATGTTATGTATGAGTCCAGACTTCACATTGTTATAATTACTTTGGGCAATGATTTATACAAGATACCGGAAGTAGCCCTGACTACCGTCGTCTCTTTGATTTTTTGTTAAGAAATTCAATAATATCATCTCCCAGACCGAGAAATTTGTTTTCTTTCTTATTCGCTCTCAAATTAATTGATCCATATTATATCATTATATTGTTTTTCATCCATCTTGATGCATTTAGAGTGGAAAATTTTGAGGAATCAACTCATGGGATTGTTTTTACCGATGTGACCCAGTTTGACAAAATAGGGTTTGAAACCTTTCGGGAGCATTTTGAGGCATCAACCGACATTTTTTGGTGGTAAAAAATTGCCACTTTAGCACTGCACCTTTTCATGTTTTTCTACACACATATATCTTTCCAACGACAAAAGAAGCGCGATAATCAAAGTCCGTATGAAAAATTTATGCCACTTAGAAGTTGACCATCTTGTTTTCAAACTTATAATTGGAGAAGATGTCGCGTCAACCCCCATTATTCATGGAAAAGGGGCTAGCCACATGTTTGTGATGTGAAAGACTCTAGGAGAGTCTATATTGTAAATTTAGTTAAGAGTTGATGTAGTCAATATTAACCACTGGTAGGCTATCAGGTTGTGTTATAGCCGAGCCACTAGGAGGGAGAGGCATTCCATTCTTTCGGGAGAATTTTGTTCCATAGATGAGCAAAGATAGACATGAGAGATAGGATGTAGAGCACATAGAGAGGATCTATGCACTATAGCAGCCCACGGGCCACATACATTACTTCTTTGTACCTGTAGCCATATTTTTCAGACAGAGAAAGAGAGCGAAGCGACCTCACCTTCCAGTTGGGTTTTCTCCTGAAAGGGTTTCCCAAAGCATATTTTGTGTCTTATGTGTGTGTGTGTGAGCTTATTTTGTCGTTATCTAATTTTTTACATAATTTCCATTTGCATGCATGCACTAATTACAGCTAAATTTATATATATAGAGGTTTAATATACTGTAATAGTGTAGAATTTTCAAATTTCTAATATAATATTATTAGATATGTTGTGACGAATTGTCTAGTGAAATATTCATGACAGTTTATGGATCAGTAAGGGGAAGATCGTGGCCACATTTATGGCCCCTGGGAAAGGTTCCTTCACACAATAGAAGCAAGTGGATAAGGTCGTGGAAGAATACAAGGACACCTCCTCTTCACCCACGGGGCTACCTTTGCACTGTCAGGTCAAGCATTCGATTGATCTAACTCTTAGAGCACCTTTAGCCAATGGGCTGATATATCATCGCTCTATTTTGGAAAATGAAATCAAGCGATAGATCTAGGAGTTGCTCCAAAAAGGGCACATTTGACCACATTCATCAGCTTGTGGGAGCTCGATTGTACTTGCATAGAAGAAGGATGGGACGTGGAGACTCTACATTGATTATTGGGCACTAAACAAATTAACTATCAGGAGCAGGTATCTAATCCCATAGAATGATAACCTTCTTGACCAGCTCAATGGGGCCAAGTACTTCGTTAATATCGATTTGAAGTCAAGTTATCACCAGGTTCCATTAGAACCAACAAATGTATGGAAAACTGCCTTGGAATCCAAGGAAGGCCTTTTTGAGTGGTTGGTCATGCCTTTTGGGTTGAAAAATGTCCCTGCAACCTTTATGAGGTTTATGGATGACATCTTGAAGTCCTTCGCCAACTTTTTCGTGGTTGTATATATATATGACATCCTCATCTTTAACAAGAGTTGGGAAGTGCACTTGCAACACTTTCGGTAGGTCCTTCAAACCCTGCGACTACAGAAATTATGTGCCAAATTGGAAAAATGCACTGTTGGCATGAGTCCTCCAATATTTGGGTTACATCATTGATGAGTAAGGTGTGCATGTGGATCAGACTAATATCCAATTCATTCGAGATTGGCTAGACCCAAACATTCTAACATAGCTTCACATCTTTTTGGGCCTTGCCAAGTTCTATCGAAGGTTCATGTTGGGATTCTCCCATATCACTTGGCATTTGAGTCAAGTTACTAAGGGCGAAGCAAGAGCAAATTTTTTATGGTTCGAGTCCCAATAGAAGGTGTTCATTGAGCTGAAGAACTGCCTTTGCTTTGCACCAATACTAACATTGCTATATCTAAAAAACCATTTGAAATTTAGACATATGCCTCTGACTATGCTATTAATGCAGTTATCACCAAACAAGGATATCTAATGTTCTATCACAGTGAGACACTTTCTAATACAATTCGAAAATACCCCACCTATGATAAAGAAATGTATTCCTTCATGGAGGCTTGTCAACAATGGAAACATTACATTATAGGGAAGGAGAAGGTCATCCACATAGATCACCGACATCTTCAGTTTATACCGACACAAGAGAAGTTGCAGAATGATTGCCATCAAAAGTGATCCACATATCTGCAACAATTCCACTTAAACATTAAATACAAGAAGGAAAACATCAATCATGTTGCAGATTTCCTCAATTGACCCCCAGTTGCAACACTGACCATTGTTCTCAACTCTCGTGGCCACGAGACTTCTGAATGGATCCAATTATACAAAAATGATTTAGATTTTGCCACCACATACCAAATGGTAGTGGATGGAAATAAAATGCCACACTTTCCACCCTTGGTGGAGACATCATACATTGTCAAACCACTCACACCAACATAGCTCAACCCAGAATGCATGGAATAGGCCAAAACTGATCAAATCATGGACACACATATTAAGAACACTCGCCAATAGATGATACAACTATATCAGGTTGTCAATGTCTGCTAGCTCCTACACCAAGGCAAGTTTCTCACCAAGGACCAAGTTCCGTAGAATATTCTCCATCTCATGGAGACACTCAACGCAATGGGGACCATTTCTTCCTAAGGGGGGGCAATTGATCCAAGTGGATATTGGTGACCACCTGCCTATTCCACCTGGACCCCCAAAACTATTTCCTTTCAGTTTTCTAATTCCTAACACATTTACTATTTTTGGAAATTTTTCGGGCCCTAAACTTCTGGAGTTATTTTAAGGTAACAAAAAAAAAAACGTCTTCTAGAAAAATGGAGAGACCATAAAAATGTCAAAATGTGCATTACACCTTCTTTATTTGCCTCCTCAGGGAGACCTTCGAAACGACGTATTATCATAGCCAAACAAAGATAGTATGCTAAAGTTACAACCCTGAGAGTTGGCAATCCAAATTACCCCAACGAGGCCCAAAATTTTTTGGCACTTCATCTCCCGGGGTTAGGTTTTTAGTTGTTTAGGGTTTTCCCTTATTTCTCAATAATAAAAAGGCCTTTAAGCCTCATTGTAACACATTTTAGAAGGCATATATCCATCACATATCTTCTCATAGATAACTACCATCGCCCTAGATAGTTTGTTTAATTTATGCATGTAAACAATTTTCTGTATTTGTTATTAATGAATTGAAGTTCAATTTTTGTTGTTGCTCAGTGTTTCCATTTAAATTGTGTTTCATTTCATTCATGCATAAATATGGATTAGTGGTATCAAAGTAGTATGCTCTTTCTTTGTCTTTCTTTGCATGTCCCCAACGAGGTCAGGGTATAAGGAGTTAGAACTTTATCTAGTTGAACCCTTGCAAGACCAGCCTCGCCGACCCCGATGACCTCCCATGGTGGAAGAAAAAAAGACGAGGGAGCATGAGATCCTTTCAAAATGTTGCGTGAAGAAGCCCTCAAATGAAAAAGGAATGAGATGATGGATAACATTTCTAAGATCCTTCGGCGAGTAACAGCAGGCGAAGCATCTTCATCTGAAAACCACCTCAGAGGCGCCACCCCCTTTACGGTACAAGTGAACTTTAACATTTATATATTTGAAGGCTATATGTATTCATATGTCACAGATAAATGGTTAGATGTGTTGGAAGGATATTTTTTTGGTCCATGATTTTTTCAATAGGGAAAAGATAACTTTTGCACTCCTCAAAGCTGCCTCTCACGCAAGTACTGGTGGGAAACATACTGTGAGTAGAGGGATGAGAGGGAACCCTCACTATTTTCAACCACACCCACTTGGAATTATTTTTTAGACGTCATCAAGGAACAATATTACCTTGTTGGGAGCTATGAAGATAAGTACATAAAATGGACCACACTGTGGCAAGGAAGGGACCAAGATGTGTCAGAGTTCACAAATACTTTTCATAACCTTAGCACAAAGTTGGGTATCAAGGATTATGAGTGGAATTTGGTACTTAAGTACAACAACTATCCATACAAATACATCTAGGATGAGATGGAGTTCCTAGACATATCCTCGCTTGGGGTCGCATACCGATATGTTGTCAAGGTCGAGTAGAAATTTAAACAGAAGAAGCGAGACTTTGGATCTGCGAATCTGAAGCAAGTAAAAGACACCCCTAAACTGCAGAAAAAAAGGACAAAGCCAAATTACGGTGACCCAAGACAACCCATAGAAGTCACAAGCAAATAATATCACCACGAAGATAAATAAGGACATGAAAAAGTGGTGTGAGTTCCACAATAGCCCTACTCACAACACAAGTGAGTGTTGCATCAAGCAATTACTGGTGACTGAGTTAAAGGCTTCAAAGTCATATGCACGTTCCAACTTTGATTCAAAACTCGACAAGGGGACTGACAAAGGGAAGTATATTATCGATGCAGAGCCCAATGCCACCACCAAGGTCTAAAAGATTGAGCCTGAAGGTCTAGAGGAAGGGGAGTGTCTCTTCCACTCACAGATGTGGGTGAAGGGGTCTCCACTGTAAATCATTGTTGAAAGCGAGAGCCAAAAGAATCTCATCTCAGCAGAGATGATTAAGCGATTAGGCCTATCGACCACACCACACCCATAGCCGTACACCATCGGGTGGCTCCACCAAGGACAAGATCTCCGCGTCAGCTAAAAATGTCATCTTCCCTACAACATCAAGTCTTTCATGAACAAGGTAATGTGTGATGTTTATCCTCTTGAAGTATGTGATGTTTTATTAGGCCAACCATACTTGTGAAAGTGTCATGTTGTGTATCAATCTAAACCCGCACTATTATTATTACTTTGGGCAGTAAGTTATATAAGAAACCAGAGGTAGCCCCACCTACTGCCATCTCTTTCATCTTTTCTAAGAAATGCAGAAGGATCATCTCCCAGACCGGGAAATTTATTTTCTTTGTGATTTTCTCTCAAAGTAAGGGGACGATCGTGGCCACATACATCGCCCCTGAGAAGGATTCCTCTACATAGTAGAAGCAAGTGGATAATGTCGTGGAAGAATACAAGGACATCTTCTCTCACCCACATGGGTACCATTGCATTATCAGGTCAAGCATTCAATAATTTTGACTCTTGGAGAACCTCTACCTAATGGGTCAATATATATTCACTCTATTATAGAAAACGAAGAAATCAAATGGCAGATCCAGGAGTTGCTACAAAAAGGGCACATCTCACCAAGTTCCTCACCTTGTGGGAGCCCAATTGTACTTGTACAGAATAAGGATTCGACATGGAGACTCTACGTTGATCATCAGACACTAAATAAAATCATTGTTAGTAACTTGTATCCAGTCCCATAGATTGATGACCTTATTGACCAACTCAAGGGGGCCATGTACTTTAGTAAGATATAATTGAAGTGGGGCTATCAACAGGTTCCAATAGAACCCAAAGATGTATGGAAAACTTCCTTAAAATCTAAGGAAGGCCTTTTTGATTGGTTGGTAATGCCTTTCGGGTTGAAAAATTCCCCTGCAACCTTTATGATGTTGATGGATGACGTATTGCGGCCCTTCACCAACTCGTTCGTGGTTGTATATCTGTCTGACATCCTCATTTTCAAAAAGATTTGGGAAGAGTACTTGTAGCACATTCAGCAGGTCTTTCAAACTCTGCAGCAGCACAAATTATGTGCCAACTTGGAAAAATGAACCTTTGGCATATGCCCGGTCAAATATATGGGTTACCTCATTGGTTATAAAAGCATGCTTGTGGATTTGGCTAAGATCCATGTCATTCAGGATTGGCCAACCCTAACCACTCCAATAGAGCTTCGTAGCTTTTTCGGCCTTGCCAATTTCTATCGAAGGTTCGTGTTGGGATTATTTCATATCACTTAGCCTTTGTGTTGAGTTACTAAGGGCAGATTGAAAGCAAAGTTTTTCTGGTTTGAGTCCCAACATAAGTCGTTTGTTGAGCTCAAGCACCACCTTTGCTCTACACCAGTACTCACATTTCCAGATCTGCAATAACCATTTGAAATTGAGACAAACGCCTCTAATTATGTTATTGGTGCATTTCTCACCCAGTAAGGGCATCTGATGGCCTATCATAGTGAGGCACTTTTTGATATAATTCAAAAATACCACACCTATGATAAAGAGATCACTACAAGGAAAAGACCCTCTAGCGGATGTTTTTGATGAACCCCTTATAAAAATAGCCCAAATATCCATTTGTAGCGGAGGTTTCTAGAGGAGGTTGGCGGGTGGAGCTTTTTGCGAATGTTTTTTGTCTGGTGCGTTTCTCATCCTACACCGCACGAGTGCATTCCACTAGAAAATCATCGGTGCATACAAACCCGCCTGGTGCGTCTGATGCACCGGTGCTCTACACAAATTCAACCCTGTGCGTCCTAAAAAACCACGCCAAAGCTGAAACTGCCCGGTGCGGTTGGAAGAAACTGCCCGGTGCGCCTCAAAAACCCGCGCACCTGAACAGGGTTTTAAAAAAAATGTACGGCAAAAAATCCTCATTTTTCACTTCTTCAGTGCTCCATTTCTCTCAATCATCAGTGCGAATTTACCTTGTGTCAGGTGCCCTACCATCAGTGCTCCTATTGCATGCACTATTGTTGTCCATTGCCCACCATCTCGATTTCGAATTTTGGAAAACGGTGGGAAAATTTAGTTTTGCAAATTCTATAGCAAATATGCCTCCTCGACACCCAACTGTACATGTATTTTACATGTTTCTCCATAATTAAATAGTTTTGGCGGATCAGTTTTGTAAAAAACTTAAAATTCACCATTTAAAAAAAAAAAAAATCCCGCGCGGTGTGCTTGAGCCGTTCGGCTCGCACCAGTTCGCGGTGATGCCTGCAAATTTACAAGTCGCTTCGCAACCAGTGCTAACAGTAACCGCACTGGTTCGAGTGCAGTATCGAAAATGTGCACCGTGTTTTTTTTTAAATACATAAATTGCGGTGCGTTTGGTTAACCGGCTGCATCATTGACTATGTCCAAGTTCGGGAGGGCAGTGCACTAACCAAAATATGTGCCCCGAGGCAGAAGTTTTAGTCAACACACCGCCCTCCTGAACTTGGACATAGCCAACGGTGCGGTCATGTAAACGACTGCACCATTTACCATGTACTTATGTCAGGAGGGCGGTGCGCTGGTGAAACTATCTGCCCCGGGGCGAGTAGTTTGGTTAGCGCGTCGCCCTCCCGAATTTGTACATAGCCAAGGGTGCGATCAGTTAAAGGACCGCACAGTTGACCATTAACTGATGTTTGGCGGTGCGTTGATGGAATTATCCGCCCCGGGATGGATAGTTTCATCAACGCACCGCTTGAGAAAGTAAAATTCATGTTGTGCAGTGCACTGAAATTTTCCAGGCGCACAGCGGACGGTGCGCGATAAAAACAGACGCACCGGTACCGGTGCATGACTGTTTTTTTTGGCGCACCGATTTTTCTTTTTCTTTTTCTTTTTCTTATATATATATATATACATGTCTCATTTAATAAAAAAATTGTATTTAATATGTGAATCATTCAGCAACGTCAAAGGAGAGAAGAGAGGGAACAACATGAACATATGGCAGACCAGTATAACGTGGTTCGCTTGTGGGAGGCACGAGAGAGGGAGAGAGATATGTACCCTCACTCTATTACGACAGCCACCCAAGCACTCCTAAGGGAGGTAGGCCTCCTCAAGTTCTATGAGGAGGCTACATCCCTGAAGGGCCAGAGTGGGTTATTGCGACAGCTTATCTTCAGGTGGAATGCCCACCGACAGGCTTTCCAGGTTGGTCCTAACCAGTGGTACGCGCCCACTAAGGAGGACATATATTTTATTACTAGCCTATCAAGGATAGGGAAGGATTTTCCCTTGTTCCCAAAGGTCCCCGTCGGCTATACAGCAAGGATTCAGTTGGTGTACTCCCAGAGATACATTAGCGCCAATATATTGTCTCCTGCAAATTTTCGGGTCTCCGGTGGTCAGTTACGTATTGCTTTATTTAGTGGAGAGGAGGTGAGGTGTATCTCACTACTAATTTTGACCATTTCACACCATACTAGTGATGGGAAAAGCATTAGTTGTCCGCTTTTATTTTATGTTGATTATTTATTACATGCGCCACGACTTGTGAGGTGGTCTACGATTTTTTTGCGACAGTTTTGTACAGCTTTAGATAGATGTCCTGTTCAGGCACAAGGGAGGGTGAAATTCCCTTTTGCTTCAGAGCTATTTTGTTTACTTTTTGAGAGGTTTCCATAGACAAGGCCTTTGTTTGTTTGGAAGCCTCGTAGGTTGATGTTGCATGTACAGATGCAGATGTGGGGATAGATGATGCCCAAGAGGGGCGAGTCAGAATTTTCCGCAAGGATATCGCATGATGCACTGGAGTTGCTATCCAGTGTTGATGATCATGCCTTCGTTCTGGTCCCCTGTCTGTATGTTGGTTTGGATTAGCGAGGGTGTGCCAATATCCTCTTCACATATGATGCGCCACTGGATGATAGAGGTAATATTAGTGTTTTCTTTAAATTTATTCTAACACGTTCTTTAACCTTGTTTTTATTAAATTGCTTAATGAAATTGTCTAATTATTATTGTGTACTTATATATATTTTGTAGATATTGGGTCATTTTTTGGTGATGAGATGCCAAGGCCACCAAATGATCCAAGTGTAGATCTTGATGATGATCAGGAGATGGCAGATGCGAAGGATCAGGCCAGTGCAGACATACCTGGTCCTCATGATCATGCGCAGGTACCGACTGGTGTGAGGCGTATGCCTGACACTAGATTTAGGATAGAGTTGGGTGACCAACTCTGTCGACTCCTTGTGGAGGAGGGAGTCAGGTCGGCCACTATCAGAGAGATATAGGCCGATGATAGGCTGACAATGATATGGAGAGGCATGCCACATGATATGTTGACCCTGATGTGGCATGTCGTTGGAGCTACCATCTTAGTGGCGCAGTTGAGGAGGGTCGTTCGATGTAGGCATGGTCAAGATGCAGTACGTCGATAGTCGATTAGCGACGCATCATCTGATGATCACGATCAGGGGAGTTATCATCGTTCACCTCGCGTCGGAGATGAGCAACTTGCAACATCGACCAGCAGTCATGATCATGAGCAGGCTGGACCATCCACGTCGAGTCATCATGAGAAACCTCCAGCATCCAACAGTCATGATCATGAGCAGGTTGGACCATCCACGTTAAGTCATCATGAGCAACCTCCAGCATCCAACAGTCATGATCATGAGCAAGCTAGACCATCCACGTCGAGTCATCATGAGCAGGCAGTTGATCCTGATCAACATAAGGCACCTCCAAATCAACAGGCACGTGATGATCAACATCTATCTAAGCTTGTCGAGGCTGCACCATTGACTAAGCAGGCCTCGACTAGTACTACTATTGATGTACCACCAGCTGATATTTGACACACACACACACACACACACACACACACACACATATATATATATATATATATATATATTTCAATAAGACTAATTCTATTAAGAAAGCGTATGGTACAGTATGAAATTACAATCAAGAGAAGCTAGATAACGAGAAGCCGGAAAAGATAAACTATCCACCTCGGCCCCGGGGAGTAACCATGAAATAAGCATATAAATAAGCAAAAAGGATCACAAGGGGTAACAAGGAAACAATGGGCTAGACATAGGATTCTACCCAGAATGGGTCGAATCATCCATTCGACATTTTTTCCATTTCTTTTTACTGACTTTGACCCAGCTAATGTGATGCGGCTGGGCAGGAACCACTTGCAGATTGTTCTGGGTTGAAGGAGATGTCTCCTTGTCTGAATCTGAGGGGGAAGACTCATGAGTTCTTTTCTGCGAGATCGGTGGTGCAGTGGAATCCTTAGGGCTTTCCGAGGGCGTGTCCTGTGGTTGCTTTGCTTCCTCCCCTTCTGTTGCATCCTCCTTTTCATCCAAGCTGAAGGAATCAATGTCATCCATGGGGGGTAGATCACATAGTTTCCATCTTTTGGATTTTGACTTGCGATTGATTTTCTTCTTTTGGGCAAGGAACGCAGCACAAGAGTTCTGAAGGTGCCCTGTTTGATGGCAGTGAGGGCATCGAAAGGCTGTGTTCTCGTAGTCTAGGGTCGATGTCTAAAGGAAGACCCCAATTTTGAGATTAATCTGATTGGGCAAACCTTTACTCATATCTATTTCTGCATAGATTCTGCCGAAGGTGTATATCCCCTTTTCCCCCCTAGAGGGGTTTATTTCTAGAAAGCGACTGAGAGTGTTTCCAATCCCTTGGAAGACAACGAAGTGCCATAAATGAGCAGGAAGGTTAGGAATTTTGACCCAAATGGGAAGCTTGGTGATAATTGTCGTAGAGGGGTCGAAATCTGGGAACCAGGGGGTGAGGAATAGCCATGTTGTTCCCCAAAACCATGGGCCTTTTGTTAAGGCTTTTTTATAATCTTCGCTGAAATCAAACACCACAATGAAGAAACCCTTCGAGCAAAATAAAAATTTGCAGTTGTTGGTCCAATTGGAGTGGATCCATTGGTATAAATCTGCAGTGCACAGCCATAGTCCATTAAATCTGCAAATGATGGAAAATTCTGCATACTTTTGGAATTGATCATCCAAAGTTGGATATGAGATTTATATGGAGGGAATTTCCTCTAGTTTATCCACCAGAAAAGGCTTGGGAGCTTCAGCTGGTGGAGCTGATTTCTTGGGTGTCTAAGCATGGACAACATCTTTGTAAGAGAAAGCAGGAGTTGATGATGGCTGCCCAGCTGCTCCCCCTCTCAGACGAAGGGTTAACACAATAGAATCATTTCTATCAATATTGTAAAAAGAGAGGGGAAGAGGGTCCTCAAGTTGTTTACCTTCGTAGAGAAGCCTCTGAAGGGTAAAGGGAATCCCTAGCCTGTGTTCAAGGTATAGCGAGAGGTCCTGCACCAAATACATTGAGTGCACCCAATGCAACATGGTTTTGCCTGAAAGAAGCGAAATTTGGAACTGAAAAGAAGGATCAGAGAGATATGTAGACCCATGCTTGCCATTGCAGATCTGAGACGAGAACAAACTAGATCTTTGGTATTCTAGTTCCTCCAAGCCTTGCTGGGGTTTGTAAGAGGTAGAAAGATGAGGATGGCTACCATGGAACTGGGTTTTTTCAGCCAATAGAGGGTCCTCTACACACTCAGCATGCAGATCTGGAGGGCACATCTGCCACAAAGCATAGGCGGTGGCAGAGTCTGTGTATTTGATGATTCCATTTTCATAGTGGAGAGTTGTTATACCAAGCCAAGACGGAGTCGTGTCCTTGTAGCTGAGGGGAGCAGCCGCTGGTACTGATGCATTGAATTCTTCATTCCTGGCATTGGTAGCATGTCGATTTGTGGCATTGAGTTCTTCCAAGGTGGTGGAGTCTGCACAGAGGGCGCCCTCCACACTGGCAGCAGCCGCGAGGTTTTGGATAGCCTTCAACCTGGGCAGAGCCTTCTCTCGGAGGGGAGCTGCAGCTATTGTGTCCAATGTTCCTTTCACTGCGGCTGCAACAAAGCAAAGTGTTTTAGGCTCTGGAGCAAGAGCCTCAGCGTCGGCGACGGTAGCAGTGAATCTTCTAGTAACCCTGGCTCCAGCCATATCTCCCCGGATGCTTGATATATTTGACATTATATATATATATAGTCCATGTATTTTATGTTCATATTGCAGTTGTACTTAATTTACACGTTGGCGTTCATCATGATGTGTATATTGTTAGGTCATGTTAGATAAGTTCATTTAATGTGTAGCTCGCAGATAGATGTGTATGTGATAGCATTTATTTGACATGAGATGTATGTTTGATGTTTGTGTTGTGATGATGTTATGCAATGCTTGTGTTTTGTTAGATGATCATGATCAGGATGATTAGATGATGTTAGCGAATTTGAATGTGTTTTTTAGTTGAATATGATGTTTGTACGATGGTTATCATGATCGTGATGTTTATTTTTAATATTAAATCATGATATTTATTAAATATTATGTCGTGATTGTAATTGAAATTTTAATTTTAATTGTATGTAAAATTGTAAAATTGTAATTGTATTTGTAATTATAAAATATTTGTAAAATTTTAATTGTAATTGTAATATTTAATTTATTGTGAAATGATTGTAATTGTAATTTTAATTGTAATTGTATATATGTAAAATTGTAAAATTGTAATTTTATGTAAAATTCTAAAATTGTAATTGTAATTTTAATTTTAATTTTAATTGTAATTGTATGTGAAATTGTAAAATTGTAATTGTAATTCTAATTCTAATTGTAATTATTGTATGTAAAATATTTGTAAAATTTTAATTGTATTAATGTGAAATTATTGTAATTGTAATTGTATGTAAAATTCTAAAATTGTAATTGTAAATATTGTGATTGTAATTGTAATTGTAATTGTATGTAAACTAGCATTTGCACCAAAAGGGTGCAAAGACATGCCAATGGAAGTGTAAATGAATGTAGAGTGAGGCATAGGTAGCATTGCAAAAACAAGGATGTGGATGTGGAAGGCATAAGAAATCAAGAGGCTAAAGTATTGGTAAAGTAGAGCTTTCCAAGTGGGTAAAAATGCATTATAGAATCTACAATATATCATATTTCTATCACTGAACTCATAATTAAACTAGAAGCAATCTTAGAGGAGACATCACTGTGATATTCTATTAGTTTCTCTGAACAACATCCTGGAGATTATGATAAGAAGATGTTTGGATTGGGGGAGGGAAAAAAGCAATTGAGAAACACACATTTCATAGGGTGCTCAAAGGGCTAGACGAATTGAATTGGTGTCCTTCTTTGCTGAAATTTAAAGAATCCCTGGGTATTTTTATCGTGATGTGATTTTGGATGGGTGGCAAGTGGATTAGGTGCTCCCATTTGTATTTCAAAGTTTAGAAAATGAAGCTTGGAGGACTAGATAGGTTGAAAAGGACAACAATTAGTTTTGTTTGAAAACATGGAAATTTTGAAAGCTTATGGCTATTGGAATTTCAAGGAAAATCACAAATGATATCTTCAACTCCATTTTTTTTGTTATAATTCATCTCCGTCTTAAATAAAATAAAATAAAATAAAATAAAAATTAAATAATTACATACTTTAATGTATGTGATAATGAAATATATATATATATGTGTGTGTGTGTGTGTGTGTGTGTGTGTGTGTGTAAATTCATTTTAAATTTGGATTTACCGAACATAGAAAAGTGCAAAAGTTGTTAATACATAACTTTTTTTAATATAAAGGAATTAATACATAATAAAAAATTTAATATATATACCTTTTTTATTTTCTATTTTCTATTACCGTACAAAGCCAACTCAAATGTATACTCAAGATTTCAAGTCAATATAACAATATCTAAGACATTATAACTCATCATGTTACTAATGAGACTTTGAACCTAGTTAGAGAAGATAACAACCATTATACCCAACAACCCTATATAAATCCAATTGACAAAATTTAATTTTCTTAATATCCAATCAAAATATTATCACTCAATTATAATATTTGTATTATTTAATTTTAAAATTTATAACATATTTTTCCTTATATTTTATTATTTTAATTAAATTATATTTAATTTATTACCATTCGTGAATTAAATGAAAATCTTGATGCTATCTCCAAAGAGGAATTGTCTACCATTGAATTTGTTGGACTCTATGAGATCTTTGAGATCTTTGACGAAGAGGAGGTGGAGTCCGTGTAGACCCTCCTTTGGTGATAGCGGTTTAAAGCCCATTGCTCACGAGATTTGGTTGGTGGTTTTTTTTTATTTTGGTGATTCTAGTGGTTAAACCACATGATGTAAGCCACGCCTATCTAAAGTAGCATTGTGTTTCTTTTGTAGAGGTGCACAATCTGGTTTCTAGTTAAAAAGACTTGAAGTTGAAGTTATATATATATATATATATATATATATATATATATATATATATATATATATATATTTTGTTATTTTCTTAGAAAAAACAAAAAAATACAATAAATTAGAACTATATAAAATATAGAATGTGAAACTGCTCATATATTTGTAATTATATTTTAATTGATAAAAATATCAAGTGCTAAAATTAACAATAAATATATTAATGATGATTACCATTTATTAAGACCATAATTGAATTATTGAACTTAAAAACCTAATTGTTTTTGTGATTAAAAAATTAAAAGAAGCACTTCCATATTACCATAAGAGAAAATGCCTTTAGTTCCAACTCTCTAACTCTCTTAAATGTTACAAAAATAACAGATTTTTAGATCTTAGTGAGAAGACAGATCCCTTGTCCAAAAAAACAGAGATTCATCATATACTAATTTATTGAATTCATTGATTATAAATTTTAATCTTGAAAAGAATAATAAAAAATTAAAGATCAAAATAAATATAAAAATAATACTTTAAATTCTAATAATAGGCACTGTGAGTGTACTTATATATTTGTAATTATAATTTAATTAGAAAAATATGAAACATTAATATTAATAATAATATTGATGTTGATTAACATTTTTTGAGACCATAGTTAAGAGATTATTTGTTCCTTGTTAAGAGATTATTTGTTCCTTTGGAATCTTGTTATTTTTGTAAAGGGATTGAGAGAAACACTCCAAGATTAACATAGTTTTAATGACTTAGTAGGTTAAGAATGTGAATATTCTAACATATATTTTGAAATTGTGTTTTAATTTGGGTGTAAGCATGGCACTTAGTAGGTTAAGAATTGTGAGTATTCTAACATTTTTTTGTACGCTTGGGAGAACTACATTTTCAATATGTCTAATATATGACCTTGTCGAGAATTGAACTGATGACTTGACATTAAGGAGTGTCTTAAATATAAAATAAAAAAAACGCTCTGCGCTGCTCTGCTGGCCTGCGCAGCCATCATGAGCGCTGCCCACGGCCTTCGTGCTGCAGCTTCGGCCCTCACAGCCTTTGGAGAGCTCGATCCAGCCAACACCAGCTTGGATCCGTCCCTCAGGCACCTGATCCCGCCTATGGCCTCTCCAGAGCTGCGCCTTCTGATCTGTGGCTCGATTCTGCTGCCCAGATCCTTAGCTTCGCCTCGGATCTGTCTCTGCTCGGTTTCGGAATGCCTCTCGTCTGGAGAAGGAAAAGTGAGTTTCTGATCTAGACTATGGAGACCCAAGGCTCGCCTCTCGGGCCCTCACAGTCTTCTCCTCCGGATGACTCTGCCGCTTTCTCCTCCTTGATTGCTTTGTTGCCTAAGAAGAAGAAGCCTGACGCATCAAAGTTCGTTAAGAAGCTCGATGATGTACCAGAGGTAAACCTACCTCCTGAGGGACCGATCCAGGTTGCCTTGTCTCTTGCAGATCGTGCCCTGGTGGGTCAATTTACGGGTCTCTGGCCCTCTCCTAAATCAACCGAAAACTGGGTCGTCAGGAATTGGATTCCGCTGATCAAGAATAAAGTCACCTCGTACTTTCTTGGAAGAGGCTACTTCCTGTTCGAATTCAACACCAAGGAGGATAAAGACCTGATCTTCAGGAATGGACCCTATTTCATGGGACCTCAGGGTCTCTACCTCAACAAATGGACCCCAGACTTTGATCCGGCTGTGGACGTACCGTCGGCTGTCCCCGTTTGGGTTAGGCTCCCCAACCTTCCGGTACACTGTTGGAATTGGGACTCTCTCAAACATATTGGCAACTCATTGGGAAAATTCATAGATAGAGCCAACAACAATGATCAATATGATTGCGCCCGGATCTGTGTCGAGGTAGATCTCGAGGTGGGTCTTCCGGAGGCCATCAAACTAAAGGTTGGAAGTTGGACGCATGTTCAAGTCCTGGACTACGAACAGCTCCCCTTCAAATGTCGTAAATGTCACATCTACGGCCATTTCACTAGAGGATGCCCAAATAAAAGCGATCCAGAAAAAGGAAAGGAGGAAGGATGGAACCAAGTCAAAAGGTCAAAGACAAACCACAAGAAATCCGGGGCACAAGGATCTCAACCTGCCGCTGCCCAAAACGTATCCTCATCAAGAAGTCAAGAAAATAGGTATGAGATCCTAAGCTCTGCGGAAGAAGCCCCCAGGGAAGAGGAGAGAATCGTCAAACCAGCAGAAAAATCGACCTCAGCAGGAACAAGACCCGAAGAGAGCATCATGGCAAGGGACAAAGAAAAGCAAACAGAAGCCTCTGAGGAGGAACATGACTCAGAAGAGTCCGAGGAAGATGGAGAAATCGGAGACACGCAGACTTCGGTCAGAAGATCTGCAAGGGGCTGCAAATCTGCAAGAGAAAAGAGAGATCAGGAAACCTACAAAGACAAACTCCAGGGTAGCCAGCCCACGTTGGAAAAACTCCTCAGCAAGAATACGAAAACGGTTAAAAATCAAGCTCATGGCTCCAGGGGAGCCTCCCATCAAAGAAATAAATGATGAAGACCATCTCCTGGAACTGCAGAGGAATGGGGAGTAAAGTTAAAGAAGAAGCAATAAGAATCCTAATAAGAAGAGAAACCCCGGATATTCTTCTGATCCAGGAGACCAAAATGGAGGACAAAGAGTTTCTCCAAATCAGCAAAAAGTTTTGGAAGGAAAGCAGCGGACTAGCAGTATCATCAAGGGGAGCCTCTGGGGGTTTGGGCTCTCTCTGGAACCCCCTCAAGTTCAGACTGGTCTCAGAGGTACACAACATCCATTGGCTATTCCTGAAGCTACGCTCGGTAGAAACAAGGGAGGCTATCTGCCTGTTCAATGTCTATGTTCCTAATAATATAGGCGAGAAAAGGGAGTGCTGGGACTCTATCAGACAACTGGCGGAGACTGAGAACCTGGGAAATCTCATTATTGCAGGTGACCTAAACATTACCCTACGCTCGGAGGAAAAGCGAGGAGGCACAACTGTTAGGGACCCAGCAAGGGAGTGGGTGGAAGACCTCATGCAAGACTGGGACCTACTCGATATCCCTCCAGATAACGGTAAGTACACCTGGACCAATAAAAGAATAGGCCCTGGTTATATTGCTGCTAGACTTGATAGATGTTTGGTGCAGAGTTATTTTCTTTTGCTTGGATTAGAATCCAGGTTACACATCCTCCCTTGCAGTGTCTCAGATCATAAACCCATCATGTTAGAGATGTCAGGACCCAAGGATCTGGGTCCCATCCCTTTCAGGTTCAACGCTCTTTGGGTTAAGGAGACCGAGTTTATTAACTTGGTTCAGGACAGTTGGAAAATGCCAGTGAAGGGCTCTCCCTTCTTCATCTGGGAAGAAAAGCTTAGAAGGTTAAAAGCTGCCCTCAAAACATGGACCAAAGCTCTTCCCACCCCTGCTCAAAAGAGAAAACAGGCCCAAGACAATCTTATTCAGCACCAAGCCCAAAGTGAGGATGTAGAAATCACCGCTGAAGTTTTAGACAAGGAGGAGGTGCTTCAACAAATCTACCACAAAGCCTGCCTCTCAGAGGAAGAGCATTGGAGACAAAAATCCAGGAGTTTATGGCTCAAAGCGGGTGATAGAAATACTGCCTTCTTCCATAAACAAGCTCAAGCAAGGAAAAGTTTTAATTCTATAGCAGAAATTAAAGATGGCAATTTGATCCACAAAGACAATGAGAGTATAAAGAAGGCAGCCTTCAATCACTTCCAAAATCTCTACAAAGAAGAGGGAGAGACTGATCCAAATTCCAAATTTTTGGAGGCGATACCTTCAAGGATCTCCCCCTTTATTAATCAGCAGCTCGAAGCAAAGATCTCCATTCAAGAAATAAAAGAGGCCCTGAACAGTATGGAGCCTGACAAAGCCCCAGGCCCGGATGGCTTCACGGCCAGATTCCTTCAAACTTGCTGGCAGATTGTGGAGAAAGATCTCTTCAAGATGATCCTGAAATCACAAAATTGCCAAAAAATTGGGGGCAGCACGAATTCTGCCTTTCTGGCCCTTATCCCCAAGGAAAAGGGTGCAAAAGAATTCAGTCGGTTTCGCCCAATCTCTCTCTGCAACATTGGATACAAAATAATCACAAAGGTAATAGCAAACAGGCTAGCAGGCATCCTACCAACGATCATTCCTGAGAATCAAGGAGGATTTGTTCAGGGGAGACAGATTGTTGATAACTACATCCTGGTGCAAGAGGCGATCCATTCGAGTCAACTTCGAAAAGAAAAGGGTATGGTAATTAAATTAGACCTGGCAAATGCCTTCGACCGTGTCAGGCAAAGTTTCCTTTGGGAAGTTTTGAAAAGGTTCGGCTTTGGACTAGGTTTTGTAAATTGGATTCGAGCTAGCATTGCCGACCCATGGATTGCCCCCTTGGTGAATGGGAGAGCAGCTGGCTTCTTCAAAGCATCAAGAGGGCTCAGGCAAGGCTGCCCCCTCTCACCGCTGCTTTTCGTTCTCCAAGTCTCTGCCCTAAGCTTCTTCCTAGATCAGAAATTGGAAGATCAGGAGATTTTGGGGCTTAATATAGCCAGAGGTGTGAAAAATGTAAACCATACTCTCTTTGCAGATGATACCCTCCTGTTGGGGGCTGCCACAGCTTGATCTGCCATAAGGTTTAAGGAAGTTCTAGATGATTTCAGCGATGCTACAGGAAGCAGCCTAAACAAAGGCAAATGTAAAGCCTACTGCTGGAACATTTCTGCTCACTCTCTCTCTGCCATATCCAGAATTCTGGACTTTGCTGCCACCCTCAGCTGGTCCTCCTTTATATACTTGGGACTTCCCATCTTTCGCAACCTGGTTTATTGCAGAGATTGGGCACCTCTTTTGGACAAATTCAAGACAAAATTTCAAGCCTGGGGCTTCTCATGGCTAAACCTTGCAGGCAAACTTGTTCTAATCAAATCAGTTTTAAGCAGTCTCCCCATATTCCAATTTTCTGTGCTCTTAGCACCCTCTGGCATCATAAAGAAAATGGAAGCCTACATCCGTAAATTTTTCTGGAAAGGTGGCAAATTAAATGATAGAAAAATTCCGCTGATCAGATGGGAGAAAATCTGTATGCCTTTGATGGAAGGAGGACTAAACATCAAAGATCTCTGCTCCCAAAATATTGCCATGGGGGCCAAGCTCTACTGGCGAATCATCGCTCCACACCCAGGCTAAGCGCAAAGAGCCCTCTGGAAAAAATATCTCACGGGGAGCAGGAAAAGATCTTTGGATAATACTCTGCCCACAATAGGAACGCACTTGGTTAAGCACTGTCACAAAACAGTGGCTCTCATCAAAGATAATTCGTTTTGGATACCGGGCAATGGTAAAAACGTAAAGATCTGGGAGGACAGTATAATGATGCATCCACCCTTAGCATCGATTACCTCTTTGCAAGCGCTGAGACAGTGGATGGAATGCGCTGGGTTTACTACACTGTGGGACATCTCACAGTTCTCTGACAGAGTATGGCAGCGCTGGCGCCTACCTCCCGTGCCTCCAGAGTATGCGCAGGCCAGACATCACCTGTTGTCACTGCTTCATGGTAAATCGCCCCTACATTCAAGCAAACGCGATGCTAGGGGCTGGGGAACCGGTCCAGGTTTCTACACAGTAGCGCAGGGGTATAGGTGTACACAAGAGCGTCCATACGTCGCCCCAGATCCCACTGTGTGGAAGGCGCTGTGGCAGTATAAATCTTTCCCAAAGGTCGACTTCTATTGCTGGCTGCTTTGCCATAAAGCGATTTTAACAGAAGACAAACTTAAAAAAAAAAGGCTTTCAAGGCCCATCCAGATGCCACCTATGCTGCGAAATGGAAGAGAGTGCCCAACACATTATTCTGGAATGCAAATTTTCTAGAGCAATTTGGCAGATCCTTTTGAATTATTGGAAAACAGAGTTTAACCTCCCTGTCTCTATCTCAGACTTATTTGCTAATTGGCACAGCTTGTATCCAGGAACTCTCCCAAAAAACGAAAGATTTAAAGCAGCATGGTTTTCCTTGCCAAAATTCACATGCTGGCAAATTTGGCTCGAGAGAAACAGAAGAATTTTTAGAGATGAAAAACTAAATCCTCAGCTCATCAGCATCAAAGTAAAAAATCTTTGGAAAGAAAACTTGGGTGAACAGTTATCGGAAGCCAATTTAAATCAAAAGGACCTAGATTGGGGTGCCTCAATGGGTCTTCACTTCTTTGATGAAACAAGGCAGCAAAAGAACATAAAAGAGTGGCAATTCAGAGGAAACAAACAAGAACTTTCAGATTTACTCATCAGACAAGATAGACATTGCTTATTCTTCGATGGGGCTGCGAAAGGCAATCCTGGTCTCGCTGGGGCAGGAGGAATTATAAAGAACAAGGAGGGCAGAACAGAGATTAAGTATGCTTGGGGCCTCGGGCACTCAACAAGCATCCAAGCTGAATCCTTGGCACTTCTGCAGGGGATTAAGCAAGCAAAGGCCACCGGCATTTCAGACTTAAGTGTCATAGGAGACTCTCAGTCTATCATCAAAGTTCTAGTGGAGAACTCCTCTCCTTCAGATCTCCGACTAGCTAGAACAATCTTAAGAATTCGAAGCATGCTGAAAGATTTTCGAACTGCAAGCTTTCTCCATGTTTTGAGAGAAAACAATAAAGAGGCAGATTCGGAAGCCAACAAGGCGGTGTTGCTTTCAGAAGGCTCCCTTTTGATAGACGAAACTGAGGAGTGGGACTCCATCCCATAAAGTTGCAATGTTTTTTCGTCTTATTTTACAACAGTTTGTGTGTTTATATAAGTTAGGAAAAATAACAAATATAGAATATCTAGTCATTTGTAAAACTGAAGGATTCCCAATACTTGGGACCTATGCTCAGACAAAGGCAGAAAGACTAAGGGCTAGGCCCGACACATTGTAATCTTGGATGGCATTTGGCCAAGTTCTAATATAAATTCATAACCGCTCTTGTAAAAAAAAAGGAGTGTCTTAACATGGTACCCATCACCCTCATTGAACTGATGACTTGACATTAAGGAGTGCCTTAACATAGTACCCATCACCCTCTACTGATGACTTCACATTAAGTGTCTTAACATAGTACCCATCACCCTCTACTGATGACTTCACATTAAGAGTGCCTTATGACTTCACATTAAGGAGTGCCTTAACATAGTACCCATCACCGTTTACTAATGACTTCACATTAAGGTTCCTTAACATAGTACCCATCATCATCTAATGATGACTTCACATTAAGGAGTGCCTTAACATATTACCCATCACCGTCTATACAAGACCCCGTGGACCTCCTTGCAATATTCTTTATTACACCCCAAATTTTCTTTAAATTTAGATTAATATCTATCTTATTCTTGCCCTTAAGTACCTAATCATGGAACTTGTTCTTATACATTAAAGACTTAATCATGGTTATTGAGGAAGAAGCAAACCTTTACGAAGAGAATAAGTTAGAGTGTATTGCTATTAATATTAAAATTATATGTTGTAAAATTATTTTAGATTTTCTTTATCCTTTTTCAAAAATATCTAAAAATACTCACAAAATAACAAAATTTATTAAAATAATAATAATAAATAATAAATTTAACCCAAAACTAAAAATCTACAAATTTATACTTGTTTTCAAAATTATAATATTTTTTTTTTTGCACTTCATTAATAATTTTTCAACCTTATTTAAAATTTTTCAACCTGAATTTTCCAACTAAACTTAAGATGAGTATTAAACTCTAATTAAAAAGGATTTTCCTGCCCATTATCATTGTTATCATTGTTATATATTAAGTGTTATAAATAATGTTACAATTTTTTTATCATAAATCTACTATTTTGAAAAACAAGAAGTCGATGACTTTGAGGTGGAGAAAATCTGCATATAGAATTTTATAATATCACAAATTCTTTCTTTCGAGAAGATGTGCGTGTCATACCGAGGGCAAAATTGATTTCATGGTCATATTTTGAACATATTTTCACAGAATAGTTGCTAAAATATTCGCTTTCTGGTCAAATTATGTCTTATGAAATATTCCATAAGCTTCCATGTCAAACTATGCCTCATACACTGTAGGACGAAAATATGAAGTAAATCTTTGAAATGTTATATAAATCTGCAAAAATATTTAAATAAGTATGGTTATTTATTAGCAGGGTGGTGAGTTCATCATAATGTAAAACAAGTAAAAGAGAAATTGCGTTGATATAGGAAAGGATCAACTCTCCCATTAGATATCGATTTGAACTAGGATCACAGCAGGGTATAGTATATCAAAGTTGTAGTCTCATTATTTATAATACTTGTTCACGTACATGATAGCGAGAATGCCTTTGGGCAGGTGCAAGTAAGATGGGGAGTTGCTCGTTCGTACTAATGCTAGTCATTATGATGATTTTTATATATAGTTCGTTTTTCACAACTATGCATTTGTTCTTATTCTTTTGTGAAAAAGGATCCCGCTTGCTTGACATTAAGAGAGCAAGGAATAGTTACATTTTTTTTTCCAGTCATATGATTTTGGAATATCGTTGTTTTAATCACTATCATTAGTTTTCTTCTTTTAAGGGTAGCCGAGGTTCAAATTGTTTTATGGCCCAAATCACTATGGAGCCGTCAGATTTTGAATTGCAAACGAGTCTACTCCAAATCCTCCGAACAATTGGGTCTGAAATAGGAATAATCCTTGTGAAGAAAACAGGGGTGAAAGGACTTTTTATCCTGGGAATACAATGTAGCCGAGATGGCATCACTAAAATCTCATCTTTTCCACATGGAATTAAAACAGCAAAAGGGAAACTTTTCATTTAAAACCGCGAAATGAAACTTTTCATTCCATCTGTTCCGAACTGATGGTGGAAGAGACGAAGGTCATATTACCATATATAGATAGGGCGGGTTTATCGTTGGTTCTCGCATAGCCCGTTGTGAATTCTGGTGTAGGTCGATAATTTTTTGAGATTGGCCCATAGCAATTCTTGCTCGTCATTTTCGCTGAAACAGAGATCTGCCATTCCAAATCGGCGCTCCTGTTTTCTTTAATTCATTTCTGGTTTGTGTAAGCTTTGCAGCCCTGCACGAAGATATGTAGGGTTGTTCCAACGGCTTACAAGGCCATTCAAAAATAAATCGGAACTCTCGTTTCTTCGATTCAATTCATATTTTTGTAAACTTTGCAGCGCTACACAAGAGACCGAGGGTTGTTCCGGGGAACTACAGCACGCCTTTCGCGCTTCTCTTTCAGCTACCTGCCAAGCAAGGCCACACAGAGTAACGAAAATTGGACAAGCCATACAAACTAACGAAAATTGACCAAAAGCAAGCAATGTGTGTTTAACAAGCGACAAAGACTAACTAAAATTGGTCAACGCCAATGACACTGTTGAGATTGGGTCGAGAATCTCAACAGTGTCACGAATACAAACTTCATAATAGAATGTCTATTGGGATAAATATTTGTAAAATTTTAATTGTATTAATGTGAAATGATTGTAATTGTAAAATTGTAATTCTAATTGTATGTAAAATATTTGTAAAATTTTAATTATATTAATGTGAAATGTTTGTAATTTTAATTGTAATTGTATATATGTAAAATTGTAATTGTATGTAAAATTCCAAAATTGTAATTGTAATTGTATGTAAAATTGTAATTCTAATTCTAATTCTCATTTTAATTGTAATTGTATGTAAAATATTTGTAAAATTTTAATTGTATTAATGTGAAGTGATTTTATTAAAAATTTTAAATTTGTAAATTTGTAAAATTGTAAATTAATTGTCAATTTTGAACCATAACTACCATAAGTAAAATGTATAACTTAAATATTGTCCAATTACCATAGTTGTAAAATTGTATGAATATAAATAATTGTAAAATAATAAATCTAGAATGATATGAATTTGTGTAACAAATAAAGTTTAGAAAATAATGCAAATAAATTCATGTACTTTAGAATTATCATTATTTTATTATGATTTTACATTAAAAACAAAACAAAACAAAAAAACTGTATACAATACGCCATTGTTTTCGAGATCAACATAATTGCAAATTATCAAGTGAAATGATTTTAACATTAACACAATGAAAATTCCCAATTAATTCAAAATACATATTATAATGTTTCGAAAAAAAGAGTCTTAGTTATAGGGTAATTAATTCCTCTTCTTTATAAAAACCCATCTTAAAAAGTACAAATGATGAAATAACACATGTACCATATCACTCTCGGTTCTCATGATCACCCTCATTATCTTCCAGCTTGCTTGGCATGATAAAACTATTGTTCTCAAAAATATGTTTTGATCTAGAGTCATGTCTCAATACGAACCACCAATCCTTATCCAACACATCTGGGTACAAAAACACCTGGTTGCAGTGTTTGGGGAAAACATAGGGCTCCTTAACTTCATCCCACATCTTTCTAGAGTTGATACATATCAGCCTACTATCACGATCTGCCTTTGCAATATTCTGATCAAAGGTGTCCCACCACTTGCACCTAAAAATAACGCATTGAAAAGAAGAGAAATCCACTTCAATGATCTCTTGTATCTTTCCGACATAACCTAATGTCCCTCATACTAGGTTTTGATCATGGTGGCTAGATCGACTAGATTGATTGAACTCGACTTCCACTCCACAGTCTTGTGTAATGTGTCCTTCATCAACATTTTCTGTACGAAAATGGTGTCCATATGCCCACATAGAGGGGAACAAATGCACCTATAAAAAAAAGTTTAAAAAATCATAATGTAATGTGTCTTATAATAACCCAATAGTTAAAATATGAAATATCGATGTAATTATATTTAAAATGTACATTATTAAGTTTAAAATGTACATAAATAGATTATTACTGAGTGGGTGCACCCAATCCCTATGTTTAGCGCATCCTCTTCAGCATGCGGGTAATGATCGGTTGCACCGTATTTATCTAACTTGGTCAACAACCCAACTATTGGAGCATATTTTTGGCATATTTTCTTTTAAATGATCGTGATAAGGCACACTTCTACCATTCAACAATCTGAATTCTTTCCTGTCACTATCTCATTTAATCCTCTTTTGCTCGTACAATGTGACCCACAGTTGTGTCGCTTCGGAATTGTAAAGAACGAATTTATTGATTGCTTTAATTTTTGCATTCGCTAATGAAATCAAACCGACGTATAGTACATATGAGATAAAAATATACATTATATCGAAGTTCAACATGAATATTTACTTTGTGTAAATTTGAAAAATTATAAGTCGCTTACTCTTTATCAAGCACATTTTTCCATTCGTTTGGAGCACCTCCCCTTCTCTTTTGTCTTCATCCCTTTCACCGTCCCAAATCATCGCACTTGGTATGTTGTCGATTTTCTTGATGTACTCACTGGCATAATAAAAAGACTCATACGATATGTACCCCTCTGCCATAGACCCCTCGTATTTTTCTCTTTGTCGAACAAAACCTTTCAATTTCTTCATGTACCTCTCTAAGAAGAACATCCAACAACAAGAAACCACCCCAACTAATTCAACCTAGGTGGATTAGAAAATGAACCTGCAAGTCCATGAAACTCGTTGGCAGTTCCTTCTCAAACATATAAACAATCTCAACTATTTCTTGACGCCACTATGGAATGTTAGCCACATGAATCTCCTTTGACGTGATGCAACGTACAAATGCAGATAATTTAGATATGGCACGTCCTAGGTCTTGGGGGAATTCATGTTTCACACACCCATGCACGAACAAAGGATAATGAAACTGCAAAGTTATAAACACATGCAATAATATACAAAATTAGTTATGTTTTATGATCCCTGCATGAGATAAAATTTATTAATATAACAAATAATTTAAATCATGCTTTTGACATTATACGTACTCTTAGAAGATTCAAATGGTCATGCGATTTCAACCGCGAAAAATGGTCATCCATGGTGAAGCATCACCGTAGTGAAGACTCGTATGAAGATGACACCCTCACACCCATTATAACTTCCTTTGCCAAAGAAAGATCACCTTTTTTTTAAATCCATGGGACATCACCTTCTTTGAAATACTATGAATTAGAGAGACCAACGGCTGCCTCTGATCATGTTCTTTCTAATCGTCTTAGTCAATGTTTCTTTTTAGTTTATGACCATTTGTAATGTTCATTGTGTGATTATATCTCTCAAAATATAAGGGAGGACTTTATGATAACTTACCTCAAAATTTTTGAGAAACATGCATTCAACAAGCCAAACTTTGCTTTCAAGTTGTACAATAACATGATTGTCCCCAACTGGGTAGACTTTGACTAACCGCCAGGTCCAAAGAGAAGGGTGGTGGAAGCAAATTTAAGGCTTTCGAAAAAGTTGTCAGCGATATGAGAATCATCCCCTAGCTGATCATCATTTTGGAATGCATCTAACAACATTGTCTCCATGGCAGTCGTATCCCTTAAGTAATCATCCATACCAACCTCTATTTGATTGCCTCCATTGCTAGCTTGTGAAGAACTACTATTGCTATAGTCATTCCTAATTAGTGAATCTGGACGTAGTGGGAATTGAATAGGTGGTTGATTCAACCATTCTTGGTAATGTCGTTCCTCTCTGATTTTTTTTCTTAACTCAACCTTCTCTCTATTTGACATTGTCGTGGGTGCAACAGAAAATGGTAGGTAGGTCGCTCATCATCACTAGAATCCTAATAATTTCAGAAAAAAATATTTGAACATGATTAGTACAAAATCTATGATATCAATTAGTAAGCACGTTGACAATGCATGATTAATTGGTTTGACGTTGAAATAATTACATTAATATACCAAACAATTATTATTACCATCATTGTCCCAGAATTGTGGCTAGAAGATGCAATATTGTTACAATTGGCAGGGTGAAGTGGTTGTCCATTTTCATCTACCAAATACGCCTTGCGGTATGCTGCTCCTGATAAGAGCTTCCGACGTTTTGGAACTGTTTGAATATTTTTTGCATCTGAATTCGATTATGAATCTGTATGAACCTAAAAATTTGTATACATTATAAATTTTATTAAGCTAATTGACATGGATAAAAAACATAAATTCAATTAGATAATGAAAATATAAATAAAATCCGAAGTAAATATTACGTGATGGATAGAGAGAACTCCGCGATGGACTTTGAGAAATATCATGGAACGAACTGGATTATGAAGAATTGTCCATTCGATATAATTATGATATTTTGTCCCCGCATTTGAGCAAAATCAACAATAAATTTTGGTGTACACACCTAAAATTAATTTCGGTGCCTTAAAAATGGACTTATTGTTATCGGTGCTAATGTATAGATAACCAATCTGATGCGTTTTAGTTACTGCGCACCAGTGCGATGTTATTAATTGACGCACCAGAGCCGAATAACCGCAAATAATAAAAAAAAACACAATTATGTTTTTAAAAGTGAAAAAAGAAGCAGTGCATTCAAAAATGGGTGGCAAAATATTTTCGAAAATCTAATTTTGTAAAACAATTCTTGAAATAGTAAACACTTTTCATTATTTCATTATTTTTGCAAAATAATTCAGGGAGAGATTTTCAAGATACATACATGGAGCAAGAGAGCACGAGAGCACTGTGGAGCAGCGAAATAATTTCGAACAGAACTATTCAGACAATCAGAATTCCAAACCTTTGGTGTTTAAAACCCTATAGCATATAATTTCAAACCATCTGGTGATTAAATTTTATTGTTCTTTTTACATTTTATGTAGTATTTTTTATGCAATAAGTAAAAAATTTAAATTTACTGTTCATTTTCAGCAAAAAAAAAAAAAAAAAAAATCCATTCTTACGCTAAACCCTTGATTATGTTTGTTTCTGCCTTCGCTTCTTCATGTTTCTATGATTTCATAATTATGGCTTTTCATTTTAGATTTACAGGGTTTGTATTTCTATATATAGGCCTATGACATCTAACCCACGGGACGACTTGCATAGTCGGATCCCAATCCATGTCGGCCTTTGCGTAAAAAATAAAAATTAAAAAAAATAAATAAATAAATAAAATCAGTGCGCCTTGTGTAAACTAGCGCACTAGTCCACTGTTTTATCACAGGGCACCGCGCACATACCTTTTGATAAATAAAAAAAATTAAAAACATATTTTTTTTAATCCGTGCACCATATGTAAAATAGGGCACCAATGCGTTATTTCATTATAGCGCACTACGCACGTACTGTCTGACAAAAACAAACTTTTTATTTTATGTATGTATTAATCGGTGCACCGTTTAAAATATAACGCACCGAGTCTCCCTATTGACAGAGAGCACCGTACAGCGGTCCTCTGTTTTCGCGATGCATTTATAAGAATATGTCGCATCGCCCCCTCCACGACATCATATGCTACACAAACTAATACTATAGGATTTCTATTAATTTGTTTATGTTAATCGGTGTGATGGTTAACATATAACGCACCGATGCTCCTTGTTGACATAGAGCACCATACAATGTTTCTACAGTTCTAGCGATGCGTTTATAAGAACACGCCACACTGACATCAGTGCGTACATCATTAAAGGTGCACCGGTTTCTTGATTTTATTTTATTTTTTACCTGAAATGTTTATGATTTATTTATAAAATATATTAATAAATAGTATGGTATATGTTTCATATTGATAAAGAAATGGCTCACAAGAGATCAAGTAACAAAAAACTTATAGCACATCAAGAAAAACAAAAAAGACAAGTTCTTTGTAAATTCTTTACAAAAATTATTATTTTTGAACTATATGTAAGTTTAAATAATATGTATTGTTTACTGTGTATCATGCAAAGCCACAAAATGACGAAGCATGATAAGATTATTTCTGATCTAGGACTAGAAGAGCGTAAAATGTTGATGGAAAAATTGCAAAAGGATGAACCAGGTGAATGAAAAAATATTATCGATCCAATATGAGTCTCTTTTTTTAATTTTCATTAATAATATACTTAAACATGTTTCAACCAATCTATTAATTCACATATGTTTATTGTTCTACAATGACCAACAACTCATAAAATGAATGTTGTTCTAAGAAAAGAAAAAAAATAGAACATGCAAATGAAAATTAATTGCTCCTTAGTTCATCTGGAGTGGTGCTGGCGGTTAACGAAAGGTGGACAAATTTTTACAAAACTTTGAGGGATCTAGTGGAACGAATGTATAGACGTTCTTTCCACTTATATTACAAAAATCAATCCAGTGATTCCAACCAAATTTTATCTAAACTACAGGAAGAGTTTCCAGAGAATTGGTCAATGAGACATGTCAGACTTCTAATAGCAAAAACGTACAAAAAAAAGAAGGAATGAAAAAATATTATTCATTTAAATGTTTTTTCTAGAATTATATGTATATATTACTAGAAAGCAATCATTTATAAATGTCACTTTTGTTATATTTACTTTTCATATATCAATTTAAAAATTAAATAGTTTATTGTCATGTTACATTTTCAGGAAGATTATGAAAATCTCAAAGGATGAACGAGCTGATATCAAAAATATGCCAGTAGGAATGTCCAAAAATGTGTTCAAGGAGATGGTCAAAGAAATGGACATAATTGCATCGCACGAGAAGCCATCTCAACAACAACGTGCTTCAAATGTAATATGTAATCATTTAATTTTTCGTTTAGGTACAATAAATAAACAATTTAGCATTAAATATTAATTTTCAAGTATTTTCTTGCAGAAAATAAAATAAAATGGAACCCATTCAGCAAATAAAACAAGACGACAAGAAATAAAAGGGCTGATATCTAAATTTGTGAGTAATTGTTACTTACTTATAACAACTTAACTAGATTTCATTTTTTTATATTTTAAGTTGTTTTACAACAATCATCATTGAATGTCTTCAAACAAGTGCTAACATACAAAAAAGAACCATCAGACGAATTGATTTGGGTTACATATGGGTTGCCAGTATATGTTGGAATATCAAAAATTAATTATGGAATTTGTAAGCATCTATCAATCTTGTTTTACTTAGCTCTTTCTATAATTAATAGAAAAAAAATAAAAAAAATAATAATAAATCTTTTATATTAAATATATGATTTGTTATGGGGTATAAAACTTGCACGAACCAAAGTATGGAACTGCGCCAACAAATGAAATCTTGAAAGATGTCATGAAATTTGGTTTTGAAAGAATGTGTATAGTTCATGAGTCAATTGTTGCTAGGGTACGCCATTTCTTTTTGGTTTACATTGATATATATTATATAATATTGCAATTTTCATTATTCTTACCAATGTATATGCACTCATTACAGTTTATTTTTATGTTTGTAGATGAAAGATGAAGAAGAAGAAAATAATCAACACTGTGAACAAAACATTCCTCGAAATAACCCAAGTCATGGAAGTAGCTCGAGTAGTGACAATAGTTCAAGCGAAGAATGATGATCATTATGTTTGGATATCAAAGCAAGGTGTTGTATTTTTTGAAATATTTGTCTATGAAATCAAACATTTTGTTTAATGTAATGGACATAGTGTCCCAATTGAAAGACAAAGGGATACCAATAACTTTCCCATTCTGTATGACAAAGAGTGTCTTATATATATATATATATATATATATATATATATATATATATAATACGTTTTAATTTATTCTATTGCGTTCTCCATTGTTGCTGCGAAATGTAACACCACTAATTAAATATATGGATAATTAAATATTATAATGAAGAGATGTGAAATCTGATGATATGATATAACAAATTAATCCAAACATCACATTCAAATGCACTAATACAAATTTAATTGATATGAATAATGTTATAAGATATGTGTCGTCTTTTGATGAATAACGAATTTTAAAAAATCACAATAATTATGGTATGATATAACAAATTAATCCAAACATCACATTCAATGCACTAATAAAATTTTAATTGATGTGAATATTGTTATAAGATATGTGTTGACTTTTGATGAATAATGAATTTTAAAAAATCACAATAATTGCACTGTCATAGGTTGATGTTTCTAAAAGATACAAAATGAACACCAGTGCATGTTAGTTATTGTGCACCAGTGTGTTTGTATTGTAATGCACACTGATGCGTTTATATTCTAATGCACACCGATGCGTTTCTACGACCTATGGGCACCGCACAAATACCAATACCAATTATAACTCTCGGTGTGTTTGTGTGAGATTGCTCATCGGTGTGTTTCTATGACCAATGGGCACCGCACAAATACCAATACCAATTAGAATGATCGGTGCGTTTGTGTGATACTGCGCGCTGATGCATTTGTATAATACTTTTCATTGGTGCGTTGATACGACCTATGGGCACCACACAAATCCTAATACTAATTAGAACGACCGGTGTGTTTGTGTGATACTGTGTGCCGGTGCGTTTGTATCATACTACACACCAGTGCGTTGATACGACCTATGGGGCACTGCACAAATCCCAATACCAATTAGAATGCCCTAGTGCATTGTATCATCTACAATGCGTTTAGTGCAGTTTTACATCTTAACGGCCCAGTGCATGTACCTTCGACTGCCCTGGGGCGACTATCTGGCTGACACGCATCGAGACGTTGCTAAACGCCCTGGGGCATCCTATATTTGTTTTCCTTCCCGGTGCTTGGTAGGTTTGCAGTATCAGTGCGTTCACTCTAAAATGCACCAATGTGTTGACACCTAATTGGTGCACCGATGAGAAAAACATCCGTAATAACCTTCGGCCGCCTAGTTTTTTTTAGGTGTATTGAAATTCCGTTAGAAGTTCTGCCAAAACCTCCGTTACCGAAAATGGATGTTGCAGCAAATGTTTTTTTGACAATTTTGGCCAATTTTATAACACTAAAAACCTCTGTTATAACCTCCGCTAGAGGGTATTTTCCTTGTAGTCAATGTATTCCGTTGTGCAGGCTTTCCGACAATGGAAATATTACATTATGGGGAAGGAGACGATCATCCACACATATCACCAACTTCTTAAGTTTATACAGACATAAGGGAAGTTTCGTAATGATTTCCATCATAAGTGTTCCACATATCTACAAAAAATCCACTTGAACATTAAATACAAGAAGGGAAACACCAATCATGTTGCAGCTTGCCTTAGTCGGCCCCCAGTTGTAGCACTAACCACTGTTCCCAACTCCTCTGGCCATGAGACCTATAAATGGCCACAACTATACAAAAATTATCCAGGGTTCTCCACCACATACAAAATGTTAGTGGATGGAAAGAAAATACCATACTTTCCACCATTGTTGGACACATCAGACATTGCCGAACAAATGACACCAACAAATCTCAACTCTGACTACATGGAACAAGCCACAACTGATAAAATCATGGACATAGAAATTAATAACACTCGCCAACAAAGGATCCAAATATATCGGGTTGTTAAAGAAAGCTAATACTTGCACCAAGGTAACACTAGTAGAAAATAGAGAAATTAGTGACTAGGTGACTAAAACAATTAGTCACTGCAACTTTTCCAAGTGAAATACTAAAAAAAATAAGAAATTTTAAGCGACCAAACTAAAAATGACTAACATAAATGGCTAATTTATTCTCAGGTTAAAATACTTGACTAATTAATAAGTAATACAACTAAAACTGTGAATGACTAATTTAGTATGGGAACCAAAATATGACTACCTAACAAGTACTACAATAATACGAATCAATCGTTTATGTTAGTCATTTTTAATTGTGTCAATTCAACAATCTAAATTTATACCAACAACCAATAGAAACACACAAAATTAAAACCAAACTTAATGCGACATGTGGTGCACTGCCATAGGCTAAAAAATTCAAGTCAACCATGCACAGTTAGGGTCTAGTCAACAGTACGGACTGTTGACTAGGCAACCCTATACATCCAAAAACAATTTTTTGTTTTGTTTACCCGAATGCATAGATTGTGATTGTAGGAGCATACGGAGTCGTTTTTTCGTAAAACATGTTGTGCCAAATACAGAATGACAAGATCTACGCAAGCGCACTGGTTTCATTCCATTCCGAGAAATTTTAATTTTGAGCATAAATTTGATCCACCAGATCATTCCACCCCACAAGAAGCTTTTGGACCTCAAAAATCTCTTTATATGTAAGTAAATAGATGAGGGCTCAGCCCCCTCACCCTTCTAGTCTCTATCCACTGAAATTTTCTTGAATGTGACATTTTGAGCTTTTCTTGAAAACTGATGATTTTCCCAGAATTTGGAGACCTTGAATTGTTGTTTTAGATACCATCTTGTTTCAATTTCCCAGGATTTGCAGAACAACAACCTGTCCATGAAGGAACAAACACATTCCCTCCTCGGTCATCAATCAAAGAAAGCTTAAACATATTCAAATTCTTCTCTCCTTGAACATTGTCGATACAACGATGTTTTACATGTCTTGCCTTGTGCTTGGCTCGACTCTTGACCAAATGTGATCGCCATGACCATGCAACATCCCATTTCAAAGACAAAACTTTGTGAAACCCATAAGAAGGACTTTCAAACCCAATGCCCTCTTTGTCAAATTTCTTTGGCACTTGCTCTTTTACCTTTGCACTCTCTTGCACTGGCATCTTGTTCGCATCACTGCTCAACAATGATCCTTGTTGCTCCAATTTTACCTCATCTTGTTTACCTCTTTTAGAAGGCAACATGTTAGACTCCTGAAACATCTTATCACAACTATTAACAACCTCAATGAAATCAGATTTCGCATTTGATGCATCTCCTTGAAAGGCCTCATTCACAACATATTCATGTTTGAACATTAACAAAGCATAATTTTGACTAGCATTCACAATTCTCTTCATTTGTCCAGCATGCATAAGAGACAAACTCATCTTCTTACTATGCGTTCTAACGATGTACTCAATTCCATTCTTGAACAAGTGATACTTATTCACATGGAAATGAAAGATTGATCTCCTATCATAAAGATATGGGCTACCCAAAACAATACCACAAATATCAAGCAGAACAACATCAAGTTCAACTTCATCAAGAAAGTTTGCAGTGATTGCAAATCTAAGTATGAAATTCCTCGTCACCTACAAATTTGCATTCTTACATATCCAACCTAAAGGATAAGGTCTTGGATGATGAATGGTCTCTAAATTCAACTTCTTGATTAATTCTTCAGAAATAAGATTTCCTTGTGAACAACTATCAAATAGGGTGTCAATATTGTTATGCTTTGAAATAACTCTAACATGGAGAAGCTCAATTATTGTTTCTTCGTCTTGAGTACTATTGAGACAACTTGAAGAACTAGTACTTGCAATGGCCTTACCTTTCAAACCCATTGTTGTGATCTTTGTTTCGTACCCAGAATCAGAACCTAAATCATGTGTTATTGTTGCAGTTGCCTTCTCCTTCTCCTTGTTTTTAAGCTTGTTGGGTCTCATCTCTAGATGGAGTTTCCAACAATGATATTCATCATGGACATCTTTAAAACAATTTTTGCATGTGCGTTTTTCTTTCTCCAAATTTATGGAGGCATTCGTCTAATCTTTACCCTTGAACATACCCTTTCCTTTCTCTCTAGACTCAAAGGTATCCTCACTTGTCTCATCTAAAACATGTTTCCATCTTTCCTCTAGATGTGTGGTATGTACAGAAACTTCATCTAAATTTGAAGGATTAAACATGAGAATAATATGTCTTAGGTAACTATGAAAACCTCCAATATATTTCAACAAAGTTTATTGAGATGTCAAATCCACACCCAGTATTAGTGCTCTTCTCTTGAATTCTTGAGTATAACTTTACACACTTTGTCCTTTACCTTGCCTAAAGTTTTTCCAGTCCATCATGGCCTTTTTCATGTATGCTAATGGATAAAATTTTCTTCTCAAGGCAGCAAAAAAACCATTCCAATAGGTTAAGACCTTACCATGTTTCTTCATGTCCTCTTGAGTTCTGTCTTCCCACCAAATAAGTGCTGCACTTTCCAATCTTAGTGAAGCAAGTTGAATCTTGGTGTCATCATCCTTGATCCTTTGTATCCTGCAGTACACTTCAAGTTGGCGTACCCAATTGTCTAATATTTTAGCATCTACCTCATCTACCTCTCCATCATACATAGGCAAATCAAACTTAATGTTAAGCTTCAAAAATGGAGTTTTACCATGACCTTTTGAAGAATCTGGAGGTGTTTGTGAAGGGCTTGTTGTGGAAGAGGACGATGGTGAATATGGTGGTGAGGATGGAGGTGAAGAGAATGGTGGTGTCAAATTTGGTTTGTCACCATTCCAACTACCTTTTGGAGTCTTGTCTCCATCTCCTCCATCTCCTTTTGAAGACTTGTCTCCCTTTGGAGGATTGGAGCTCTCACCTTGCAACCTTGTGTTTCTCTCCTCATAGAGAACTTTCACCATTTGTGTCATGTCAAAGAATGTTTTTTTGAAGGCTTTCTCATCTTCTAACATATTTTCAGGCTCTCCTTCATGTGACAAACTTGTTTAAGCTTCAACTACAAATTGAGGTGGTATTTGTGGTGGAGACTATGGCAAACTTGATCTCCTTGTCCTTGACATAACTTGAGGACTTGCAACCACAAGATTTCCTTCTCCTCTCTTGAGGTTCAACTTTGTAAGCATCACATACATTTGCAAACAAATTAAACCCTCACAACAACAAAGAAAACCTAAGCTCTGATACCAAACTGAAATGTATGTGAAATTTCTCAAGGTTTATGTAAATTTTGCAAGTGATTGAATTAGGGTTTTAAGCCTCTTTTGTCAAATTCATAAACACATAAACATCAAATTTAGATTCATTTTTACAGAAAACATAAGACAAAATCACCATAATAGTAAACACAACACAACAAATGATGAAGGAGTTCACCCCTCCTAGGCTACATCTCCTGGTCCAACTTCCAATGGTTGGAACTCTTTCATTATGTTAAAAAAATGGTGTTTACATCAATTTACAATGCTTAAATGGATGTGATGATAGCTCCAATGGTTCCAGAACTGTCAAAAACCCCTTTCTAGCCTCTCTCTTCTCCCAAAAAGGATAAAAACTAAAGAATTTATGAGCCTCCCAAGTTCTTCAGCTATTCGTCCTACAAATTTGCCCTGACTGCAAACAACCCTACAAATTCGCCCAAAAAACGTTAACAGAGCGACTTTTTCTCCAAATTCTGACGCAAATCGTGGGATACTTAATTTTCCCAATATCGCCTATGGACTGAATATTTTATTTAAAAATCGGTGTGGGGCAGGGGGGTGCTAAGCCCTGACCCTTGGTCCTGCCCTTTATTTCCCATGGATGTGGCAACCAGGGCTGGGGCTAGCCCCGACCCACCCCCCAAACGCGCCAAACATATGATTTAAATAAAACTTTTGAACAATATAGGTTAAGTCATATCATGTGGCACGTTGGTTGGCTGCCTGTCTTGCTGCTCGAAGGTTCTGTGTTCAATTATGTTCGGTGTACTTTCGACCTTATAACATAATTTTTGGTTGGCCACCAGGGCGCCACGTGGTTACCTATGGTTGACCCACGTGGCGACCTCTATTTGGCCCACGTGGCATTCCCTGATTGGTCAAACCAACAACAAATAGAAACATGCCAAATTAAAACCAATCTAAATGCGACAATTGGTGCACTGCCATAAGCCGAAAAATTCAAGTCAACCATGCACAGTAGTCAGCAGTACTGACGGCTGACTGGGTAGCCCTGTACATCCAAAAACAATTTTTTTGTTTTTGTTTACCCAAACAAACAAATTGCGATTGCGAAAGCATACAGAGTCAGTTTTTCGGGAAACAAATTACGACAGATTCAGAACAACGAGATCTACGCAAGCACACTAGTTTTTTTCCACCCTGAGAACTTTTAATTTTGAGCATAAATTTGATCCACCAGATCACTAGGTGAGATCAACATAATAATTCCTCATATGGAACATGAGGTGGTTGAAAATAATGAATGGAAATTCTAGAGAAGCTATATGTGAAGAAAGTATGGAGAGATTGTGAAAGATGCAACTATGGTCACATAGACTCTTATGCAATCTGAAAAAGAAGGAGACCCTTGAAATTGTATATCTTGGAGAAGTGTCAATTTGTATGCAGGATGTTGATGTGACAAAAAGCAGATGTCATGATAAAAATACCATCACAAAGGTAAGTTTGATTTAACATTAATTCTTGATTTTCAAACAATATATGGATGGGCTAATGCATGCCTACCAAAGGAAGAGCTATAGGTGTCATGTACAATTGATACTCGTGTGGTAGGATGAAAGATCCTTAAGGAAACATGATGTTAAGAATGTAGCAAGGTATGAAGGAAAGACCATATATGGACTAATGGATCACTTTTCGATGAAAGAAAGGATGACGTGACTAACATGATTCATGAATCAAAGTGATGGATGGTCAATGCCCTATGAAGAAGTCCCAAAATATGTAGGCTCCATAACAAATAATAAATTCATGACATCTAAAGAAGGAGTCCTACAAGTAGCTGGTTGTCCCATGATCTCCACCTAGAGAATTGTTGGAAGCAAGTCCCTGATTAAGGGGAAGCTTGGTCAAATCCATAGTTAAGAGGGAGCTTGGGTACATTCATTTTATTGAATGGGTTGGTCATCCTTGGATAAGAGGGAGTGATAGATAGGGTTCTCTACTTCATGTGTCATGCACTAGACCAGGAGTAACAATCATAATCTCAGTGAAGACCATGAGGAGAGATGGACACATCATTATTGTCTTCAATTTGGAAGAAATAATGGAGGATTGGGTAATCATCTGACATCAGATACTCTTTGAGGATGTGGTAGGGCATCCAAGGTAAGAGTAGTCATAGAGGACTGACATTCTTTGAGGATTGGGAATCCAATATAAGAATAGTGATGGAACATACTCTGAGAGAACCTGGGTGGGGTTTGTTCCGAGAGAGAATGATGATGGTGTCTATAAATCATTGGTATCACCAACATTGTGCTATGATCTTTTTGAGAGATAGATCTATTAGTCAAGGCCTTTCTATGCGATAATGTTGGATGATATGATGTTATACAGATGGGTTACCAATCTGACTCTTCTTATGAGAATTCTTCAGATTGAGAATGTCTAAGTACCTTGTATGGATTATGAATACCTCACTAGATCAGAGGGAGTGTTGAAATTTGTAACTAGGTTCGGTCTTCATAATGATATATGTACTTTTGATTTTATGTATTCAATGAAAAGAGAAAAATAAATTAATAATAATCGTTCTTGAGGCATGGGTTTCATGCTCAAGGGAAATTTAGTTTAGGTCAAGCTTCCATTGAGAGCTTCTAGGATTTTTCGTTGAGTCTATAAAGTCAAAAGAGTCATTGTCATGTATGAATAACCCTTATTGGGCATGTTACATATTGTAATATAAATTATCAAATTCAAAGTCAAGTCAAATAACCCTCCAAGACCTTGTCAAGTGCTTATGATTAAGTCGGCCTACAAAGGAGCAATTCGGTCTCTCTAGAAGATGAAGTCAGCCTATTTGAGGGCTCATGAAGGGCTATATAAAGGAGAACTCAACCTCGCTAAAGTATCACTCACTGAAGCATAAATAAGAGTTCGATCAAGGAAGAGTAAGGAGCCTAATACCAAGCAAAGGAAGAAGGAGGAAGAGCGAAGCTTTTTCTGATTTGTTTGGGGTTAATCCTCCTCCACACGTGTGAAGGTTAGGGCTTCATTTACAACAGTGAAAGCCAAAAATTGCAGCCACCTAAAGGGAACCAAAGTTGGGTCAAAGAAGGTCAAATTAACAATCCAAATAGTCAAGGAAGGGAGTCCAGGTCAAGCAAAGTCAAAAGGAGGATAATCTGTCCATATTCCAGCCACACGTCTGACCTAGAGTTTCTGCAGAAGATGTCGAAATTGCAGATTTTCAACAACTAGCAGAAATTCTGAGTTAGGGCTGAAATTTGATGTTGTGGTACAAGTTTGACTAACATTGACTTGGAGAAGGAGAAGTTCATCAAGAAGAAGTGGCTATTAGGTCAAGGGTCTAGGTCTTCGAATTCGTCAATTGAAGATTCTATAAGAAGAAGAATTGGTGAGTTTTCCTCTCAAGCTTAAAGAGGTTTTGGCCCTTGTTGATCGCCTACATCTTGTGTCCTTTTCCTTATTGTTCTTTATGGTTTGGTAGTTGTTTGATGAATAAGAACACATAATAATAATCAAATACAAAAATAATCTAATTAAGAAAAATAAAAATTCCTCACAAGCACTTATCATTATAAGAGAAACCATCTAATATCTCTGCCCTAGATTTCTCAACAAGAATAATATGCAAAAAATAGAGGAAAACTGTAGAAATTATATAACTGATATGTTATATGTCTAAGATTCTCCTAATCATACACTATTTGACTTCATGCACAATACAGAATCTATTCCACCATTGATCATCATATGCGGAAATTAAATCAATTGCATGCACACATTAAAACCATAAAAATTCACACACATAAACACAGTGATTTATGGGAAAGCTTAAAGCTGAAAACCCCCAACTATCTGTATAATATATGTCATAGAGATCATGTAACAATAATAATACAAAGCTAATCACAAGCTCTCAGTATCTCCAATCGCTACACACTAATAATGTCCTGATCTAGCAAATCCATGCATCGATCCACTCCCACCTGCTAGCCTGCCTCTACTGCGCAATCCCTGCTGAATATGTGCTCTGAATGAGCTCGAATCCACCTGGCTTGCACTGCGCAATCCTCATTGGCATCTCCATCAATGTGTGGTGCAAACTCATGCACCAGTATAGTCACAACTGATAGTCACACTACTCTTTCACCTATCTCTTCACTGGTCTCCACTGAAACTGTCCATGCACTGAAGTTAACTGATGTATTCTTTAGTTGATTAATGAGTTTATAATTAGTGAATTAATTAATAATTAATTCACACCACTCCTCACTAGTGTATTAATCAGTTAGACTAAATACAACTAGTTCAACTATGTTTAGATTAGTTAAACTGAACACAACTCCATTAACTCCTCAATCAACTCCACCAAACTCTCTCACATGAGTTCTAACTAAAGTATCCATGCAATAGCTCCACTTAACCCTCGGGAATAGCGTAATTCCTTCTGTCAGCTCATGTGCCACATCTGTGCACTTAACTGAAGTGCTCCAAGAGAATAAGATAATGTTTATAGTCCAAATATTATTAAGAGCTAATAATATTCGACATATCTATTTTTAAACTGGCAATCTAAAAATAGATTCCGCCCAATATGTCTAAAAATAGAAGTCCATCTATTTTTCCAACTTGACCAACCATCCACAAATAGCATCCTGCAACTCATAGAATATGATCGACATGTCTAAAAATAGACATAGTCTAAAAATAGACTTTGCACCAAAAATAGCCTGCAGGCCCACTTAGTGAAAGCGACTTATTTCCACTAAGCTCATCATATTGTTGCAATCTCAACACTCTCTCTCAACAAGATAGGGATTATCTACCACCCCGATCCTGCCTCTATGGTATTCAAATTTTCTCCTGGTGAGTGCCTTCGCTCAAAATATCGGCATCTGATCCTCAGTAGGAATGTAAGAAAGCCAACATGATCTTTTCTGCACAATCTCTGATATGATGGTACCGGATGTCAATATGTTTAGATCTATCATGAAATACTGGATTAACTGAGAGTTTAATGCAACTCTGATTATCACAATATATCACAGTAGGATCTAAGTGTGAACCGAACAACTCGACTAGGATCTTCCTCATCCATATAGCCTCGCATGCAGCCAAACTTGCTGCCATGTACTTGTTGGGTGTGGAGCCTGATTATCTTGTTTACTTTGTATCACAACATTGGACCCCTTGTACCTTAAAAGGGGCGGCAACGCTGCCCGAAATTTAATCGCTGCCGTGGGGGGTCTTTTGGAGCCCCCTCCTGGCGGGGGTTCGGGGGCAGCGCCCCCGAAGCTAAAAACAGATGTAAAATTGCCTTGTAAAATTATAGTAATTTCTAGTCAATCTGGGCCGTTCATTAGGAAAATTATCTGACGGTAGAAGTTATGTTTAGATTAGGGTTTTTTGCCCTAAAAGGCAACCCCTTGTATATATGAGGGTATTGTATTGCGGCTGTGTATTATGAGTGTATTCTCGGAGCGAGAAACAGAGAGGGAGACTGAGAGAGAGAACATAGGATATTACAACGGATCTGTTGTAGGTTTTGTCTCTTCATTTTTGCTGGATAATAGAAAGGAAGGACTGGCTGTTCGGGGTGGACGTAGCCCAAACTGGGCGAACCACGTATATCTGTGTCTCTCTGGTTTTATGTGTTTTGTGTGCTTGTATTATCCGCATATTTTATGTGTTTTCATTGCTCTGTAATATTTAATTTTCTAATAGTACTCAGCCTCCACTGAACTGAGTGCCATGGATCTCTGCTTCCTGCTGTACCAAGAAACTGATGTCGACCCAATACTGAAAATCCCTCCAGATTTTCTCTTTCTGTCAGTTGGGCTCCCTGCCCAATCTGCATCCGTGAAGCCACACAGCTTCACCTCATCAGACTGTCTGTACCAGAGTCCATATCCTGATGTGCCTCTGAGATACCTCAGAACATGCTTCCCCGCCTTCCAGAAGAGCTTGGTAGGCTTAACCATATCTTGTGAAAGTTGGTTAACAACGTAGCATATGTCAGGTCGTGTATTGACTAGATACATAAGCGACCCCACCAACTGTCGATAAACAGTGGCATCCACTACATCTGCCGTTGTAGCATCCTCTTTCCTCCAACCACCAGGAAGAGGAGTATCAATAGGCTTGAAGCCTTGCATGTTGAACTTCTCCAGTATCTCCCGGGCATACTTGCCTTGAGACACAAACAATCCATCACTGCGCTACCAAATTTCCAATCCCAGGAAATAATGAAAGAGGCCCAAGTCCTTCATCTCAAACTCTTTTGCAAGATCAGCCTTGCATGAGAGTATCAACTGTTCATCACCGGTTAGTATCAAATCATCTACATAAAGTACAATGATCAGCAACTTACCCTCAACCACTATCTGGTACATGTTGGGATCTTCCTTGCTCTTGGTAAAACCAAGTCCGGTAAAATAACTGTCGATTCGTGTGTACCAAGCACGAGGTGCTTGTTTCAGCCCATACAACGCTCTTTTGAGCCTGCACACATGCGACTCGCTGCTGAAGATCTCGAAACCTTCGGGCTTCTCTATGTACACCTCCTCCTCAATGACTCCGTTGAGGAACACAGTCTTCACATCCATCTGATGAATGTGCCACCCCATCTGCGCTGAGAGAGCTAGGATGCTCTGTATGGAAGAATATCTTGCGACAGGTGCAAAGGTTTCCTCATAGTCGATCCCCTCAATCTGTGAGAAGCCCCGGGCAAAAAATCTTGCCTTGTACTTCTCGATGCTCCCGTCAGCTGCTTGATTCACTTTGTAGATCCATCTCGAACCTACCACTGATTTCCCTTCCGGCCTTGGGACAATCTCCCATGCACTGTTTCTGAAAATCGAATCATACTCTTCCACCATGGCATCTACCCATGCAAGGTCCTCCACAGCTTCCTCGAAAGAGGATGGTTCTGTCACGATACACTTGCTCATCAGAGCCATGTATCCAGTATATCGGTCAGGTGACTGTCTCTGTCTGCTCTGTGATCTAGGTGCTCCTACAATATTCTCTGCATCTTGATTCAGTCGCTCAGCTTCTGTAGTGCGCTTCCGCCCTCTGATGGTTAGCGCTGCATGAATGGTTTCTTCCACTCCATGAACCTCCTCTTGTGGCTGATCCACATCCTGAGGCTCATCCTTAGGAACTAATAGCTCCTCATCTGCATGCAAGTGTGGCTCCCTCTCAAGTGAACACTTCATGGCTTTCTCCTCATGAAATTTGATATGTCGTCGCACAACAGTCTTCCGACTGTCTGGAAAATACACACGATAGTTGTGGGGTGTTTCTGTGTACCCCACAAATATCCCAAACTCTGTGGTCGGCTCCAGCTTCTTCCTCGCATCCTTCGTCACATAAATGTAAACAGGTGAGCCAAAAATCTTCAAATGAGAAATATCAGGCCTCTTACCTGAAAACGCCTCCTCGGGTGTACTCATGCCAAGTATCCTGTGAGGACAACGGTTTTGCACATAAACCGCAGTATTGCATGCCTCAACCCACAAGTGTATGGGAGGCCCTGACCATGCAACATCACCCGTGCAACACCCACGATCGTTTTGTTCTTCCGCTCCGCGACCCCATTCTACTATGGGTTATGAGGCGTTATGAGCTCTCTTCGAATTCCTTCTGCACTGCAAAAGTCCTTGAAATCGCCAGAGATGAATTCACCACAATTTTCGCTCCAAAGAGCCTTCACCTGCTTCCCCGACTCTTTCTCCACCAATGCCTTGAACTCACAGAACTTTAAGAATGTCTCGCTCTTCTTCTGCATGAAGAAGATCCAACACTTACGACAAAATTCATCAAAAAATATCACATACTACCTGTGCTTTGCTGTTGAAGCTGCTGAGAAAGGTCCACACACGTCTGTGTGAATTATCTCAAGGATCGTCGTGGCGCGACTATCCTTCTCATGAAAGGTGGCTTTCACAAATTTTCCCAAAGTACATCCCTTGCACTGATCTGACTGTGCAAGTGTACCTTTGGGAAGCTCGGTAGAAATCTGCTGCAAAATTTTCAAAGCACCATGGTGCAGATGGCCCAATCTCCTGTGCCATAGCTCTCCCTCATCCCGGCTCACCACTCCTTTTTCCTTTCCTGCCATTGCTGCGCATCCATCTACCTGCAACTGATAAAGGTTCTTAACTCGAACCCCTATCCTCCGGGTTTCACCAGTTTCCTTACTACGTAGGAAAGCCTTTCCCTCGCTAAATACAACATCATATCCCTTGTCTTCTAACATGGCCACCGAGATCAGATTCTTCTTCAATCCTGGAACATGCATGACATCCTTCAATATGAAAGGTTTACTAGATTCCCTCTCAAAGGAAATGGTCCCGATACCAATCGCACTGTATCTACCATCATCGCCCATCTCAATGTGCACTCCAAGATCCTTCTCATCCGGATCACTGAACAAATCTTTGTCTCTGGTCATATGAAAAGACGCACCACTATCAAGAAACCACACTGAAGCCATCATACTTTAAACCAAGCATGCGATCAGCGAAAAATCCAGCTCAAACTGCGAGGCCAAGGCCTCTCCAGCTGCAGATCTAGCAGCCTGCTTATTTTTCTTCTTCTGTGGTCAATTAGTGGCGTAATGTCCGTGTTGGTGACAATGAAAGCACTTCACCTTGGACATGTCCTGCTTCTTGCCTTTCGCACAGGATTGAGAAGAATTATTCTTGCTCTTCCCCTTCCTTGCTTTGGCAGCCAAAGCGCAATTTTCCTCATCTTCATTCTTCGATGAAGATCCATCCCTGGTACTCCGCCTTATCTCCTCCTGCACAAGATCCGACCAAAGTCGCTCCCATCCCGACAGTTTCTCTCGACCATTGACAGAGTCCTCATAGGAATGCCGACTCTTCGGAAGCCCAAGGAGAGCCAAGCTCACCAAGTCCTCTTCATCTACAGTAACCCCCACACTTCCCAGCACATCCTTGCACTGGACGAACTTCGTGAGGTACTTGGGTATACTCTTGCCCTTCTCCATTTTTATTTTCCTGAGCTTATCCTTAAGCGCCAAATTCCTTTGGTCACTCTTGCTTTGGAACAAGTCTGTCAAATCTTTCCACATCAAGAATGGAGAAGATTTACCATGAAGGCTGGACACTATGTGATCCTTCACACCTTCCAACAGAATCCTTCGACATTTTTCTGTCTTCTTTTGCCATGCGTCAAGTGCGGCAGCATCGCTAGAAGCAGGTTTTGGAATTTCTGCATCTATGAACTCCTTCAACCCATTATCTTCCAGCACCGCCTCCATCCTGTCCTTCCATGCAATATAATTCGAGCTGCCCTCAAGGGCATACTCCAATCGCAATCCGTTGAAATACATCTCAACTTCGACACCAAGAAAACACTACAGCAAATTCGAATTCCACCAGCACAAAACTCAACCTCTTCAATGCTTTTGCAATTGCTCCAATGATCAACTATCGCTCTGATACCATGTAGAAATTATATAACTGATATGTTATATGTCTAAGATTCTCCTGATCATACACTATTTGACTTCATGCACAATACAGAATCTATTCCACCATTGATCATCATATGCGGAAACTAAATCAATTGCATGCACACATTTAAAACATAAAAATTCACACACATAAACACAGTGATTTATGGGAAAGATTAAAGCTGAAAACCCCCAACTATCTGTATAATATATGTCATAGAGATCATGTAACAATCATAATACAAAGCTAATCACAAGCTCTCAGTATCTCCAATCGCTACACACTAATCAGGTCCTAATCTAGCAAATCCATGCACCGATCCACTGCCACCTGCTAGCCCACCTCTACTGCGCAATCCCTGCTGAATATGGGCTCTGAATGAGTTCGAATCCACCTAGATTTCATTGCGCAATCCTCATTGGCATCTCCATCAATATGTGGTGCAAACTCATGCACCAGTATAGTCACACTGCTCTTTCACCCATCTCTCCACTAGTCTCCACTGAAAATGTCCATGCATTGTAGTTAACTGATGTATTCTTCAGTTGATTAATGAGTTAATAATTAGTGAATTAATTAATAAATAATTCACACCACTCTCACTGGTGTATCAATCAGTTAGACTAGATACAACTAGCTCAATTGTGTCTAACTGAGTTAAACTGAACACAACTCCACCAACTACCTCAATCAACTCCACCAAACTCTGTCACATGAGTTCTAACTGAAGTCTCCATGCAATAGCTCCACTTAACCCTCAGGAATAGCGTAATTCCTTCTGTCAGCTCCTGTGCCACATCTGTGCACTTAACTGAAGTGCTCCAACAGAATAAGATAATGTTTATAGTCCAAATATTATTAAGAGCTAATAATATTCGACATATCTATTTTTAGACTGGCAATCTAAAAATAGATTCTGCCCAATATGTCTAAAAATAGAAGTGCATCTATTTTTCCAACTTGACCAACCATCCACAAATAGCATCCTGCAACTCATAGAATATGATCGACATGTCTAAAAATAGACTGTGCGCCAAAAATAGCCTGCGGGCCCACTTAGTGAAGGCGACTTCTTTCCACTAAGCTCATCATCTTGTTGCAATCTCAACAAAAACATGGGCTAGATTCAATTTGGGATGAAAGGAAAAGACATTTCGCCAAGGAAAACAAGGAGTCCAACTAAGCCAAAACAAAAGTATTAATAATGGAATGTAAATGTATCTAGATATTGGGAGTTATTTGTAAATTTTTTAGTTGGAAAGGATCTGAAATTTTTGTGTCATAGGGATCTCATTGAGGGTTTAGATTGAGCCCCCTACTCAATTTCAAACCTTCAAGGCAAATTGGAATATGTAACCATCTTTTTTTTAATAATACAAATTCCTACCCTTTTTTGAAAAAGAAAAATTAAAAACTTTTTTATATCTTATAACTCATATTTTTATTTTTATTTTTTGTAAGCTTGAGAGGACTACATCTTCATCATGTCCAATTTATCACCCCGATCGGGGCAGGGAATTGAATCAGTGACTTCACGTCAAGGAGTGCCTTATAGAATTAAAATAAACACAAAAGTAGAAAAACTAACTACTACAATAGTAAAAATATACGTTAAAAACATAACATAAAAATAAGAAATGTAGTATTATAAATTACTATAAAATAATAATAAAATTATATTAATAATATTAAAAAATATATCTCTCGACCAGGGTGAGAGAGGGTATAATAATCAACTCGGGGATTTGAGTAATGGGAGGTCCAGAGTTAAAGCTAGGAGGTAGCCAACTGTCACACCAAACATGCGAGAGTACAGACAATTGAAGGAGAAGGACACGCGGGGGTCTATTACAGCGACCACATGTGGGAGGACTTTGATATGGTGGCAAGTGCGGGAGGCGAAGATAATTTCCTCTTCTGGAAATTATACGGTGGTGCTTATTCGAGAGATTCAGTGGTGATGGTGCTCAACAACGCGACATTTGTGGCGAAGGTGTTGTTGGTCGCTTCCGAGTCTGCACCCAAACCATATGGAGCACGATTTTTGGTCTATTTTTTCTCCTAACTCCCCTCTGGGTCTGGTGATATTAAGTTAAATTTGTGAACTTGAATGGGTAATGGGATGGCATAGTCCTACTGGGAATGAAAGGCGTCCGTGGGCAGGTTCAAGACATGTATTCATGTATTTAAATTTGGATGTTTCTATCCCTAATTCTGTCAAGTTTGCCATTATGCTCTCCCAAATGGGAATGTTTTTCTGTGACTGTGGGTGTCAGGGCATGCAGAGATTTTTCTTTGTTTGTTTGGGTCGGGGCGGGTCCGGCTCTTGGCAGACTATTCGCTGTCGAAGTCATCATAAATGGTGGGTTTGTTGTCATGATTTATGGGGAAAGGGCATGTTAAGGGTGTCTATGTATATGTGTATGCCTTGGGTGAATCCTCAAATTGTTGAGGACCATCTCAGATATGAGAATGTTCAAATTCAAAGTTTTGGGAGTAGTGCATGCCTCTATAACCTTTTGGTTCACAAGATGACTCTCAGATATGCGAAACAATGGAGAGACTCTACTAATGTACAACAAACTGTGTTTTGGTGGCGTGAATCAACCCCTGATTGTTCTGTTGTACCCACTACATGTTGTTATGTTTGGTCGCGTAATCAGACCCCTAACATTACAGCAGGTGTTGGTGGCCGCAACATTTCGAGGGACTATTTCTTGGCTCAGGCTGGTGGCGGGGGTTCAGGATTGGCTCAGCTTTACAACAAAGGATAATGTTCGGGTCAACATGGTTAGGGGAACTAAAACGACAGGGGCAGGCGGTGGGGTTTCCAGCCAAGGAAGCGAAAACAGATATAGGAAAACGAAGGCAAACACCAAGGCCTCAAGTAACAATCCGAAAAAGAGTGGTCAACGTATTGATGCGCAATGAATACAAGAGGTAATGCGGGCATATGATTCTGGCACACCTGTGGAGGTGAAGAAACTGATTAAAACTTGGGAGACAGACCTGAACCGTCGTGCAATTGCAGAGGTCAAGGTGGAGGACTAACATGATCTTGTCTCGGATATAGGTAACACTCGGGGACTTGACTCAGTATAAGCACACAATGCACCTGTACTGGATAATGAAGAGCCTAGTGGCCCAAGATATTATGTACCCTTTTGGGTACGCCAGGGAATCAAACCCAGGACTGCAGGAAATTCAAAGAGAGTTGCAACTGATCTAGGTTCAGATTTAGCATCAAACAAACGCCTTGGTCGCATTGAGGGGCACATCTAGTACCTCCCCTAGTCTGAAATACCGAGATCGAGTGATCATAACCCTACTCCAATGGAGTCTTCTGATTAGATGGTGTCTTTATGCTTACTTGTTTTGGAATTTTGTTAGTTTTTGTTAAGTTTTATATGTCGAGTACTATATAATCTGGTAGATATATAGGAATAAATTGTTGGGTAGATTTGCAGGCTTACAAAGCTTTTAAATAAAAACATAAAACATTCATATTTTGGTTGGCATATAATGCGTATCGGTGGCCAACAGACTCCCACAAGGCGGGTTGCGGTCACCGAATGTCCTCTATATGATTGTAATTTTCTTTTAAAATTGAATGAATGAATACAGTCCTACTCAGCTTACAAAAAAATAAAATAATATTAAAAAAAAATATATATATATATATATATATATATATATATATTAACATTATTAAATTATATAAATATATAAATACTATTAAAAATATATATTTAATTTTTTCAAATTTTGTTTGTTTTGTTTTTTCAATTTTATCTATTTATCTATTTATTTTTTTGCAACAAGGGTCATGTCGATGCTCAAGTAACAACTCAACCCAACTATGTGTCAATTTGATAGCCATCTATTAAGATTTTGTTACAATGGATCAAGTCTGCCCCCAGTATGTGTAAATTTCATGGTTGATTTTTAAGTTTTCATTGCAATGGGTTAAGTCCACCCCCACTACATGTCAATTTGATGATTTCTTTTTAAATTTTCGCATTAGGCTAAGACTTTAAAAGAGCCACATTTTTAGCATTAAAAAAAAAATTACTCTTGTTATAATGTCTATTTGATTTAGGTATTAATTTTAAAGGTTTTTTTTAGTCATGATATTTGATTTTAATTCCACGGTGAAAAATGTCGAAATTTTAAGGTTATTTAGAGTCGTGATATTTTATCTTTAACACCATGGTTGCAAAAATTCAAAATTTTATGGTTTTGCTAGTCATGATATTTATCTTTAATGCCACAGATGAAAATTGTTGTAATTTTTAGGTTTTTTGGAGTTGTGATATTTTATCTTTAACGCTATCATAAAAAACTATTGGCATTTTAAGTTTTTCGGAGTCATGATATTTTATTTTTAATGTCATTGCTAAAAAATGTTAGAAATTTAACAAAAAAAAAAAGTTGAAGCAACATCAAACATTTTTAGCTTTTAGGGTTTTTTTTTCATGTTTATTGAGCATAATTTTTAGTTTTTAAAATTTCAACCCAAATAAAATAAAAATGTTAAAAGTGAGTGTTGATGTAAAATCAACACTTCTTCATTTTCAGAGTGTTTTTTTCATGTTTTTTTTTGCAAAATAGGGTTTTATTGGGCTAGAGTTATCGTTTTGAGGTTACAGTTCTTGTTAAGTTGGTAACTTTGTTTTCAATGCATTGTAAATGCTCATCCATAATTTGACAAAGCACATGTAATTCCTTCATTAAGAGGAGGAGTTCATCACTCATCCATAATTTGACAAAGAACATGTAATTCCTTCATTAAGAGGAGGAGTTCATCACGGCTCTCATTGCGTTCAAACAATAATTTCCCAACAACTCCTTGATACCTCCAGTAGAAAGGATAGTTACTTAAAAAATACAATATTGGCTAATTAAGAGAGTCGACGCCTCGGACACTCATCGCATTGCTAAAGATGAACAAGCTGCGAGTCCTTGTTGAATTTCGTGATAACAAAATGAAGGGAGGCTATAGGAGTAACTAGCAAGTCTCAAACTTAAAGTGAAACGAGACTCTTCAAAAAGAAAAAGATTGTGAGAGAGAAAGTATGAACTAGAGATGAAGCAATGATAGGAAGGAAGGAGCTTGGCGAGGAGGGTTTGGTCCTTCCACAGATTTAGTGTTCTCAAATTGGTAGACGAGAACTTAATACATCGGGAAGTTGCCAGACCAAATATGACGCAGACTGCAACATAAAATACAAAGGCATAAAACATTCCTTATTTTGTGTATAACTAGTCGATTTAACCTTAAGACGTGTGACACATTAAACGATAGCCTCCAAACCCTAAGAGAAATTCATCATCGCTTCAATGCGAGGTGACTTGCATTTGCGCAGGTCTGTCATCAGGTGCCTCTGTAACAACAATCAACGATGTGGAGTAGACTGTTCTACAGTCATCCAGTGCTAGAGCGTGAGGTAGGCATGTGGAAGCTAACTGTCCTCATATCATGTCACCTCTCTCACTTTCTCAAACATCTCACAACTCAACACCATGACTCTTCTAGGTGCACACCCCCATCGAAGATTTTTTAAAAATAGTTAAATAAAACCAAAATTATATTTTTTCTTAAATATATCATAATTTTTTGTTTTTTAAATGCATTTTTAAATACACAAATAAATTCAAATTCCTTAAAATATTTAAAACCTTCAAATTATACAAACTTTCTATAATCTAAACTTATAATTCTAACATATATTTACCAAATTTCAAACAAAATTAACAACCAAAACATTAATCAATTAAAATATAATTTTATAATCATAAAATTTATTAATTTAAATGTATTTTTAAATATATAAATAAATTCAGTTTCCAAAAAAACACTTAAACATCCAAATTATATAAATTCAAAACTTAAATTCTTTCTTCTTTTAAGATTAGATAGACCACAATGATCTTAGCTAGACAATAATCATCATCATTATCATCATCTATTAAATTTCATTTCAAATAAAATAAATAAAAAATAAACCCAACATCGAAAAAAATCTTTAACACTATTAAAAAAAAATAATAATAATAAAATATTGTACACTTTTCCATAGGTTGCCATTAATCTCTTCCATTTGAAAATATTCAGTATTGCATAACTTTCCATACGTTGGAAGTTTATCTTTTGTCCTGGAAAATATTAAATAATAAATTTTTACGCCGAAAGGCGTTCCCTTTACCGACTTTAGCCGAATGTGACTGTTCGTTGGAGCCAATGAGAGCGCGTTCTCATCGCCCTTCCAGCCACTGAAAATTTGACATTTGCCTGCTGACTGTTCGACCTCCCGCTATTTGCCACGCAGTTGTTTCGGCTGCTGATTCTTCCACCTCACGCTATTTGCCACACAGTTTCACCTGCTGGCTCTTCCACGTCGCACTTTCACGATTTACCAGGGCGTGCTGCTGAGAAATGGACTTACCAGCTCACAGTTCCGCGTACTCTCCAAATTAATTGCTCGCATATGGTCTCTTCCACCTCGCACTCTGCAAATTAATTGCTGAGATATGGACTTACCAACTCACATGCGTCTGGTTAATGCTCGCATAATGCTGAAGCGTGACAAGAACGTCTCCTTAATGCTGAAACCTGACAGCAACGGCTGTGGTTAAATGCATTCTTCTTAGCTCGGTTTTCATGTGTCCGGCCTCGACTACTTTCATTCCGTTTCAGCGCCTGCAGAAATTGCTGAAGGTTTGGTGGGGTTGAAAGTTTTATGTATAAGGAGGGGAGCCTCCAAGGACTGTACCGTTGCTTGGACAACGTAGGATTGGAGTCATTTGCAAGATCTTTCTGCCATTCCAGGTTCCCGTCACAGCAGCCTTCGTGAGGCTTCTTTGAATTGAAGGTAGATTTTTGCGTTCGTTTGGTGCATATTTTCGCTTACGCCAGGGGATTATGCATGTTGAAGATTTGCTGGTTAGTCTTATGTTAGGCTGCTCTTACTTCAGTGCCTCTCTATTTTGCTTTTGTTTGTTTGCACTTCTCATTCTTGAATCCCCTGCCTTTGCAATTTTCAATGCGCTTTTGCATTAAAAGATTGTAGATTTGTTAATTTGCCTTTGTTATTTTAAATTTTTTGATGTTAGGCTGCTCTTGCTGAAGTGGCTCTCTGTTTTGCTTTTGTTTGTTTGCACTTCTCGTTCTTCAATCCCTTGCTTTTGCAATTTTCAATGCGCTTTTGCATTAAAAGATCGCAGATTTGTTGATTTGTCTTTATTATTTCTAAGTTTTTTTTGTTTTTCTGCTGGGAATTTTCTTACAGAAGATGTCTTTAATCAAACCCCTCGTTATTATAAAGATTTTAGGCTCGAATATTCTCGCTTACATTCATGACCCTTTTTGTTGCTTTCACTTGCTGAAATTGTTTTCTAGCGTGTTTTTATGCTGAAATGGGTTTGAAATAACTTTATCTGGACATTCCTTTTAGAGAATACCTTTAAATGCAGTTTGCTGCATTTTTTCTGGGCTTGTTATGCGCAAAGAATGTTGTTGATTTGCATTCGATGCTATTGTTGCATTTGTAAGCTTTTGTTGTTCTTCTTCTTGAAGATTTCAATCTGAAGAGACATCCAAACAAACGCCTCCTTCTTCCTAAAGTTTTTAGGTTTCAAGCCTTCTTACGTATTTTTGTAACAGAGTTGTTGTTGCAGCGTTGTCCTTCTTCGATGTTTACCCTTCACTTTTATAATTTATGAAATGGTTTCTATTTTATACTTTCCCCAAATGCGTGACAGGTTTTAATACTTGTGAATTTGAGAGACTTTTTACTTCTGTTTAATGAAATATAATCTTTTCACAGTCTTTCCATTATTAAATTCCTTTCTGTTTCGAATTGGGATTTTTCCCCAATTTGCATAATTATGGTGGAATTACCGAATTTCTGTTTTCGTTGTGATGCCATGAGTCTATTAACCAATGTCTCCATCATTTTGATTTCTTACAATTTGTTATGAAAACGACTCGTTATACTTTCGGTCGCTTGGACGCCCTTCTACAAATTATTGTTAGTTTTTACGTTGATCCTGTTAATGTATTGTTGTGATAGGCTTGGTTGGATTATCGACTTTGTCACTTCTAATGAATACGTTGTTTGGGGATTCGATACTAATTCTACTTCAATTAGCATTCGAGACCACATGCTCTGAATGAATCCAGCGGATGCCCTCCATTTCAGTTTTGCCCGTTCGTAACACCTGTGCGATTATTCAATTTATAAACCTATCCTATGTTGTATTTTTTCGTCATTTTCATTCAAAATATATATATTAGTCTCTGAATTTCCACCTCGTAATTCCCTTTCTTTCTGCCATTGGATTTTATTTTCCGAATTTATCGATTATGCGTTCGCGGGCGAGCTACAATGCCCGCGGAGTTAATGGACGGGCATTTCTGCTGCCGGCTATGTGGGATCCTGCTACTAAATCTTGCCAGCCTTTGGTATAATCATCATTGCAATCTCTTATGATCGTCTTTGTAATGGCCCTTAACACACAGAGGAGATAGGGTAGATATATGTGCATGTGATGCAACAGATGTATTCTTTTATTCTTTTCAAAGATTGAACCACATTCATTCATTCATTTCTTTCATTTCGATCTTTTTCCATACAGAAATGATGACTTTACACATTTAAGAAAGCAGTTTCGTATTCTTCTATTTTGCCAACATTCCCTTTCCAGCTGTTAGATGACTGGAGCTTTTCAATTCGAGGAATCAAAGGTCCTCGAGGCATAAGCCCTACCATAAACTATAAAATAATTACTATTTTATACATATTATCAATATAATTTGTTATTTCAAATAATTTTAGTCACTTTTGAAAGACGCTGAAGATCTTTTTGTCCCACGAGAGTTTAGCAATTAGCTATTGAAATAGGGGTTATTTGCTTTATCTTGAAACTTACATCCTTTAATCATTAGGATGCATCGCTGATTTTTACGTTACATTTGATTTATATACATAATCATATCTGTAAATCAAGAACAATAATCATATCTGCATTTTCAAATTCCAAAGAAATAAATTTCATTTAAATTCAATCCATGAGAATAATCAATATATATGTTACAATTGATTTATGTATTATTTCTTTCATTTAAATTCAATCCATGAGAATAATCAATATATACGTTACAATTGATTTATGTATTATTTCTTTCATTTAAATTCAATCCATGAGAATATCAATTTATACGTTACATTTGATTTATGTATGTAATCATACCTGTAAATCAGGAACAATAATCATATGTATTTTCAATTTCCAAAGAAGTAAATTTCATTTAAATTCAATCCATGAGAATAATAAATTTATGAGTTAAGTATTCTCACGAAACACTCGCTCTTCACAAATCATCCTTGGTGTATGCGTAACCGTAGACACAAGATTTGGGATTTAATAAGTAATAATGCAATAACCAGATTCGTGTCATTTTTTCACCGGCGTTGTGTACCCAGTGTCAATTATGCTTGGACAGTAAAAGGCCTCTCGGCTCTGGGATCAATTTTACTGGGAGGGTGAAAAAATTTAAATTTTTTAAAATTTGGCTATATTTTTTTAAAAATTTGATAGTTGGAGAATCTTGTCTTTGTTTGAATCAGGTAGAACAAACTTAAATCTGATTATGTTTTTTTCAAAAAAAAACTGTTGAAGAGTGTTCGCATTTTATTTATGCTTGGACAAGGTTTTTATTTAAATCACGTTTTTTTTTGTTTATGGTGGAAATGAATTTAGCATCATAAAAAAATCTTTGGTTTGAATCTTGTTTATGTTTGAATCATGTTTTTATGGCTACAATGGATGTAATCTTGTTTGTTTGAATCATGTTTTTGTGGTTGAAATGGATGCAGTTTTATTTTTGTTTGTTTATGTTTGAATTTTGTTTTTGTGTAAATTATGTTTTGGATAGCTGAAATGGGATGCAACACCATCAAAAATCTTTGAGGAAATAAAGCATCCAAAATCATAAGCATAAAAAATCATGAAACTTAAATTAAAACTTGGATTTTCCAAAAAAAATTGCAATATTTTATTAAAATAGTGCTGAAATTTCCATTGTTTTCCAGCAAAATCAATATCTCCTTAGACTATGGTTTAAACACAGGCTATGGCTAAACACAAACTATGGCTTATGCAACTAGTAGTATTTATATTAATTAGAACTACTGGCTGCCAGTTTCTTCTCTCAATATTTGTACAAATCATTCCTAAGGTTTTTATTTTTATTTGTTTTAAATGATTTAATTGAAAATATTTGTACAATCCACTTATAGGTTTTTTCTTTTAATTTTTTTAATGATTTAATTGAAAATATTTGTACAATTCACTTATAGGTTTTTTCTTTTGCATATTTTTTAATGGTTTAATTAAAAATATTTGTACAACCCACTCATAAGGTTTCTTTTATTATTTTATTTATTTTTAAATAATATAATTAAAAATATTCGTACAACCTAATAATAAGATTTATTTTTTTATTATTATTTTTTAAATAATTGAATTCAGTGTCAAATCAGTGATATAGTCAACTGTCAAACTAACCATCAAATCATATCAGTTGTCAAAAATTAACAGTGAAACAATAAAAAATAATACTAAACCAACTGGCAAATCAGCAATGATACATGGTCAAACCAACCATCTATCAAATCAGACTAATTGACAAATCAAGTCTCAGTCTAATTCTAGTTCAATTACCATTCGAGAGCACATGCTCTGAATGAATCCAGCGGATGCCCTCCATTTCAGTTTTGCCCGTTCGTAACACCTGTGCGATTATTCAATTTATAACCCTATCCTATGTTGTATTTTTTCGTCATTTTCATTAAGAATATATATCATATTAGTCTCTGAATTTCCACCTCATAATTCGCTTTCTTTCTGCGATTGGATTTTATTTTGCGAATTTATCGATTATGCATTTTCTCTATTTTATCTCGAATTCAATTTTTCACATTGACATTCCTCTGCTATATAGTCTCGGTTTTACCATAGTACTGTGTGATGGCTATATATTAGACTCGTATATGTATTTACTGCTTTTATTTAAATTAAAATTATGTTCCTCATTCATATAATTTTATTCCTTCAACTTCTGCCAGCTTTCTATATCCTTCTTTGTATAAAGGAGAATAAAAAAAATACATTAATTTCTATAATACAATGCAACAAATTAGCTCTACTACTTACCTCTTTAATTGAAAGTTATGAAATTGCAAATAATTAATAATATACTTACCTCTGATTATATTTATGAAATTCTACGTATATAGTCTTTTTTTTGCCTAACGAGGTTATTTGACCAGGTTGTCCATATTGTTTTGCTCATTCCTCACCTTGGTTGATTCAGCACGTATCAACCTAATCTACCCTAATTTTCTTTTCGCAAAGACATTTAGCACATTTGGTTCACTCTTTCTAAAATAGGAAAAAAAAATTGCTTTCTAATTGTTTGAGTCAAACTTGCCATTTCAATCTTATTCTCTCTACTATTTACTGTTTACTTGGTACTATTTACAACTTCGATCAATTTTCCCTATTTCTATATACACTTGCATTTCAAATTGTGCTGTGCATGTATCATTTCAAATATGTTTAGCAATGGTTTTAAAAAACAAACAAATGATTCGAATATTGCAAATATGCACTGGCAAGTCACTCTTTGCTAATCTTAGGCAATTTTAATTTGTTGTTTCAAGCTTTACTATCTGTTGTTTGCTATTTACTTAGTGCCATTGACAATTTCGATAAATGTACTCCATTTTCTTATGCTCTTATGTTTCAAACTGTCATGTGCATGTGTCGTGTCAAACATGATTTCCAGTGAGTTGAAAAAAAAACACTCACACTATTCAAGATATAGAATTGCAAGTACCATACTTCAAAAGCTAATTTACAAATATGCTTATTTGACATTACTATTTCGTTTCCTTTTATACCTACAAACCAACATCCTCTCTTAAACTATTTTGTGCCTATGCCTTGTTTACCATGAAAATAATTCAAGATGCACTATTCCAAAATATATGTTCCATAGAGAAAGCCTTTAAACTACTCATTGTCAAGAACGTATTTGTAAAACTTGCACTTTTGCAACTTGCAGTAACGTCTTCCATATAGCAATTTTTCCAATATGAATTCAACAGTGGAAATCATCCAAATTAGCAATTCTGCACTTCATCTCTCACAAATTAGCAATGTGGAACTTTTCCTTCGTTTATGTGCGCATGTTCTTCTTCACTTTCTTGACCTTAATATCTCTATTCACTTGCAGCATACTCTTTTTTACAAGCTAACCGTTCTGCCATGGAGACGTCGTTATCTCACAATTGTCTTCCTTCTCTCCTAGCTGGTGCTGCTGCCCAGCAACCAACCCTCCAAGTTGTCGAACTTGCGCAGATCAACTCTACCCGGACTTCAACAGCTCGATACCGTGTGTCGCTTTCTGATGGTGTTCACAAGCATCCTGCCCTTCTCCCTTCTTCGTACACTTCCCTCGCGCAGGACGGGGGCTTGGCTATAGGCTCCATTTTTCTGTTGAAGAGAAGCTCGTGCACGTATTCGCACCAAACAATGTACGTTTGCTGCATAGCGCCTCCCACCTTCCTCCTCTATAATGCCTTTTCCCTTATGTCCCTTTATTTCCTTTCTTGTTTCTATAATTCTACATTTCCACTTCATTAATACATTTTCTCGTTCTTGCAGGTCACTCTCTATTCTCGAGCTTGAAGTAGTCCAACGCGTTGCCCCGTTGGTTGGTGAACCATGCCCTCTTACTCTCTCTGCTAAGCAAATGGTCCAAGCCACATCATCCTTGTCTTCTGCCTCTCCCTTTTCATCACCACCCTCCCTTGACATTCACTCATTCTCCTCCCAAGACCCTGCCCCAGCATCTTCCACTACTCTTCCTTTTAAAGCACTCTCCCCTGCAATAAAAACTTGGTCCATCCAAGGCCGAGTCCTTTCAAAAACACCCCTACGGCATTTTACCAATGCACGTGGCTCTGGAAAATCGCTAGGCTTTGACCTTGTCGACCACGAAAACGAGCAAATCCACGTCTCTGCCTTCAATGAATTGGCTGAATCCCTTCATGCTCTCATTCAAGTTGGCCACATCTACAATGTTGCAAATGGCACCATAAAGGTCCCCAACCCTTCCTATAACCATCTAAAATGCCCATTTGAAATTTTCCTCTTCTCTTCATCAACAGTTTCTCAAGTCTTCAATGATGACGTCACAATTCCTTCCCACACCTTCCACTTTGTACCTATCAATTCCCTTAAAATTTCACCTGCCAACTCAATCGTTGATGTCATAGGTATTGTCAACTCACTCTCTCCTGCCTCTGTTGTCCGCAAACGCGATGGCTCTGAAACTCCAAAAAAGACAATTTCTCTTCGTGACATGTCTGGAAATAGCATCGATGTGACCTTGTGGGGGGAACACTGCCATGTTGAAGGGCGTGAACTCTCTGAACTTCGCATGGCTCGTGCAGTTACAGTCCTTGCAATTAGAGGTGGCAGGGTAGTCGATTTCAACGACCAGACTATCAGCACAATCCCTACGACCTCCCTAGTTATCGATCCAAAGATCGCTGAAACGCTCGAACTTAAACAATGGTTCGAGAAAGAAGGCATTCAATCTTCGTCACCCTCGCTCAGCCGCAAATACTCAAGCACCAGTAAGAAGCCACTTAATGCAAAAACAATTTCTGACATCCTCTCAATCTCGCCTGGAGAAAATGTCCCATGGATGTCACTCCGTGCTACTGCTACCTCAATTGACTTGCATGATTTCTACATCCTTGCCCGCCCACTTACGATTGATGGTATGCAATGCATGAAAAAGGCTATACGGCAAGATGATACCACGTGGCGTTGCTCAAAATGTGATGGGTCCTTCACCAAGTGCGACTACCGCTACATTCTCCGCCTCCGGCTGCACAATCACACTGGCCACCTCGAGAATGTTGTCACTTTTGACGAGGCCGCAAATGGCCTCCTAGGCATCTCTGCAGAGGACCTTTTCCTCCTCTCAATAAATCCTCAAGCTGTCCTTGACATATATAGCAAAATCAAAGGCCGACAATTCCTCTTCACACTATCTTTAAAGAGGGACACCTTCAACGGCATCGAACGAGTGCGACCAACTGTTATGCACGCAGAAGAGCTACCTTATGCTGATGCGTCGAAAATCCTCCTTTAGCTCTTGCAACCTTCCACTTCCCCCGTGAACAAAGTCTGTCGCTGCCTTTAGCCATACATTTGTTGTCTGTTCCCATCGTTGAACTTTCAACGCTTTTTTGCCTCACTTGCCATGCATCGTCAATTTTGCATGTATGTTTTGTAATCGTTACTATATCTTTACAACCCCTTTCCATTTCTAATAGTCCTCCTAAATGTATGGGCATCAACTCGTTCCTTCATTACATTTTGTTTATATGTCATTCCACTATGTTGTAATGGATCTTTTTAATATATGAACATTTACACACGTGGTTTTCCCTTTCCTCCTTCATGCCTTCATCTTGTTTGCAACACACACATTCTGTAAATGCAAATGTCAATATGCTATGATTAGTATCGAATATAATACAAAAATTGCTTCTTCTTCTTTGCGAAAATACAATATATGCCTTTGATTTGCTCTAGCCAATAAATGCAACATGTTCTTGCTTTCAAAACACATATTCTCCCATTTCAAATATGCAACACTCATTTTTATGCAAACCATATTCAATACATTTCCACTTCATAATTCACTCACACCATTTCCATACTACTATTTCTATGATGAAATACATAACACAACAAAAAATCTCACGAAAAATAATAAATAACAAAACAAAAAATATGAAATAGACTGCTACATCTCCATGCTTCGCTCTTCTTTCATTATACTTCATGCATTTGACATCCTTTCCTTGTTTGCAACAGCTATGCCAACCACACCAGACAATATTTTGCAAAGGGAACAACGTCGCCGCCACTACACACTTAACAAAGAAAGAATTAATGCACATCGTCGTCTCCTCTATGCAACTCGCCAGGCCAACCTTCTCTCTCAATCCATCACACACCAAACTCCCATTCCTTCACAAAGTACCCTCCTTCCACTACATCCCACCCACACTTTCCATGTCCCGCACCATCTTCGTCCTTCTCCACCTACACAACAATTCCTCCCCATCCAACTCCAACATGCACATCTTCGCTTTCGTGAAAAAATCGATGCTCTAAGTCCCATCCAAGTTTGCTCAGTCTGTTATGAAGCTTACCCATCCATGAAAACAAAAACAAATAACGGAAACATTTCTTGTGCCCGTTGTGTTGGCGAACGAACAACCCACCGTTTCTCCTTCGCAAACAACATGGACCCAGGTATCCAGCCGCATGTGCTCTCCTGCCTAACTCAAGTTGAAGAGATGTTGATTGCTCGTGTCAACCCCATTATTCAAGTCACCCATGCACGTGGTGGCCAACTAAAATATTCCGGCCACACTATTAGCTTTCGTCAAGATATCACTAATATTGTGACCTCTCTTCCTCACATGCTATCAGAACTAGACATCCTTGTTGTAAACAAAACTAGTTATGATGAAAAATCATACGACTTTTTTGTCAGTAGATCGCGTGTTCATGCAACATTGCAGTTCAAACTACAAAATGATCCATATTACAAAGATGTCTATATTAACCAAAAGTCCCTAAATGCTTTCCCTATTGTGCCCACCAACATTTCCAACATGCTACGCCATGCCAACACATCTTCCATCCCACTACAACAAGGCATTCTTGAAAATATTGATTCTGAACTTCCCCAACCATCTCCATCTGACCTCCACCCATCCTCCTTTGTTCCAAATCTGCCAAACTCTCATTCAGAAATAGATGAAATACTTGCCTACATAGAATCCTCCAATCGCTCACCAATCCATTCACTTCAATGGCCATCATTGGCCTCTCACCAATCAATGAATACAACACAGGAGGCCTCTTCTCCATGGCCTTCCCCACCCTGTTCCCCACCAACTCTTCAATGATTAATCAACCAAGAATTGCAAAAGTAGATATGCAAGAATACGCTTTGCATCTAATACGCTACCATGACAACCGCTTTGCACAACATCCTCGCTTCCGCTACTACTTGTACAACCTCATCATGCGCCATCGCAACCAAGCAAATGCCTCTGTCTTCATGAAAATAGACCTTTCAAACACCCTTCCAGCAATAGTCGCTGACCTTCGCCACCACCTTCAACAAATTCCCCCTTCCACCATCCCAGACCAAATTATGCGCTTCGAGTCATCCTTGCGCGGCAGCCGTTCATTTTGGACTAAAGCTAGACAGGAGCTTCACGACATGATCATTCAACAAGGTACCCCTACCATATTCTTCACACTCAGTGCAACTAATACCAAATGGCCTGACTTTCATAGTACCATGCCTTCCAACCCTCCATCCAATTCACATGAGCAAAGTCAATGGAGAATCCAAAATGTTGTTGCAAACCCTCACCATGCATCTCAATACATCCATTGCTGATTCACAATATTCCTCGAAGAGGTGCTTCTTAAAGGATTCCTTGTAAAGGATTACTGGTGCAGGTATGCATACTATTCCTTCCATATCTTACCTTTCATTAACTTCACTTCCACACATCCATCTTATTTATTTTCCCCTTTTTTTTTTAGGTATGAATGGCAACATCGCGGCTCCGCACATATCCATGGTTTCTTATGGCTTCCAAATGCACCTGCTATGGACACTTTGGATTGGACCGATGCTTCTACTGTCCGTGCAGCTAAAGAATTCTTCGATGCATACATTACTGCTTAGAACCCTCGTCCCATTCAAAATCGGGCTGCTGGGATAAATCATTCGTCTCTGCAGGACCCATGCCTCCTCCAGACACATGAAATTCTTACAGCCAATCAGTTGCAAGACTATGAGCAACTTGTCAATTCTGATCAAAGACACACAACTTGCCACTCTAGTACCTGTTTGCGCAAAAAAAATAACAAAACAAGTTGCCGCTTTGGAGCCCCATGGGAAGTTCGCGACGCATCATCTCTTCACATTGATAATACTGGTCGTAAATTGTACACCCCTGCTAGAAATGATGACAAGCTAAATGTGCACAATGCTCATCTTCTTGCAATATGGAGGGCAAATATGGACTTCCAACCAATTTTGTCACGCCATGTTGTCTTGAACTACATTTCAAAGTATGCAGCAAAAGCAGAGGCAAAGTCTAAAAGCTACTACCAAATGCTTTCCCGTCTCTCCCAATGTTCCCCACCCGATGCTCCTACTATTACTGTCGTCCGCAAAGTTCTAACCGAAATTGTTCGTGACCGAGACATTGGTGCACAAGAAACATGCCACATGCTGCAAAAACTCCCACTTGTAAAGTGCAGTCGTTCTTTTGTAACCCTCAATGTGAAAAAACAAGTATTCAAACGTGTTTCACAAGAATTGGATGTTGATACTCCATCAACACCTTTCATCATCTCATACATGCATAGACCACCTGCACTTGAGGATTTGCCTCTTATCGAATTTGCACGCTCTTGGACCTTCTCCTCCCGCCGCAAAAAAAACACCTTGGAAACACATCTTCCCTCCTATGGTTGTACGTGTCCTTCCTCGTTACACCACCATCCCATTGAAAGACTCATCCTCCTATGTCGACTTTTGTTGGAGCGAACTCCTCCTATACTGCCCTTTCTGTACCCTTCCTGACGACATCGGCACATCTGACGCGGCCATTTTTGAACACTGGGAACAAACTAGACACACATATCAACCTTGGCATGTTCACCGCACCCCAATCGACCTTGCCGATGCCGACTCTTCCTGTTCATCTCCTAATGCCCCTTCCCATGCCCCCACACTCGACATGCCTGAATGGAAATTTCTCTCTCAACTCCACCCAAGCAACAACATCCTCCTCGATGAACTTGAAATGCTTGGCCATCGTGACTTTGATGCAAATTATAATTGGGCCGACTCCATTATCCCTTCACAACTACAAGAAACAACCATCCGCTTCATCAACTTCAACCGCTCCTCCACAATAGTCCACCAAATCCAAACTCCATGCTCACATTCACTTTCCTCCTTGTCCCCAAGCCAAACCGTTGCATTCAATATCATTTTCTCCCACTTCCGCACACATGACACAGGATCAATTTTAAAAATGATAATTCAAGGCACCGCTGGTACTGGAAAGTCATTCCTAATTGAGTGCCTAAAAATTGCCTTCCTTGAAAACTCCACCAATGGACCAAACCCCCTCCTCTTGCTTGCTCCAACCGGTAGCATTCCACATCAATGCATTAACAATCCACTCTACTCTTCGCATCCCTGTATCCTCTATGCAACCTTTAGAGGGTCAAGCCCTCCTAAACCTTCAAGAACAGCTCCGAGATGTGAAATACATTCTAATTGATGAAATGAGCTTCATTGGTCCTAAATTGCTTTCTCAAATCGATGATCGCTTGCGGGAAGCATTCCCATTAGATAAAAGCAGCCCTTTTGGTGGACGTTCTATAATTCTCATGGGGGACCTTGCCCAGCTTCCACCTGTCAGAGACACACCAATGTATGTAGGCACTTCTCGTGGCACTGCACTATGGAAAAGCTTTGATACCGTCGTTACATTGTCGACAGTTTTCCGCCAACAAGGAACTACCCCTGCTCAGATTTCCTTGCGGGAACTCCTCTCCAACCTTCGCAATGCAACACCCACTATTGATGATTGGAAGCTCCTTATGACACGCTCAAAAACAAATCTTCCTGAATCCGAGGTCCAATCATTCTCAAGTTCAATGCATCTATACGCAACAAATGAGGCTGTTGACATGCACAATAAAACGATGTTGAAAACACTCAACCAACCAGTCGCACGTTCCTACGCGATCCAACGGAAGGAATTTAGAGGCAACAAATTGGAAGATGAGCAACTAGCTGCAAAAATTCTCCTTTGCATTGGACAACGAGTTATTCTAATAAGCAACTTGTGGATTGAGGCTGGCCTTGTCAATGGTGCACTCGGCACCGTCCGCGCGCTCGTATATGCACCAACATCTAAGCCACCCGAGCTACCATTATTTGTTGTAGTTGAATTTCTTCACTACAAGGGTCCACCATGGGATCCTTCAAATCCTAAATTTGTGTCGATCCCCCCATAACAAGGGGCACACGAACACAAATACCACTTCGCATGGCATGGGCCTTAACAATCCATAAATCACAAGGCATGACACTAGATAAGGCAACAATCGACATCGGAAACATTGATCGACAAGGTCTCACTTTCACAGCAGTATCAAGAGTTCGTTCATTAAATGACCTGTGCATCTCCCCTGCTTTCTCCTTCTCTCGCTATTCCCGGATGATGGAGAACCCTTTTGTCATACGCAGAAAAAAAGAAGAGGCTCTACTCACCTCAAAATCTATTGCTCAAGCTCCTTCATGCCCCTCTACTATTGGTACCTTACCATCCCACTTGCTATTCGCTATTCTGCTTTACCATTTGACTATATCTCCTGTACATTGTTCACTAACATGCTTTCAATTTCCTTGCAGGAACATAATCGATCGTAGATACATCTCACAGCTCCACCAGTTTTGCAACGAAATCAATGAACAAGAAGCTGCACTTCTTAATGTGCAGGAGCGATTCCTGCGTCCACCTACTCTGCCTCTTTATCGGTTGCGCCCCGCAATACAACTACTCCAACGAATAAGAAATTGGATGAATCTCCTCATCCACATTCATGAACGAGATGCACATAGAGTCCGAGCATACTATCTTGACCGTGTACCTACTCTTGACATCAAATGGTGTTGTCGTTGTCGAGAAACACCTTGTCTATACGACTAGTATTTCCCGAAAGCATCTAACCACTATGCTACACATGATGTTATTTTGTCAATACATCTTATTTTGTCTTCGAAAAATATACAGCACATATTACTTTCTAAACTCTTGCTACTCAGAAATTTCTATATATAAAAAGAAAAAATCACAGCCTTGCATGTTAGATACATTTTCACAAGCTTCAGCAAAAGAGTAATTTCAACACAATCTGTTTTTTCTTAACATACATTTCTCTTAGCTTTAATGAACGACCTCTGTTGTCCACCTAGTCACTTTGAAATCACTTTTGGAACTTTTAATTAAAAAATTATGTTTTGTATACACCTGCTTCTTTTCTGCAAAATATAATGAACATTTCATAAAAACATCAACACAACTTTTAGAAAAAAAATTCCATGACTTTTGAAATTGATAATGTTCTATGATTATATGTCAAATTCAATCAAAAAGCTCTCTTGACTGTTGCTGGTTATTTAAACATAATTGCTGAACATTTCACTTAATTGCTTGTTCTAAGAGCTGCTAATATCAAGTTCAATGTCATCTCTCTTTTGTACTAAAACTATAAATTGTAAACTGCATATCTAAGAAGTTCATTCTTCACTTACAGAAGTTACAATTGCATTTGACTTGTTCAACAGAAATTCAATTTCTATTTGCCAAGTTTGTCCACAAAAAAGATTCTACGTTCATAAAATCAATTTCAAATTCGAAGACTTTTGTAAATTTCGATCTCATCTTGCACCTGGCGAGTCCTAACCACTTTCAGAAACAAGTCCATTTGAATATATACCTACTCATCAGATCTATCTTGGTTTTCTCCTTCACAGTTTTTATGTTTCGTCAAACATTGTGGGAACAAGATGGAGTTCTCATTCCAAACAAGCAATTGCAGACCTGGAGATGTTGTCAAATGACATCATAGTCTATTTACAACTAAAATTGCTTTCTGCCAATAGCTTCATACACCATTCGCCTCCTTTCGGCGTTCCTTTGCACCACAGGTGCAATTGCTAGTATATTCTCTTGCAAATATCGACCAAACCAAATATTCAAATGACAGACGCTCTAATCCAGAAACACTGCAAAGCCTCCACGAGTAAGATGGATGGAATACCTGTACGATCACCTATTACAAAAGTCCTAAAATTTCTCTCGAGCGCGTATATCTGTGCAATCACCTACTTGTCACAGTTTCGTCGGATTCCCGATTCCCAACTCACTGTCCTGATCCCATGTGGATTCCGCGTGGTATTCAGACCGACCCATCACCTAAACACTCTGGAACTTTGGAAGTGACCAGCTCATATCAAGAGTTGAATTCAGACTCTCCCATTCAACTAAACTGTCAATAAACTGTCTATTACTCTTACTCGTCGCCGTTCGGGATTTTGCATTTCGAGTTCACCTTCTGCACAGGTCACTTCCGGACCTAGGCAACCAATTCTTCTCTTCGTAGCTCCTCCCTCATCGATGTCGGGATACCCAAATCCTCCCTATGGAGCTTCAGCTCCTCCTGCGAACCACTATGGGGCCCCTCCCCCTAACCAATACGGCCAGCCTCCCCCTAACCAGTATGGGCATAACGCTTATGGCCAGAAGCCTCACCCTCCTCCTCCTGGAGGGCAACAGCCCTACGGCTACCCGCCTCAACCTCATGGAACTCCTTACGCATACCCTCCTGCGCAGCCAACATTTGCACCAGGTACTGACCCAGAAATCATAAGGTATTTTCAGATGTGTGATCAAGATGGGAGCAGTTTCATAGATGACAAAGAGTTGCAGAGGGCTTTGTCTTCGGCCAACCATTCATTCAGCATCCGGATTGTTCATCTCCTCATGTTCGAGTTCACCAGAAATAATTCCATGAAAATAGGTCAGTCGTCTTTCTTTTTTGGTCTATTATTATTTAGAGGCATTTGTATTCAACTAAGTTGCTTGTTCGATCTTGCTTGAATTATAGCTATGTTATAAGCGCTGATTACGGGGGCCCTACGGGAAAACATGTCTATTGGCACCCTGATCTCCGTGATCTGGACTGCCACTTTTTATCTTCATATGGGTTATCGAAATTCCCCACTTCTGAGGTCTCGGTTGGAGGGGAAAAAAACGTTGTTTATATTAGAAAGTATAAGCAGTGCATAGTCATAATATTCTCAAGCCGTATAAACAACAGCGAGAAAAGCATACATATAGTGGCCAATAGAAAATGCTCCTAGTAGAGAGAAAGAGCAGCATGTATAAGAATGGCCGCCACATTTCAGGACAAAATAAATCCCAAACAGATACGCTCAGCATAGATGCAAGCATGATAGATAGAAAAGATAAGATTGGACAGTGAACTCAATTGAAGATAAACGTAATTCATGGTATGGCAAAAATCTGTGTGTGGCAGAAGAGATATAAAATTAGAAGAGCCACAGCTGAGTAAAGAAATCTGATTCATCCCAGTTCTGACCATTCAATTGATATTCTGTACAAAATCTTCAGTCAAAAAACGTAGATAATTGAAAGAGGCATCTATGTAGGAAGAGCAATTAGTGCCCATGACTCTATCATAAATAGAGGAGAACAGGCTCGCTTATGTTGAATTGTCCGACATACATGCATATTTGAACCAGGCTCGCTTGTTTTTTGCTATCAATCTGGCTTGCTTGTTATATATATGTCTGGCTCGCTTGAGATAAACACGTCCGGCTCGCTTGTTAAAATTTGTCAGGCTCGCTTGTCTTGTTATGCCTGGCTCGCTTGTGAAAAAATACTAGTCGATACCCTTGTCGACAAAGAATACAGGCTTGCTTGAGAAAAATATAAAATGACAGGCACGCTTGAGAATTCGGTGTGAGGTACAGTTGTTGCTTTGGTTCGCTTGTTCTACTGTTAGCCCCATGTATCTGATCAGGTGGTGTATGATAGATCGTGTGCATAAAACCTTGGACAAACAAAAACTGACATAACCAAAATCAAAATACAATATAATTATGGAATCGATATAGTAGTAAGCAAAAAAGGAAGACCATCCCTGAACAGTTGGATGTGCATGTTCCCAAACTCAGAATTTAAGCCTCTTTTTGAAAGCTCGTCAACTCTGGTATTGTTTTCCCGATAAATATGGCTTATGGGAGGCCTGTTGAGAATGGACCATAAACGACGAGTTCTATGAACCCATCCCAGAAGCTCAGGACGATTCATAGCAGCAGAATTAGTGATCCATCCAATAACAATCTGAGAATCCCCATAAATGTGTATATCCTGAAGCTGTAAGTAGATTGCAAGACGAAGACCTCCCCAAAGTGCAATAATATCAGCTTTATTATTTGTACCATGACCCCCATTCCAGTGTATATGGATCCGTTCCCCCTGAGATATCTTGATCCACGCCCCACAACCCATAACCCCTTCCACGCAAGCACCATCAAAGAAAACAGCCGGGAAAGCAATCTCATGTGGCCGGATGCGGATGGAACAATCCGTGATTGACACCACTGGAGAGGGGCGATCCTCCATCCATTTTAATATAGCAGAATAAATATAAGGAATCTGAAAAGGAACATTTTCAAATATCAATTTGTTCCTACCCAACCAAACCTCCCATATGAAAAAGAAAGGCAAGGTTCTGAATTTTCCTTTTAGGCTGTCCCACTCCTTAACCACAGAAATAAAATCATTTGGAGACCATGTTGGACCCATGAAATGTACAGAGAAGAGCCGCCACAGATACTTAATATTTGGACATCTAAAGAACAAATGTGTGGCAGATTCAAAATCCGAACAACATATCTGACATCTAAATGGGCCAGAAAATCCTCTCTTAATCAAATTATGTCCAGTGAGGATTTTGTCTTTCCAAACCAACCATCCAAAGAGCACAATCTTTGTGGGAATCTTACGTTTCCAGAAAACAGAGAAGGAGTTAGATATTTGACCCTGATAAGAAATAAGATTAAGTCCTCTATATATGTCTTTGACAATGGGCACTCCCTCGTTTGTTGAGCCGTCCCATACAATGGAATCACCCCCAGGTTCCAAACAGAAACCTGCAGCCCGTAAGGCATCTCTGAACATCTCCCATTACGTGGCCTCCGGCTCCAGCAGATCCAAATGGAGAGCAGTTTTAAATATAGGAGCACCATATGACCATTCACGAATTGTCTGTGCAAGGAAGATTATACCCCTGTGAGCAAGCCTGTGAACGAGCTGCGGTGAGGGACCATCCTGAGAGGAAAAACCAATTAATTTCTTGAATGATATTGGAATACGGCCCCCACCCCCAAAACGCCATGCCAGTCTGTCCGCCGCATGACTCAAAACCTTCTTGAAACTGCACCAAATGATAGATATGAACCGTGGGTGAGAGAATTGCGTGCACAGAATCTGATGTAATATATCCCCAACTATGTATTTACATCTGATAATATCATTCCATATGCCATTCCCAAGAATAGCCCTCCAGAATGACTTAATAAGCAGCGCCTTGTTGAAACACCTTGTATTGAGGATACCCCAGCCATCATGTTCCTTTGGCCGACAAAGACGCTCAAGTTTGCATAAATGTATTTTGTGTGATAGTTGTGCATCACCCCATAGAAACTTTGCAATGATGGAGTTTATCATTCTAATAATACCGTCTGGCAGGTAATATAAGTGTCCCCAATATACCATCATCTGCGAGAGTACAGCTTGGATCATGATAAGCCTACCGCCCATGGACAACCACCGATGTGTCCATCTGAAGATCCGCCTCCTGATTTTTTCAATCAACCACATCCAATCCCGAAACAGGTAACCACGTGGTTTGATATTAAAACCCAGATATGTAAAGCCAACAACAGCTTCTCTAAATTCAACCCCCATGAAATCTGCAATGAAGGCGATCTCCCGCAGGTCGCCAAATTCATATATAATGAATGATTTACTCTTGTTGATGGCCAGTCCAGTTGCAGACTCAAAGCGAATGAAAATGAAATGAATGTAAAACCAATGGTTCCTGTTCAAAGCGCCAAATATTAACAGGTCGTCAACAAATAATGAGTGAGAACAAGTGACCTCATTGGAGAAAGTGAAACCCTTTGTATATCCCCTCTGTACTGCCATGTGCATTAAACAACTGAATCCATCCATAATTAAAATAAAAATTAATGGCGACATCGCACAACCTTGCTGAAGACCACGTCCAGCAGCGAAAAAGGATGTAGGGACGCCATTAATGATAACTGCGTATTGAACAGTGGAAATACAAGACATGATCCATCTTATAATTCTGATTGGGAGCCCAATCTTCATGAGCACAAGCCTTATGTATGACCAATCAATGGAGTCGTATGCTTTATGAATATCCACCTTCATCAAAATATCCTCCCTTATCTCCGTGTGTATAGAATGTAAGACTTCTTGTGCAATTGCCGTGGCATCATGAATAGAACTGCCTTTTAGAAAGCCATATTGTTCTTTAGAGATGAAGGTTGACAGGGTGTCTTTTAACCGTTCTGCTATGATCTTGGACGTAATCTTGTATAAAACATTACACAAAGCAATCGGTCTGAAATCAGAAAAAGATTGAGGATCATCCTTCTTCGGAATTAGAGCTATGAAAGTAGAGTTAAGATTAGCCGGCATGAAGCCCTCAGTCCGGATGTGTTCAACGATCATTGTGAGTTCCTCCCCCATCATATCAAAAAAGTGAATAAAGAATTCTGCGGGCCATCCATCTGGCCCCAGACATTTATCTTTGGAAAAGGATTTGAGGACCTTTAATACTTCATTCCCTGTGACAACACTATCCAATGAAGAAATAGCATCAACATCGAAAAAACGATTAACATGTTCCAACAGCCATACCTGATTATCCTTGCAAACCCCTTCCTGCCTAGTGTAGAAGGATGAGAAATATAGTAGCGCCTCCTTCTGGATGTCCTGGCACGAATAAGCAAATGAACCATCCGATCTTTTAATACGCCAAATGGCGTTCCTATTTCTCCGCTCATTTGCGCACTTATGAAAAAAATTTGTATTCCTGTCCCCCTCAGCCATCCATTGGACCCTGCTTTTTAACTTCCATGTGATCTCCTCAATCCGCAATATTTCTTTTTCCTTTCCCCCAACCTCTTTAAATTGTCAAGAGTCTGTTCGTCCGGATAGCACAAAAGGAAAGAATTAATAATCATCTCCATCTGTTCTTGAATTTCCAGAAATTCAGCCTTGAGTTTCATCTTCTTTGATTTTTCCCATTTATTGGATTCGACCTTTATTCTCTGCAATCTATGGTGAAAGGAATCCCATATCCCTGAAGCCATATTATCCCTATCAACCACCCAAATCCCCTCAACAATGCTGATGTATTCGGGATCCTCAAGCCAAATTCTGTTGAATTTAAAAGGACGCCCAGAAACCGCCCCAACGCAGGACCATGTAAAGGAAATAGGCATGTGATCCGAGATATCGGATATGAGTGTGATAGATCTGGGATCTCCCATGATATCCATGACTGATTCTTTAACCACCACCCTGTCAAGCTGTTTCCCAATAAAGTTTACACCCGATCTCTTATTGGTCCATGTCGGCATAAGAGGATGAGGCCTTATGTCAACTAAACCTTGTGTTAGAAACACATCATTTAAATACCCAGCCAAAGAGTCGAGGCGGGCACTACTGCCCCAAATTTCATCAGCGTTAAGTGATGAGTTGAAATCACCCATCAGAATAAGATTTGGGAGAGATAAAATACCCGCCATCAGCATTCTGTCCCAAAAAATCTTTCTTCCAGAATATGGAGCATATACATTGATGAGATTAAAAGTACACTGCATACCTCTAATACGACCAGATAATAAAATACCCCCGAAAAAACTGTAAGCCTTGAAAGAAGCATATTCTGGGTTCCACATTGCAACCAAGCCACCAGCTCTGCCATTAGAATTAGTCGTTGTCACATGCCATCCCTTCTTAATTTTTAAAAACAAATTTATAGCTTTCGACCTTTCGGATATAGTCTCCTGTCCCAAAAATATTATCGGGTTCTTAGACACAAGAAATTCCTTCAGGCAATGGAATTTGGGAGCATCGCCCAACCCCCTCAAGTTTAGTGAGATAATGTTATTCATGGGGAGGATGACCGAGGGTAGCTTGCTCTAAGCGCCCTAGTGCAATTGTCCTGACCGACATAATTGGCAATGGGAACATCTGAAAGACCCACATCATCATCAGAGAACAGTGATATCGACTTTAGCTTATCCTTGTTTCGGCAGCATGCAGCTTTTGCCTATTTCTTAATAGATGTGATAGCAGTCGATAACATAGTGGATTGTTTCGCAGAGGTAGGAACAGGTTTATCAAACACTGTTAGTGCCGCCAGATCAAGGTTGGGGTTCCCCATGAGAGAGTCAATATCACTCCCAAAAGATTTTCTAGGAGATTCAGATAGGTTAACAGGGCCAGATTTGTCTGGAGTGCCTTGTGGGGACTCCATATTTCTCTCCACATCAGAACAATCATGTAACAACATACCAGTGTTTGTACGTGATGACTCCCCCCCCCCCCCCGTGAAACTGGATGCCTTATAAATAGGTGGGTCATTTGTTGGAGAGAAGGGGCCTATTGGAATGATGGGAACCATAGGTCGATTGTCGGCCACGGTAAAATTGGTCGTTGTCCTCATGGCAGAACTCCTCTTATTAACTAGCGCAGAGTGTGTGATGGGGTTATTATCTAGAAAATTTTCTTCTGTGGGAGAAAAAGAAGGATAAGGTACCAGGGCATTAGAGTCAATGAGTGTGTTCAAGGGATGTGAGGGTGAGATATTTGTTACCTGGTCAGACTCGGGCTCAAGGATTCTATACAAATTCCTAGCTACAGAAGGATGACTAGCAATATTTGGAGGAACATCAGAATCAGGAATCAAGAAATCAGATTGACCCACAGCAGTTTTGTATGCTTCATCTTCAGAAGAAATGTTAACAACATTACCTGATTGTTGGACATCCGACATGCCCGAGACCGCCTTGTGTTGGCGACCTTCTTCCGCCTCCTGTGCAGTCCGGTCCGCCCTAGTAATTCGCAGCCGGAAAGGACAGTGATCCCTGAGATGGCCAGTCTTGTGGCAAATCAGACACCTAAAAGGAATCCCCCAGAAGTCGATTCTTTGACGGTGCCTTCTATTGCACCAGAGTAGATCAATGTCACCCGGAAGACCACCCATATAATCCACCTCAACAAGAATCCAAGCTATCCTCTTATCTGATGCCCCCACAATGCTGGGATCAATGTATTTGGTAGAACCAATTGAGTCCCCTATCATCCTCAATGCCTTCAGGGTCTAGAATTCCAGTGGAAGACCCGGAAGTTTTACCCAGACCACCCTACTTCGAGGAGCTTCCAATACTGGGTTAAAACCAATATACCAAGGAATGATTTGCATGAAACTTCTGCCACGGACCCAAGTCCTACCCGTGATTTTGAAGACGTCCTTCTCATCCATGAAGTGAACACTGAACCATCCATTTAGCAGCTTGCTGATCTTGGGCGTGTACCCAATAATGGGATTCCATTTCTGATTTATCCATGAAGCTGTATCAAAATCCTCTCTGTCAGGGAACACCCACCGACCAACCACAACCCTTCTTTGCAAACTTGCCACTCGAATACAGAGATCTTCATAGTCCAAATTTACTTCTTTGATTTCCATCTTATGCTTAAATATATTCCTCTTGCCACGACCAGCACGACGTTGATTCCTTCTGAGACGTCGCTGTGTATTTACCTTAGATTCTGATAAACCTTGAAATGCTTGTTTAATAATAGCATCGTCCGCTTCAAAATCAGATAATATAGCACGACCGCCACGATGCTTGTTCACCATCGGAATCGTCGGCCTGTTACCATCCATTTTGAATTTACTTCAAGATCATACCAAAATTCAATTCATCTGAGATGGCAGAATGCCGCCATCTAAAAATATTGTCAGCCAGATCAGAAAAACGCGCATGTGTCAGAGTGCACCAACATACGCCCCGTATACAATGGTCTTTGCTTGTATATTGAAAAACAAACAATTGATAACGTTAAAACAGAACTTTAAAGTTGACGAATCATGCAGTTGAGATTCACATTAAATGAACCATGATATAGAATTCCTTAAGGAATTTTGTACAGATTTGATGCAATCAGTAAGCAGGCGCATATCAGAAGGAGTAAATGATAATTCAGGAGATCGTCAAACCACATTTATAATTCTGACCCAACGTCCATCCATGATCAAAATAGTAATATCAAGGGGCAATGAAAATGCATATAATCATAAATGGCAATAATACCCATTTAGCCATTACACCACTCCCAATGGCGCATCCATAAACAACCCACTTATGAGCATTCATACACCTATACGTTGCACCTGATTTTCACCATGTATCACCTGCAGGTCTGACAAATCATCCATGAACACCAACATCAGCCATAGGTCATACCCGATCATCCACCGCCGTCACTATGAATTCAATAATAATCGAGTATAACGAGACTTGCCCGGAGAAATTCAAAAATCCCAGGATGTTATCGGAAAAAGAACACTGATTTTCGGGATAAAAAACAACATCGCCCTAGAACCAGACCAACCCACCTATGTTTGGCAGCAGCAACAACAAAAACACCCTGGTAAAGACCACCATCTTTTGCATAACCTGAACCCTATACTCTTACACGGTCTAGAGATGAAGACACTGACCATACATCTGCGCCACCCAAAAAACCACTTGTCATATTGATTTGTATCGTCTGAGACAGAGTCAAAAGATGATGAAGAATTCCCACTGTTATTCTCTTGAGCAATCATGAGATCAGTGACCATGTAAATCTGTGATGATCATATTCACATCAAACCCATATACAATACTTGTTCCTAATGCAGCGACCGCCCACACAGGCCAATAACGTAGCCACCAAGAGCAACAAACAAATTGTTCACGTTGGGTTCCAGCTATCTGATTTGAGAAAGAGTCCCAACATCACCCACCAAACAATAAGAACTGCAATTCTCTTGAGACAGCGGTAGCCACCAAAAGCAACATCAAAATTCCCAACATTGGGTTCCAACTACATGATTTGAGAAAGAGTAACCACTTCTCGCATCATACTTTCAAACAAAACTGCATCTCTTATGATTCAGCGTAAGCCACCATCGGCAACAACCAATTGTCCTCCATGGGTACTAGCAATGTTGTTTAGCCCTACAGTCAGCCCCACCCCTCATACCACAGTTCGATAACGCTCCCTCCTCATCCGGGCGTCTATTCGTTATGCGACCTGACCTGCTCCTTTCTCTGCTTTCGATGCGTGTCTGCCCTCATTGCCATTGCCGTTACTTGTTATGAAACTGGACAGAATCAATCAAAGGATGAATCCTCCAATGAGCCTTGTTACCAAATAGTCTTGTTAAAATTTGTTTCCTCTGTTACGATCAACCCTCAAGCATCAGAATCTCCCTTGATTCATCATGGGCTTTGTACATTTTTTTGTCGAGGGTTCCACTGGTCTGCAAAGCCCAAATACTTGTAAATGCTTACAAAGAGCATGTAATTAGAGAGTGGACTCCACTAGATGTGAGGGCACTAAATGCTATAACCGATATTTGTTATGAAACTGGACAGAATCAATATTTTAATGGATACTGTATGTTTTGTATCTTTTGTGTTGATGGGTAAATTGGATTTAGCCTATGGCTTCTCATGATTCCTTTTGTGTGTGCATGCAGGGCTGCAGGAATTCACATCATTGTGGCACAGTCTCCAAGCGTGGCGGGTATTTTCTATATGCATAAAGCCCTCTAGTATCTCACATCTCAAGATATTTTTAAAAATTACAAATGGGTGGAAATATGTGAGAATTTGGCACACAGGTTCATAAGTCTTTTTTGCAACTTTGGGTGGAAATATGTGACAATTTGGCACACAGCTTCCTAGTCTGTTTTGCTCCTTTTTCGTTTCTTTAGTTTGTTTTCTTCATTGCACCAACAGTTCTATTCGTCGGTGTTGGCCGCAGTGAAGGGTCATCTGCCCCAAAGGGTCAAACCTATGTCGTGCTGAGATGCCACAACAGAGCAACTGCTCCACGAAATGAGTACAGACTTCGACTTTGCCTAAGCTGTTATAGTATTTCCTTGCCGAGTACTATCAAATCCAGTATTATCACATCTACCAAGTCCACGCAATTTGGCGGAGAGTGGCCAGCTTTTATCGGTGCTTGATAAAGGGCACTCACGTCGGAAAAAAAAAATCTGGCTAAATTCCAGGGGCAAATTTTTCCCATACATCCATTGAGTTTTGGACAAAGCTGAGGTTCTGGGTCAATACAGAATTGCTAAAAACCCCACGGGCAAAGTTACATCATGAGAGCAACTTGGATAATAGTGCAACTATCTTGGGGTCGATATTTTAGCCAGATTTCGGATGGAATTCCTTTTAGGAGGAGCGTGCTTTTAAATTCCATTAACCTATTATCCTACGTTTTGTTGTAAATTATGATGTTGCAAGGGAAACAACCATAAATGAGTCCAAGTCAAAGCACCTAGTTTTAGTCTTCGAGACGATGTTGGGGCATTGGTAAGTTCAAGTGGGCATCAGAAGCCACTCTTATACAGTTCTTATATTACAGGTCATCTTCCAAGTGTTTTCATCTTCCACTTGCACTAGTAAATTGGTATATACCCTATCTTCAAGTCTATCTCGGCAAAGTACTTTTTTCGAGAAAACCATACGAAAGCTTTAATGTGTGTTATTGATCGCCTGTTTTAAATTGTGATCTTGTTAATGCTCTGTAATCTAGCTTCTAATTATGATCTATGGGGTTTTTTCGTTTTTGCTTAGATTGGTGTTAGGCAGATTGATATTTTATTAGGGAAAAAATTATGGGCTAAATTTTTGCCATCTGGTTAATTTTTCATATCTTATTAAAAAATAATTCACCAATATTAAAGGAAAATTTGAAACTTCTAGAATTTTTTTGTCCAAAACCTTTATATTTGGGATTTTAAGAATTAGTAAGATTTTCCAGGTGTTTACACTTATAAGTGAAGTATGAGTCTTCAAAATTACCCTTGATGTCTATATTGGTTTTACTCCTCTACTCTCTCGCTGCCTACCTTGTTGCCAATCCTTATTCGGTCAGAATTACTGCCTTGAAAATATGGGAAACCATGACCAAGCTTATGGGTGAATGTTGAAGAGGAAGGAAACCATCATTCACAGCTGAGTAAATCCTTGATTCCTAATAGTAGAGATTTCTTTGCTAGCTTGTATTGGAGCATTAAGACGAAGGTGGATAGCATGAGGGGTTGTAGAAGGGGATCCCATTCCTGGTGTTGTAAAAGGTGGGGGGCTACGTTGGTTGAGTGGGATTATTGCAGTAGGAAAGGTCTATAGTGATAGTTCCTTATTTGTGAAATCTGGTAATTGTTCTAGGAGTGCAATATTGGAGCCATGCCATTTTTTTTTTTGTAGTTAGTTAGGGAAGGCTTAAAATGAAGATGATTATTATTTCAATCTCTTATTGTTGTTCATCTCTATTATTATATCTCTATTGTTATATTTGGTCATAGTTTAAATTAATTATCACCACATGCGTTAATTCTGCATTAGAATACATGATGGGGGTATTCAATAACAACTCAACTACACTATTGATGCAAACTTAGGGGGAAATCGGTGCATTTAGTGATAATTATTTTAAACTATGAGCATATGTAAATAAAAGGCAATGCCTTTCAAATTCAATTCTCATGGCATGCACATGGTATACTTACAACCATTGATGCATTTTAAATTTATTTGCCAACATATTATTTGGCTAATATATCCAATTCCCAAGTCCTTCATCTCAAACTCTTTTGCAAGATCAGCCTTGCATGAGAGTATCAACTGTTCATCACCGGTTAGTATCAAATCATCTACATAAAGTACAATGATCAGCAACTTACCCTCAACCACTATCTGGTACAATTTGGGATCCGCCTTGCTCTTGGTAAAACCAAGTCCGGTAAAATAACTATCGATCCGTGTGTACCAAGCATGAGGTGCTTGTTTCAGCCCATACAACGCTCTTTTGAGCCTGCACACATGCGACTCGCTGCTGAAGATCTCGAAACCTTCGGGTTGCTCTATGTACACCTCGTCCTCAATGACTTCGTTGAGGAATGCAGTCTTCACATCCATCTGATGAATGTGCCACCCCATCTGCGCTGAGAGAGCTAGGATGCTCTGTATGGAAGAATACCTTGTGATAGGTGCAAAGGTTTCCTCATAGTCAATCCCCTCAATCTGTGAGAAGCCCCGGGCAAAAAATCTTGCCTTGTACTTCTCGACGCTCCCATCAGCTGCTTGATTCACTTTGTAGATCCATCTCGAACCTACCACTGATTTCCCTTCCGACCTTTGGACAATCTCCCATGCACTGTTTCTGACAATCGAATCATACTCTTCCACCATGACATCTACCCATGTAGGGTCCTCCACAACTTCCTCGTAAGAGGATGGTTCTGTCATGATACACTTGCTCATCAGAGCCATGTATCCAGTATATCGGTCAGGTGACTGTCTCTGTCTGCGCTGTAATGTAGGTGCTCCTATAATCTTCTATGCATCTTGATTTAGTCGCTTAGCTTCTGTAGTGCGCTTTCGCCCTCTGATGGTTAGCGTTGCATGAGTGGTTTCTTCCACTCCATGAACCTCCTCTTGTGGCTGATCCACATCTTGAGACTCATCCTTAGGAACTAATAGCTCCTCATCTGCATGCAAGTGTGGCTCCCTCTCAAGTGAACACTTCATGGCTTTCTCCTCATGAAATTTGATATCCCGTCGCACAACAGTCTTCCGACTGTCTAGCAAATACACACGATAGTTGTGGGGTGTTTCTGTGTACCCCAAAAATATCCCAACCTCTGCGGTCGGCTCCAGCTTCTTCCTGGCATCCTTCGTCACATGAATGTAAACAGGTGAGCCGAAAATCTTCAAATGAGAAATATCAGGCCTCTTACCAGAAAACGCCTCCTCGGGTGTATTCATGCCAAGTATCCCGTGAGGACAATGGTTTTGCACATAAACCGCAGTATTGCATGCCTCAACCCACAAGTGTATGGGTAGGCCCTGATCATGCAACATCGCCCGTGCAACACCCACGATCGTTTTGTTCTTCCGCTCCGCGACCCCATTCTATTGTGGGTTATGAGGCGTTATGAGCTCTCTTCGAATTCCTTCTGCGCTGCAAAAGTCCTTGAATTCGCTAGAGATGAATTCACCACCATTGTTGCTCCTAAGAGCCTTCACCTGCTTCCCCGACTCTTTCTCCACTAGTGCCTTGAACTCACAGAACTTTAAGAATGTCTCGCTCTTCTTCTGCATGAAGAAGATCCAGCACTTACGAGAAAAGTTATCAACAAATATCACATACTACCTGTGCTTTGCTGTCGAAGCTACTGAGAAAGGTCCACACACGTCTGTGTGAATTCTCTCAAGGATCGTCGTGGCGCGACTATCCTTCTCGTGAAAGGTGGATTTCACAAATTTTCCCAAAGTACATCCCTTGCACTGATTTGACTGCGCAAGTGTACCTTTGGGAAGCTCGGTGGAAACCGTCGCAAAATTTTCAAAGACCATGGTGAAGATGGCCCAATCTCCCGTGCCATAGCTCGCCCTCATCCCGACTCACCACTCCTTCCCGCCTTTCCTTCCATTGTCAGAAGATCTATCACAATTGATAAATATTCTTAACTCGAATCCCTATCCTCCTGGTTTGACTAGTTGTTTTACTACGCAGGAAGGCTTTTCCCTCACTAAAAATAACATCATAACCCTTGTCTTCCAACATTTCCACAGAGATTAGATTCTTCTTCAATCCTGGAACATGCATGACATCCTTCAATATGAAAAGTTTACCTAACTCCCTCTCAAAGGAAATGGTCCCGATACCAGTCACACTGTATCTACCATCATCGCCCATCTCGATGTGCACTCCAAGATCCTTTCTTCCAGATCACTAAACAAATATTTGTCTTTGGTCATATGGAAAGATGCACCATTGTTTAGAAACCACACCGATCCCATCACACTTGAAACCAAGCATGCGATCAAATAAAAATCCAGCTCAAACTGCGAGGCTAAGGCCTCTCCAGCTGCAGATCCAGCAACCTGCTTATTTTTCTTCTTTTGTGGACAATTAGTGGCGTAATGTCCGTGTTGGTGACAATGAAAGCACTTCACCTTGGACATGTCCTGCTTCTTGCCTTTTGCACTGGATTGAGAAGCATTCTTCTTGCTCTTCCCCTTCCTTGCTTTGGCAGCCAAAGTGTAATTTTATTCATCTTCATTCTTCGATGAAGATCCATCCCTGGTACCCCGCCTTATCTCATCCTACACAAGATCCGACCAAAGTCGCTTCCATGCCGGCAGTTTCTCCCAACCATTGACAGAGTCCTCGTAGCTATGCCAACTCTTCATAAGCCCAAGGAGAGCCAAGCTCACCAAGTCCTCTTCATCTACAGTAACCCCCACACGTCCCAGCTCATCCTTGCAGTGGACGAACTTTGTGAGGTACTTGGGTATACTGTCACCTTTCTCCATTTTTATGTTCCTGAGTTTATCCTTGAGCGCCAACTTCCTCTGGTAGCTCTTGCTTTGGAATAAATCTGTAAAAGCTTTCCACATCAAGAATGGAGAATATTTACCATGAATGTTGGACACTATGTGATCCTTCACACCTTCCAACAGAATCCTTCAACATTTTTCTGTCTTCTTTTGCCATGCGTCAAGTGCGTAAAGATAGCTAGAAGTGTGCCTTTGGAATCTCGCATCTATGAACTCTTTCAACCCATTATCCTCCAAAGACCGCCTCCATCCTCGTCTCTTCATGCAATATAATTCGAGCTGCCCTCAAGGGCAACTCCCACCGCAATCCGTTGAAAGACATCTCAACTTCGAAACCAAGAAAACACTACGCAAATTCAAATCTACTCAAAGACAAAACTCAACTGCATCAATGCTTTTGCAATTGCTCCAATGATCAACTATCACTCTGATACCATGTAGAAATTATATAACTAATATGTTATATGTCTAAGATTTACCTGATCATACACTATTTGACTTCATGCACAATACAGAATCTATTCCACCATTGATCATCATATGCGAAAATTAAATCAATTGCATGCAGACATTAAAACCATAAAAATTCACACACATTAACATAGTGATTTATGGGAAAACTTAAAGCTGAAAAACCCCAACTATATGTATAATATATGTCATAGAGATCATGTAACAATCATAATACAAAGCTAATCACAAGCTCTCAATATCTCCAATCGCTACACACTAATCAGGTCCTGATCTAGAAAATCCATGCACCGATCCACTACCACCTGCTAGCCTGCCTCTACTGCGCAATCCCTGCTGAATATGGGCTCTGAATGAGTTCGAATCCACCTGGATTGCACTGCGCAATCCTTATTTGCATCTCCATCAATGTGTGGTGCAAACTCATGCACCAGTATAGTCACAAGCACACTCTGCCTTTCACCCATTCTCCATCACTAGTCTCCACTAAACTCGTCCATGCATTGTAGTTAACCGATGTATTCTTCACTTATTAATGAGTGTTTACCAATTAGTGAATTAATTAATAATTAATTCACACCACTCTCACTTAGTGTATTAATCGCTAGACTAGATACAACTAGCCTAACTGAGTCTAACCGAGTTAAACCGAACACAACTCCACCAACTACCTCAATCAACCCACCAAACTCTCGTCACATGAGTTCTAACTAAGTCTCCATGCAATAGGCTCCATTTAACCCTCGTAGAATAGCATAATTCCTTCTGTCAACTCCTGTGCCACATCTGTGCACTTAACTAAAGTGCTCCAAGAGAATAAGATAATGTTTAGAGTCCAAATATTATTAAGAGCTAATAATATTCAACATATCTATTTTTAGACTGGCAATCTAAAAACAGATTCCGCCAAATATGTCTAAAAATAGAAGTCGATCTATTTTTCCAACTTGACCAACCATCCACAAATAGCATCCTGCAACTCATAGAATATGATCGACATGTCTGAAAATAGACATAGTCTAAAAATAGACTGTGCGCCAAAAATAGCCTGCGGGCCCACTTAGTGAAGGCGACTTCTTTCCACTAAGCTCATCATCTTGTTGCAATCTCAACAAAAACATGGGCTATACTCAATTTGGGACGAAAGGAAACGACATTTCGCCAGGGAAAACAAGGAGTCCAACTAAGCCAAAACAAAAGTATTAATAATGGAATGTAAATGTATCTAGATATTGGGAGTTATTTGTAAAAAATTTAGTTGGAAAGGGTCTGAATTTTTTGTGTCATAGGGATCTCATTGAGGGTTTAGATTGAGCCCCCTACTCAATTTCAAACCTTCAAGGCAAATTGGAATATGTAACCATATTTTTTTTAATAATACAAATTCCTACCCTTTTTTGAAAAAGAAATATTAAAAAAAAATTTATATCTTATAACTCATATTTTTATTTTTATTTTTTGTAAGCTTGAGAGGACTACATCTTCATCATGTCCAATTTATCACCCCGATCGGGGCAGGGAATTGAATCAGTGACTTCACATCAAGGAGTGCCTTATAGAATTAAAATAAACACAAAAGTAGAAAAACTAACTACTACAATAGTAAAAAACTAGGAGGTAGCCAACTGTCACACCAAACATGCGAGAGTACAGACAATTGAAGGAGAAGGACATGCGGGGGTCTATTAGAGCGACCACATGTGGGAGGACTTTGATATGGTGGCAAGTGCTGGAGGCGATGATAATTTCCTCTTATGGAAATTCTACGGTGGTGCTTATTCGAGAGATTCAGTGGTGATGGTGTTCAACAACGCGGCATTTGTGGCGAAGGTGTTGTTGGTCGCTTCCGAGTCTGCACCCAAACCATATGGAGCACGATTTTGGGTTTTTTTTTTCTCCTAAATCCCCTATGGGTCTGGTGATATTAAGTTACATTTGTGAACTTGAATGGGTAATGGGATGGCATAGTCCTACTGGGAATGAAAGGCGTTCGTGGGCAGGTTCAAGACATGTAGTCATGTATTTAAATTTGGATGTTTCTATCCCTAATTCTGTCAATTTTGCCATTATGCTCTCCCAAATGGGAATGTTTTTCTATGACTGTGGGTGTCAGGGCATGCAGAGATTTTTCTTTGTTTGTTGGGGTCAGGGCGGGTCCGGCTCTTGGCAGACTATTCGCTGTCGAAGTCATCATAAATGGTGGGTTTGTTGTCATGATTTATGGGGAAAGGGCATGTTAAGGGTGTCTATGTATATGTGTATGCCTTGGGTGAATCCTCAAATTGTTGAGGACCATCTCAGATATGAGAACGTTCAAATTCAAAGTTGTGGGAGTAGTGCATGCCTCTATAATCTTTTGGTTCACAAGATGACTCTCAGATATGTGAAACAATGGACAGACTCTACTAATGTACAACAAACTGTGTTTTGGTGACGTGAATCAACCCCTGATTGTTCTGTTGTACCCACTACATGTTGTTATGTTTGGTCGCGTAAGCAGACCCCTAACATTACAGCAGGTGTTGGTGGCCGCAACATTTCGAGGGACTATTTCTTGGCTCGGGCTGGTGGCGGGGGTTCAGGATTGGCTCAGCTTTACAACAAAGGATAATGTTCGGGTCAACATGGTTAGGGGAACTAAAACGACAGGGGCAGGCGGTGGGGTTGCCAGCCAAGGAAGCGACAACAGATATAGGAAAACGAAGGCAAACACCAAGGCCTAAAGTAACAATCCGAAAAAGAGTGGTCGACGTATTGATGCGCAGCGAATACAAGAGGTAATGCGGGCATATGATTCTGGCACACCTGCAGAGGTGAAGAAACTGATTAAAACTTGGGAGACAGACCTGAACTGTCGTGCAATTGCAGAGGTCAAGGTGGAGGACTGACAGGATCTTGTCCCGGATCCAGGCAACACTCGGGGAATTGACTCAGTATAAGCACACAATGCACCTGTACTGGATAATGAAGAGCCTGGTGGCCCAAGCTATTATGTCCCCTTTGGGGTAGGCCAGGGAATCAGACCTAGGACTGCAGGAAATTCAAAGAGAGTTGCAACTGATCTAGGTTCAGATTCAGCATCAAACAAACGCCTTGGTCGCATTGAGGGGCACATCTAGTACCTCCCCTACTCTGAAATACTGAGATCGAGTGATCATAACGCTACTCCAATGGAGTCTTCTGATTAGATGGTGTCTTTATGCTTACTTGTTTTGGAATTTTGTTAGTTTTTGTTAAGTTTTATATGTCAAGTACTATATAATCTGGTAGATATATAGGAATAAATTGTTGGGTAGATTTGCAGGCTTACAAAGCTTTTAAAGAAAAACATAAAACATTCTTTTTTTGGTTGGCCTATAATGCGTATCGGTGGCCAACAGACTTGGTTACCCACAAGGCAGGTTGCGGTCACCGAATGTCCTCTATATGATTGTAATTTGCTTTTAAAATTGAATGAATGAATAAGGTCTGTTAGCCACTTATAATATTTGTTATAGCTAGGGTGGCTAAGACTTTTTGAGCCTCCAAGGAACAAATTTTATCACTAAAAATTGTTGGCTCTTGAAGGCTCCTTGAAGGCCTCCCGCCTCTGTCCAAAATCTTCATTACTATTTCCATTTTTATACTCAGAAAATTCTGCTAAATCCAAATGAAAGACTGCTGAAAGATCTTCATTTTCCCCTTCTCAAACCTTCATTTACTCCCCTTTTTCTCCATAAAAACTCCCTTGTTTTCATGATTTTCCTTCTTCCATTCATGAAAATCACCCTTAAAGGGCTAAAAACTCACTTTTTAACCTTGCCAAACCCATCAAATTCCATTGAGAACCACGAAAAATTCATAAAAAATACAAGTCTTTACTATGGACTTAAGCCCCTTTGGGCTAAGTCCTAAAAACCACTTCCCCCACATGCCCCTTCCCCGGAACCAGGCGCTAGTCCCATTGGCGCTTATCGCATCGGAAAGATTCAAGTGCGCAGGTTTATGGTTGTGTTTAAAACTTGCGATGCGATCAGCCTTTATATTGAAAAACCCCCGATCGCATCATTATTTTATATATATTTCCGATGGGCCCGCCTCCGACACTTAATAATTTCTATTTTTCCTCCCCGATCACCTTTTCTTTTGTAAAGTTGGAAAACCCATTTATCCAAACTTTTGTTATAAAAACCAAAGTCACGTGTTGAATATTTAAATGGGTAGATTAAAAAGACCGATCGCGCAATCGCAATCGGAGAAAACACTATGGGTTGATCAAGAAGACCCGCATCAAACTTCCAATGCGATTGGGTCTCATGTATATAAACCCCGTCCCTTTTGCTTTCATTCCATATAACTTTTCCCCGGGACCAAGTGTTAAAGACCCCAGGTGCTAAATCGCATCGGAGATTTTCTTTGGTGCGGTTTCAATATTCACTACCGCCGATTGCGATTGGCCGATCGCGCAATCGCATCGCAACTTTTCTATCGCATGCATTTGTTACCCCTGCCGAATCGGCCCTACCCCGATTCAATTCCCACCGTTGATCTGAGTTCTAGATCGACGGTTTGCACAAACTCGCATCACAAGTTTCAGTCGCTTCATCTGTTCGCTACCCCTGATTGCGACCTTCCAATTTAATCCGGACCGTCCACGTGTCCGGATTGGACGGTCCAAAACCACCCCACCTTATTTCTTCTCCCCACTCTCCTTTTGCCTTTTTGCGCCGATCTCCACTGTTGGATGCTTTCATCCAACGGCTACGCTCTTTCCCCGCCATCTGAAGCAGTTTTAACCTAAAAAGCGCAAGATTTCTTAATTGTTTTGTGTTTTATGCAGGTTTTTAATGGTTTCCGCTGTTATATTGAAGAAAGGCCAAGGGCCGGGAATGACGATTCTCGTGCCTTAAGTCCTTAAAAGAGAACCATTCACAGGGTTGGATTCAACATTTTATCAATGTTTCATGGGCATTGATACCTATAAAGGCCCTGTGCGGCTCTGCACATTGACAAGACACTGTGTTTTGAACGCCATTTTAAAGAGTATAAGCTTTGAAGAGTAGAGTGCAGCAAGAAGAAGATTAAAGACAGATTTGGGGAATTATGGCTAAGAATGCTTATCAAAAGCCTAATTCCCTAGATTAAAACACAGTCAAAATAAATTCATGAGTGTTTAACTGACAAAAAGGCCTTCACTGCCTTATTTGAGGCGAATTGATTCCTCAGCTACCACAGAGCCACCTGTTGCCTCAAACCTTTCAAAACAGAGGATGAAGTTATTGAATAAAATCAGATATTTGCCTCCAGCGCAGCCAGGGAGTTACTTCTGCAAGGAAATCAATGTAGAAATATTTGCAGAGTTACTCCAAACATTACACAGAGCCTCAAAGTCAAATAAAGCTCCCACCGAGCTTTGAAATTTATTGTAAAAACAGTTAATACAGTGATCCACCTGTAAACTTCTCCATCGAGCCCCTCAAAGGGCCGAGAAGTCTTGAATCTGTATTAATTGCCTTAAAGAGATCTTCTATTAGATCTCGCCTCCTCATCCTTCTATAAATACCTCTGTAGAAGATGAGCAATTGTTGGTGGCAGAACTTTGAAATACATTTGAGCTCAAACTCCTGATTGTAAATAGTGTTCACTGGCCCTTGGAGCTCTGCTTGTGATAGATTAGTTAGGCTGAATAGTGAAGATGATTGCTGAACTGAAACATTGGACTTGAAGACTGTCACTGGTTTGGCATCAATATAAAAGTTGTTTCTTGGGATCCTGGTCTATATCATCGGTGAAGTGCACCTCTCTTTGTTATTGTTTTCCCTCTATGTATGTCATATTGTTCACTATTTCTCTGATAAAGAGTAGCATTTATAGAGTTAGGACCTATTGTATATCAGTAAACTTCTCTCACTGATAAGCTTTATCTCAATGTTTTCCTCCAAATTGTTTATTTAAGAGTGATTTTATACAGTTAAGCAGTTAGGAATGTTGGAGTTCCCTCGTCCTACTGTTTGCCTTAAACATTGTTCTTGAAAGTTATTTTCCTTATTTTGCTTATTAAAGATGACTATGGAAGATATGGCGTGCCTTGGGCCTAGTTTTTTCTCCAAAAGCAGATTCTGAAAGTTTCCCTTGGTGTTGACTGAAAGCAGACTAGGTTTAAAAGTACTTTATCTTATCTTAAGTTACATTTTGTTTCTCTTATATGTTTTCATACTTTCTGAAGGTAATTATGTGGATTACTGGATTGTTTGTCAATTAAGTTGCTTTAATACAAACTCGTCCAAGAAGTCAATGGTTAGCCCTGCACTTGGTTTGTTTTAAACAGTTACTTAAGAGGCTTTTCTTGTTTGGACTGACTATAAATCTTGTGAAATTATTATCAGTTTCCACCCCTCCAACGCTTTATTGTTTCCATTCCATCATTTTAATCTCAATAATCTTGTGATATAGATGACTTGCCCCTTGGATCACTCTTGATGTTGTTGCTCAATTAAAGCCCAGATATGACTCCATAGCCCAATGAACTAAAAACCAGCGTTATATCTATCTTTTAGCCAAAGCTGTTCTATTTTCTTGCAACTTCCCACCTTTGAAACTTTTTGCACTTAGAACTTTTCTCCTCAAAATAATAATCATGCTCAACCATCCAAAAACAAACAAAACCCTTGGCCTTCATAACTAGCCTAATATCATTACCACAACTTCAAAGACAAATCCATCTTTGCACTTATTGGAGAGATCCCTCTCCGGATTCAGGAGGGCTAGATCCTAGAATCCCAAAGTTGGTTGAAACGATGTTGTTTCTGCAGTTTTAGTCTCACCAGTCTGCTAAAATTACAGATTCCTAACATTTCTGGCGACTCCACTGGGGAACCGAACCCATAATCATTTTCATTTTAAGGTAACCATAAGATATCAGAGATTCGTTTCAAAGAACCTTTGCTATATTAACCAGCTGAGCCACCAGCAACTAAATTTTCTGGTGACTCCGCTTGGGAAGGCATTTCCCTTAAACACTTCATAAAACCTTGAGAGTAAAAAGCAGCCTTTCAAGCACTACCAAGTCATGGTAATCATGGTAAAACTTGTTTGAATCAGTGAAAAACTAGGCAAGACCTAGGATTCTCTTAAGACTTTATCTAACCTTGAAAGAGTAGCTGGCTTGGCCATAAGAGTAAACTCTTTTTGTCTCATAACCATAGCTAAGTTTTGAAGCAAAGTTAGGATATTCTTAAAAACCATACAACTAAAAAACAACTTAGAAAAACCTAAAACAAATTTTCAGACTGATTTTCAATAAACATTGTGGTGGACCATAAAACCTTTTACCTCCTTAGGAGCTAAAAAATTCCACTCGGCGACTCCACAATCCTTAACAGGCCTTAAGACTCCACTGGGAAGAACCCTTATCATTATAACATCTTTCAAACTCAGTTAGAAGACTGTAGGATTGAGTTTCAAACAGACTAGTTAACCTCTTAAAGATTGCCATATCTGGTTGAACTTTTCTTGTTTATTTGGGTCTAGAAAACATAGCATAGTGGCTTCTAAAAAGATTCACACTAGAGCCCATCCTGACCCGGATCCACCTAAGATAGTTGATGACCCAGAAAGAATCCTTTGGAAGTCTCCTAGGATTAAATTATCAACTGTTTTCAGATCACCCTTGAGAGCTAATTCAGTCCCCGAAAATCTTACAGCTCTACAACAATCACAACCTAACTTGGTGAATCCATTTAGAACTAGGTCATTTGATGATATAACTCAGCTAGACTCTGAATTTTCACTTTCATCCCCTGAGGCAAGTGAACATCCTGGTAATAGAGAAACAACACCCCCTGATTTGCATTTCCTTCACAATTTAGGTGTCTCTCATCCAAGATCAGCTCAGTAGTCTTTTCCTGGTCCATCCTTTTCTACTCACCCTACATCCACTGTCCAAACCACTCCACTTCAGCCCACTGTCCCTCTTGTAAATCCACCTCCACCTCCTGTCATGGCTGCATGGTATGCTCCCCTAGTCCTCCCTATACCACTAGTCAATCTTCCACAGGACTATCAGTCCAAAATTCCATTATATGATGCTACCAATGCTACAACTGCATCACAACATGTAGATAAAATGAATGACTACTTTGACAGAAATGAAATTGATGATGATTCTGTCAAGCTGAGGTTATCTGCTCAGAGCTTAGGGGGAGAAGTAAGAAAATGGTTTAAAGGTTTAGCCCCCCATAGTATTAATGATCTCCAAGGCTTCCATCAAACGTTCTTAAACAAATGGGAAGTAAAGAAGAATCCACTCCAAGTCCTTTCTGATTACAAGAACCTCCATAGAAACACTGGGGAAAGTGTGCAAGCTTACTGCACTAGATTCAACAGTGTGTACAATGCACTTTCCCCAGAACTAAAACCTCCACAAGGCTCGGCGTTAAACAAGTTTCCTGAAGGGTTTGACCCTTAGATGGCCTATCAGCTGAGAGAGAGAGATTTTGCAACTCTTGAAGATATGCAAAGGGGCGCTCTTTCTGTGGAAGTCAACTTAATGGAGAAGAGAGCAAGAATGAAAAACGAAAAGAGAGTTTCCTTTAGAGAAGAATCCACACCTTCTACTTCCAACTCAAAGATGGAGAAAATGATGGAATAAATGATGAAAGAGATGAGCATAATTAAGAGAGCACAAGCAAATCAAAACCAAACTGCTCCTCAAAATAGAAACCAGAACCAGAATCAGAATGTTAGAAGGAACCAACCTCCAAACAGACCTAGGGAAGATGATCAACATATCACTCCTCCCTTTCATCAAAACTATGTAAGTGAGGTTGAGGAAACAGATGAAATAACAGAGGATGATGATATCAACATGTTGGGGGTAGATAATGATGACTTTGAGATTCATTATGATAAAAAACAGGGTCTATACACACCTTATGATGACAAAAGAGATGGTGATGAAAATTATTATCAAGATATGGAAAATGTCATCATAGAGCCTCAAAGAGACTATGACCTTAGAAGCAAAACCAGCCAACAAACCCCGAACAACAAAAAATCTGACAAATCTTCACAAAACAGCACTACCACCAAGCCTAAAATGGTCAAACCAAAGGACAAAATGGTGGCTGTAAATTCTGATAAAGGTAAAGAGAAAGGCACTCAAAACAAGGAAAAACAGAGTGCAGACCTTAATAGTATTAACATCTCAGCTAGTACTCATGTTACAACCATTTCGTCAAGTGTAAATAGAACAAATCAACAAGCTGATATTGCTGACAGAATGACAGCTAATAAGGCTGAGACAAGTGCTTTAAAGAGTCAAATTCCTTTCAGCCTGGAGAAGGAAATTTCTAAAATCAAAATCTTTGTTCCTTTGACCGAGTTAGCTGCCCAACATGTATATAGGACCCAAATTTTGAAGGCTTTAAACATAGAGGAAAATGAAGATACAGTCAATCTTAATGATGACCAACCAGAGCTTATTTTCGGTCCTAAGATTGAAGGCAGGTATCAAGAGGGACCTGTCCCTCCCTTTTATGTGAGTTTGAACGTTCATGACAAGATTTTACACAACGCTATGCATGATTCCGGGGCTTCTCATAATTTAATGCCTAAAGCTGTGATGGAGAGCCTTGGTCTAGAAATTACCAGACCTTAAAAATACCTTTACTCCTTTGACTCAAGCAGAGTAAAATGTTTAGGATTAATCAAAGACCTCTGTGTTAACTTAGCCCAGATTCCAGCCAAATGCTTACTCATGGACATTGTTGTGGCTGATGTACCCCCAAAGTATGGAATGTTGTTATCTAGATCTTGGGGGGCTAAGTTACAGAGAACTATGCAGATGGACATGACCTATGCAACTATCCCTGTTTTCAATCAGAATAGAAGACTTTACAGGGAGTCTCATATGCAATACACGGTTACAAGTCAAGACAGACCGCAAAAATCCCCTTTATACTCTGTAGATACCGACCTTGATTCATTCATCCTTTTTAACGAAGAAACCTTAGATGAACAAGTAACTTTAGCAGAGTTAATGGCCCATAGAGAGCAGGAGGTAAATACCACAAAACTGACAAAACAGTTTTCTGCGTTGGAAGACGTTAGCAAACTGAACAAAAGTCTTGAACTACAGGTCATATGTCCTTCGTTTTTGAACCTGGACACTAAAGAAAACGGCCCTCAAAGGAACGCAAATCCTGGCGAATCAAAACAAATGCGACTCAGTGTTGACATTCCACAACTGTTGAGCACGTTAGTTGAAAAGGACGGTAACCGAACAGTCGAAACTAGAAACAGTCCTTTTATGGAGTATGTTTTTTGATGGATCTTGCACTAAAACTAATGCAGACGCGGGTGTTTGGATTACTAATACTGAAAACAACCACACAGAAAGCATTTCCTGTAGATTAAATTTTCAGTGTTCCAATAACATAGCGGAATATGAATCCCTTCTCTTAGGCTTACACTTATTGAAAAAATTAGGAGCTAGAAGAATTAATGTGTATGGGGATTCAGAGTTAGTCATTAGGCAAGTTAATGGGGAATATAACGCAAATCATCCCAGACTTAGAGCCTACCGAAACGATGTCATGGACCTTTTGAAAACCTTTGAGGAGTCCAAACTGTTTTTTGTCCCAAGAAAAAGAAATATTGCGGCCCACAATTTAGCCTTTGCAGCTAGGACATGCTTGACGCCATATGAAACCAAAGACTGCACAACTGAGATAAAATTTAGACCAGATGTACCTGATAACGAAAAGTATTGGCAGGTGTTTGACGATGATAAACAAATAGAAGACTTCATGCAATTCATAAATGAATTCGAACTAAACAGTTCAGACTCAGACTATGAAACAGACTGCAAAGAAGAAAATTTTCTTGATGAAGAAGAACCGTCTCCTGAACTTGCTAATATAAACCTATTATCAAGAAAACTTAAAAACAAAAAGGAAAGGATTGCAGAGTTAGAAACAGAGGAGTTAGAAACTCTACACTCTCAAGATGAAAGTTTGCCTAAGGGTTTGGCCCCTGTAGAAGAGTTGTTTGATTTTAACAATGTGGCAAATAAACCAAAACTGGAACCTGTAGAGATTGAAGTGGAAGAGTGCAATATTGGCAGCGAAATTAAACCTATGATGATTAAACTGTCTAAAACTTTAGCAGCTCACATTAAACTTAAATACATTGAGCTGTTTAAAGAGTTTTCTGATGTTTTTGCGTGGAGTTACGAAGATCTTAAATCCTATGACACTGAAATAATACAGCACAAAATTCCCCTCAAAGAAAACCAAAAACCATTCAAACAGAAACTGCGTAGAATAAACCCTGTTCAGTTGCCTTTGGTTCAGAAGGAGATCATGAAAATGTATGAAGTTGGTATTATTGTCCCTATTAGATATTCTGAGTGGGTGTCTAATCTGGTGTCTGTTAGGAAGATAACTGGAGAAATCAGGCTTTGTATAGACTTAGAGACTTAAACAAAGCTTCATTGAAAGACAACTACCCTTTACCCAAGATGGATCATATTTTACAAAGGGTGGTAGGGTCTAGAAGAATTTCTTTGCTAGATGGCTATTCAGGGTACAATCAGATTTTAGTCCACCCTGCTGATCAATTAAAGACAACTTTTACTACACCATGGGGCACTTTCATGTATGTGAAAATGCTTTTTTTTTTTTTTTTTAACTGTAACGGGTATGGAATTTATTTATCTGTAGTGATAATGGGTCTTTGCCAAAGCGACCCCAATTACAATGCAGATTTCTAACTGCTGCTGCTTTTGATCTACAACATTCTCAGGGAATTTAAGCAAAACTTTCATTGTTTACAATTAGTAGTCCTTTCATGAGTGTGTTGCCTTTGTTTTCCATCTGATCAGCTTCACTGTTTGACTTTCTAAGAATATGATAAAACTTGCAAGAGTCGAAGTCTAGAAGAACTCTCTTCAATTTGACCAAAGTTTTGTTGAGGCTGACATTGCTGAACCGTGCCTCCATGTTTAATTTTATTATTATTATCTCTAAATCTCCAAAAACTTGAAGGTCTTTGACTCCTTTTTCTCTTGCAATAAGGCATGCTTTGAGAAGCCCTATGATCTCAACTTGATTGTTGGATTTCTGACCTAATCCCCAGCAGAAACAGTCTTTTGAAGACCCATCCGGGGAGTAGATGACCCCCCCAGCACCGGCTGCACCGAGATTCCCTTTGGACACCCCATCAAAGAAAATTGTGGTTAAATTTTGAGACCGCCACCAAGACTGAAAAGTGTCATCATCATCTCTTATACGCCAATCTGAATTGACAGTTTGTGGGGAGAGGAGATACTTACGCGGATACGGCACAAGAGGGCCTAATCACCTCTTTTCCTCGGGCAGTAACAAAGGATCTTCTTTAAAATATTGTTGTTGGGCCGCTTCCAGGAGGAAGGATTTAGCTTTTGCAGCTACTTGTAGCGGGGAGTGCCGCAGCTCTTTGAAAATCAGCTGATTGCGTGCCAAACAAAGCTGCCAACATACATATTTGGGAAGCGCTGTCCAGATTTTGCGCCAAAATGATTTGGAAGGGATTCGTTGGGGATAGAAAAGACTCCATGAGGCAAAGAGATCCGCAACAGAATTTTGGGGAGGGAATGAAATCTGAAAGTCCTGTAGAATAAGTCCCCAGACCTCTTTAGCAAAAATGCAATCCATGAATAAGTGTTGGGCAGTTTCGGAGTTATTGCTGCATAACACGCATCTGTGAGGCCCCACTATGTTCCTTTTCTCCAGATTATCTCCCGTTAGAAGTTTATTGTGAACCAGGGTCCAGAAGAAGAAGTTCACTTTTGGTAAGGCTAGAGGTTCCCAAACGTTTTTCCAGAAAGCCGGTGTTTGACTGCTGTTTCTTGAGGCCTGCAAAACTCTATATCCTGTTGTTGTGGGGTATACACCGGTCTGGCCCCAACCCCAGCTATCTTTCGTGAAGTATGTGAAAATGACTTTTGGTCTAATGAATGCTGGAGCAAATTTTCAAAGAGCCATGGACATAGCATTCTCGGAGGAACTAGGTTTCTTCATCATTATCTATCTTGATGATGTTACTGTGTTTTCAAAAATAGATGAAGAACACTTAGAGCATTTAAGAAAGGTTTTTGAGAAATGCAGAAAGTTTGGGATATCCTTAAACCCTAAGAAGACACTATTTGGTCTCCAAGAAGGTAAACTTCTTGGGCACATTATTTCTGAAGAGGGTATAAAGATAGATCCAAAGAGGATCGAGGCCATATTGCAAATCTCTCATCCTCGAAACATCAAGGAGTTGCAATCTTTTATTGGAAAGATTTACTTTATTAGAAGGTTCATCCCCAACTTGGCTGAGCTCCTTAGGAGTATCACAAACATGTTAAAGAAGGAGCAAGGGGTAAAATGGACCTTGGAAGCAAGCAAGTCTTTTGAGCTGGTGAAACAAGCGTTAACCAAAACATCGGTTCTAATAAGTCCTGATTTTTCAAAAGATTTTTATATTTTTTCATTTGCATCATAACATACCATAGTTGTTGTCCTTTTACAAAAAAATCCACAAGGACAAGAGCAACCTATTGCATTCTTTAGTAAGGCGTTGAGGGATGCCCCTTTGAAGTATAACATTATGGAGAAGCAAGCTTTTGCTTTGGCTAAAGCTTTAAAAGTCTTCAGGGTATACATCCTTCACTCACACACCATTGCCTTTATCCCAAATTCAGTTGTTAAAGACATTCTAACGCAGGACCCAGATGGTAAGAGAGGTAAGTGGATCGCTGTTATTCTTGAGTATGATTTAGAGATAAAACCCACTAAACTCATCAAAGGGCAAGGTCTAGCTAGGTTAATGGCTGAATCCAATTTTGAAGTTCTTGATATTAATATGATTAATGCTTTGGATGACCAAGAAGAATTCTCAACTCCTATAGTTGAAGATCATTTTATGAATTCTCCTTGGTATGCTGATATTATTTATGTTTTGCTTAATTTAAATTCACCTCCCGGTTTGACAAAAACAAAGGCAAGATTCCTTAAATTGAAAGTTGTAAACTATTGCATTATAGATAGATGTCTTTATTGGAAAAATGCAAGTGGTGTATTGCTTAAATGTTTGCCTGACTTTGATGCAGAGAAGGTTAAATACCAGTTCCATGAAGGAGAGTATGGAGGTCATTTGTACTGGAAGACAACAGCCAACAAAATTTTGAGGGTTGGTTTCTATTGGCCTACTCTTTTCCATGATGTGCACAAGATGATCATAGCCTGTCACAAATGTCAACTCTTTGAAGGCAAAATAAAACTGCTACCCTTGCCTCTACATCCAATCACTGTTGAAGCCCCATTTCAACAGTGGGGACTTGACTTCATAGGAGAAATCCACCCCCTATCTTCTGCCCAGCATAGATGGATTCTCACTGCCACAGACTATTTCACTAAGTGGATAGAAGCCATACCTTGTAGGCAGGCCAATGATTCAGTTATCATAAAATTTATGGAGACTAACATTCTCTCCAGATTTGGCTGTCCTACCAAGTTCATCACTGATAATGCAACAGCATTCAGATCAAACAAGATGGTTGATTTCTATCACAGATATCAGATAACATTGGGGCATTCCACGGCCTATTACCCTCGAGGTAATGGACTTGCAGAATCCTCAAACAAAAGTTTAGTGAACATAATCAAGAAATTGTTGGAGGACAATAAAAAGTCTTGGCATACAAAGCTAGTTCATGCACTATGGGCTGACAGATTGACTTTGAAGAAATCTATTGGTATGTCACCTTTCCAGTTTGTGTATGGTACTGATGCAATTTTTCCAAACAGCCTTGGTGTACCAGTTATGAAGTTGATTCAAGAGTTACAAACTGAAGAGAATGACATGATCAGAAGAATAAACCAGACCATTCATCTTCAGCAAACCAGAGAAGAAGTTTATAACAAAGCATTACAGAAACATGACAACGTTAAAAATCTTTTTGACAGAAGAACAAAGGCCAGCAATTTCAAAATGGGGGACCAAGTTTTAAAGTGGGACTCAAGGAGGGAAGACAAGGGCAAGCATGGCAAATTTGACAACTTATGGCTTGGCCCTTACTCTATTCATTCAGCTGCTGGTAAAAATGCATTTTTCTTGCAAGAGTTGAATGGATCAGAATTGTTTGGAGGTTTTGTTAATGGCAAGATGCTTAAACATTACTTCTCTTGATCCTTGACATGTTTTGAAGCCTTTTTATCTTTTTCCATTATAAATATTTCATCCACCATTGCGTTCAAAGTTAGAAAAGTCAAAATTACAAAAACAAAAGAAAAAAGAAAAGAGGGCAGATTGTCAAAACAAAAAAGGTATAGCCCCATACCAAAAAAGAGAAACAAATTCTGAAAGTGTGCAAGCTTAAATGCCACTCATAAATAACACACTTCTAGTTAGTCAAACAACCTAAACTTGACTAATTAGCTTTAAATTTTCTGCTGATAGGATAGTGAATTCGATTTTCCAAACTGTTTAATCTTGGCTTATCAGTAGATAGATTAGGATAAAAATTAAAGGTTCAAAAATGATCAAAATCTGAACCTAAGTTTCCAAAGGAGAGATGACTCAAATTTGTTTCAAAATTTTGAGTCAAAAAATGTTAAAATCTGGTTCTAAATAGCTCAAAATCTGAACTAGAAAGCAAGGAAGAAACAACTCAAAAAGAGTCAAAACAGAGCTGAAAAAGAGTGAAGGAAGTGCTTGAATTTTCAGATCTTAAGCCTCCCAATTTTGATTTATTTTTCTGCAAAATAATGTCTATGTGCAGCTTGTTTTTATGCCATAGATCACAACAAGTCAAACAGCTTAATCTTGACTTGGCTGTTTTTAAATTTCTGTTATAAAATTTAGAGAATAAAAATCTGTTAGACTATTTAATCTTAACAGATTGATAGAATAGGTAGAGAATCATATGGGCTCAACTGTTTAATCTGAGTCCATGGATAAATAAGGAGTAGAAATAGATTAGATTTCCTTCTTTCAAAAGAATAAAATGTTGTGTAAAGAGTTTGCCAATTCAAGTGCACTTTGATGAAGAAAAAATGCTAGATCAGTAGGATTGGGTAGGTAGAAAGCTTGTTGATGAAAACCCATTGTTTTCATAGCTGCTAATATGTTTTCAGAAAAAATCATCCCAGCCAAGGAAGAGCAGCCCAATGGATCAGGCACAAGTCAGCCTCCCAGAGAATGCAAGTCCGAAGTTCTTGATGCCTTCAAGAAGGCATCATCCCCAAGTGGAGCCACTGTTAGCCACCTATAATATTTGTTATAGCAAGGGTGGCTAAGACATTTTGAGCCTCCAAGCAACAAATTTTATCACTAAAAATTGTTGGCTCTTGAAGGCTCCTTGAAGGCCTCCTGCCTCTGTCCAAAATCTTCATTACTATTTCCATTTTTATACTCAGAAAATTATGCTAAATCCAAATGAAAGACTGCTGAAAGATCTTCATTTTCCCCTTCTCAAACCTTCATTTTCTCCCTTTTTTCTCCATAAAAACTCCCTTGTTTTCATGATTTTCCTTCTTCCATTCATGAAAATCACCCTTACAAGGCTAAAAACTCACTTTTTAACCTTGTCGAACCCATCAAATTCCATTGAGAACCACGAAAAATTCATAAAAAATACAAGTCTTTACTATGGACTTAAGCCCCTTTGGGCTAAGTCCTAAAAACCACTTCCCCCACATGCCCCTTCCCCGGAACCAGGTGCTAGTCCCATTGGCGCTTATCGCATCGGAAAGATTCAAGTGCGCAGGTTTATGGCTGTGTTTAAAACTTGCGATGCGATCAGCGTTTATATTGAAAAATCCTCGATCGCATCATTATTTTACATATATTTTCGATGGGCCCGCCTCTGGCGCTTAATACTTTCTATTTTTCCTCCCCGATCACCTTTTCTTTTGTAAAGTTGAAAAACCCATTTATCCAAACTTTTGTTATAAAAACCAAAGTCACGTGTTGAATATTTAAATGGGTAGATTAAAAACACCGATCGCGCAATCGCAATCGGAGAAAACACTATGGGTTGATCAAGAAGACCCGCATCAAACTTTCGATGTGATTGGGTCTCATGTATATAAACCCCGCCCCTTTTGCTTTCATTCCATATAACTTTTCCTCGGGACCAAGTGTTAAAGACCCCAGGTGCTAAATTGCATCAGAGATTTTCTTTGGTGCGGTTTCAATATTCACTACCGCCGATTGCGATTGGCCGATCGCGCAATCGCATCGGCCCTTCGCCCGATCGCGCAATCGCATCGCAACTTTTCTATCGCATGCATTTGTTACCCCCGCCAAATCGGCCCTACCCCGATTCAATTCCCACCGTTGATCTGAGTTCTAGATCGACGGTTCGCGCAAACTCGCATCGCAAGTTTCAATCGCTTCATCTGTTCGCTACCCCCGATTGCGATCCCCGATTGCGACCTTCCGATTTAATCCGGACCGTCCACGTGTCCGGATCGGACGGTCCAAAACCACCCCGCCTTATTTCTTCTCCCCGCTCTCCTTTTGCCTTTTTGCGCCGATCTCCACCGTTGGATGCTTTCATCCAACGGCTACACTCTTTCCCCGCCATCTGAAGCAGTTTTAACCTAAAAAGTGCAGGATTTCTTAATTGTTTTGTGTTTTATGCAGGTTTTTAATGGTTTCCGCTATTATATTGAAGAAAGGCCAGGGGCCGGGAATGATGATTCCCGTGCCTTAAGTCCTTAAAAGAGAACCATTCACAGGGTTGGATTCAACATTTTATCAATGTTTCATGGGCATTGATACCTATAAAGGCCCTGCGCGGCTCTACACATTGACAAGACACTGCGTTTTGAACGCCATTTTAAAGAGTATAAGCTTTGAAGTGTAGAGTGCAGCAAGAAGAAGATTAAAGACAGATTTGGGGAATTACGACTAAGAATGCTTATCAAAAGCCTAATTCCCTAGATTAAAACACAGTCAAAATAAATTCATGAGTGTTTAACTGATAGAAAGGCCTTCACCGCCTTATTTGAGGCGAATTGATTCCTCAGCTACCACAGAGCCACCTGTTGCCTCAAACCTTTCAAAACAGAGGACGAAGTTATTGAAGAAAATCAGATATTTGCCTCCAGCGCAGCCAGGGAGTTACTTCTGCAAGGAAATCAATGTAGAAATATTTGTAGAGCTACTCCAAACATTACACAGAGCCTCAAAGTCAAATAAAGCTCCCACCGAGCTTTGATATTTATTGTAAAAACAGTTAATACAATGATCCACCTGTAAACTTCTCCATCGAGCCCCTCAAAGGGCCGAGAAGTCTTGAATCTGTATTAATTGCCTTAAAGAGATCTTCTATCAAATCTCACCTCCTCATCCTTCTATAAATACCTATGTAGAATATGAGCAATTGTTGGTGGCAGAACTTTGAAATACATTTGAGCTCAAACTCCTGATTGTAAATAGTGTTCACTGGTCCTTGGAGCTCTGCTTGTGATAGATTAGTTAGGTTGAATAGTGAAGATGATTGCTGAACTGAAACATTGGACTTGAAGACTGTAACTGGTTTGACATCAATATAAAAGTTGTTTCTTGGGATCCTGGTCTATATCATCGGTGAAGTGCACCTCTCTTTGTTATTGTTTTCCCTCTATGTATGTCATATTGTTCACTATTTCTCTGATAAAGAGTAGCATTTATAGAGTTAGGACCTACTGTATATCAGTAAACTTCTCTGATTGATAAGGTTTATCTCAAAGTTTTCCTCCAAATTGTTTATTTAAGAGTGATTTTACACAGTTAAGCAGTTAGGAATGTTGGAGTTCCCTCGTCCTACTGTTTGCCTTAAACATTGTTCTTGAAAGTTATTTTCCTTATTTTGCTTATTAAAGATGACTATGGAAGATATGGCGTGCCCTGGTCCTAGTTTTTTCTCCAAAAGCAGATTCTGAAAGTTTCCCTTGGTGTTGACTGAAAGCAGACTAGGTTTAAAAGTACTTTATCTGATCTTAAGTTACATTTTGTTTCTCTTATATGTTTTCATACTTTCTGAAGGTAATTATGTGGATTACTGGATTGTTTGTCAATTAAGTTGCTTTAATACAAACTTGCCCAAGAAGTCAATGGTTAGCCCTGCACTTGGTTGGTTTTAAACAGTTACTTAAGAGGCTTTTCTTGTTTGGACTGACTATAAATCCATTGTGAAATTATTATCAGTTTCCACCCCTCCAACGCTTTATTGTTTCCATTCCATCATTTTAATCTCAATAATCTTGTGATATAGATGACTTGCCCCTTGGATCACTCTTGATGTTGTTGCTCAATTAAAGCCCAGATATGACTCCATAGCCCAATGGACTAAAAACCAACGTTATATCTATCTTTTAGCCAAAGCTGTTCTATTTGCTTGCAACTTCTGAAACTTTTTGCACTTAGAAATTTTCTCCTCAAAATAATAATCATGCTCAACCATCCAAAAACAAACAAAACCCTTGGCCTTCATAACTAGCCTAATATCATTACCACAACTTCAAAGACAAATCCATCTTTGCACTTATTGGAGAGATCCCTCTCCGAATTCAGGAGGGCTAGATCCTAGAATCCCAAAGTTGGTTGAAACGATGTTGTTTTTGCAGTTTTAGTCTCACCAGTCTGCTAAAATTATAGATTCCTAACAAGGTCCCACTCAGCTTACAAAAAAATAAAATAATATTAAAAATATAAATATCTATATTAACATTATTAATTATATAAATATATAAATACTATTAAAAATATATATTTAATTTTTTCAATTTTTTGTTTGTTTTGTTTTTTCAATTTTATCTATTTTTCTATTTATTTTTTTGCAACAAGGGTCATGTCGATGCTCAAGTAACAACTCAACCCAACTATGTGTCAATTTGATAGCCATCTATTAAGATTTTGTTACAATGGATCAACTCTGCCCCCGGTATGTGTAAATTTCATGGTTGATTTTTAAGTTTTCATTGCAATGGGTTAAGTCCACCCCCACTACGTGTTAATTTGATGATTTCTTTTTAAATTTTCGTATTAGGTTAAGACTTTAAAAGAGCCACATTTTTAGCATTAAAAAAAAAATACTCTTGTTATAATGTCTATTTGATTTAGGTATTAATTTTAAAGGATTTTTTTAGTCATGATATTTGATTTTAATTCCACAGTGAAAAATGTCGAAATTTGAAGGTTATTTAGAGTTGTGATATTTTATCTTTAACACCATGGTTGCAAAAATTCAAAATTTTATGGTTTTGCTAGTCATGATATTTATCTTTAATGCCACAGTTGAAAATTGTTGTAATTTTTAGGTTTTTTGGAGTTGTGATATTTTATCTTTAACGCTACCATAAAAAACTATTGGCATTTTAAGTTTTTTGGAGTCATGATATTTTATTTTTAATGTCATTGCTAAAAAATGTTAGAAATTTAACAAAAAAAAAAAGTTGAAGCAACATCAAACATTTTTAGCTTTTAGGGTTTTTTTTCATGTTTATTGAGCATAATTTTTAGTTTTTAAAATTTCAACCCAAATAAAATAAAAATGTTAAAAGTGAGTGTTGATGTAAAATCAACACTTCTTCATTTTCAGAGTGTTTTTTTCATGTTTTTTTTGCAAAATAGGGTTTTATTGGGCTAGAGTTATCGTTTTGAGGTTACAGTTCTTGTTAAGTTGGTAACTTTGTTTTCAATGCATTGTAAATGCTCATCCATAATTTGACAAAGCACATGTAATTCCTTCATTAAGAGGAGGAGTTCATCACTCATCCATAATTTGACAAAGAACATGTAATTCCTTCATTAAGAGGAGGAGTTCATCACGACTCTCATTGCGTTCAAACAATAATTTCCCAACAACTCCTTGAGACCTCCAGTAGAAAGGATAGTTACTTAAAAAAAACAATATTGGCTAATTAAGAGAGTCGACGCCTTGGACACTCATCACATTGCTAAAGATGAACAAGCTACGAGTCCTTATTGGATTTCGTGATAACAAAATGAAGGGAGGCTATAGGAGTAACTAGCAAGTCTCAAACTTAAAGTGAAATGAGACTCTTCAAAAAGAAAAAAGATTGTGAGAGAGAAAGTATGAACTAGAGATGAAGCAATGATAGGAAGGAAGGAGCTTGGCGAGGAGGGTTTGGTCCTTCCACAGATTTAGTGTTCTCAAATTGGTAGACGAGAACTTAATAAATCGGGAAGTTGCCAGACCAAATATGACGTAGACTGCAACATAAAATACAAAGGCATAAAACATTCCTTATTTTGCGTATAACTAGTCGATTTAACCTTAAGACACGTGACACATTAAACGATAGCCTCCAAACCCTAAGAGAAATTCATCATCGCTTCAATGCGAGGTGACTTGCATTTGCGCAAGTCTGTCATCAGGTGCCTCTGTAACAACAATCAACGATGTGGAGTAGACTGTTCTACAGTCATCCAGTGCTAGAGCGTGAGGTAGGCATGTGGAAGCTAACTGTCCTCATGTCATGTCACCTCTCTCACTTTCTTAAACATCTCACAACTCAACACCATGACTCTTCTAGGTGCACACCCCCATCAAAGATTTTTTAAAAATAGTTAAATAAAACCAAAATTATATTTTTTCTTAAATATATCATAATTTTTTGTTATTTAAATGCATTTTTAAATACACAAATAAATTCAAATTCCTTAAAATATTTAAAACCTTCAAATTATACAAACTTTCTATAATCTAAACTTATAATTATAACATATATTTACCAAATTTAAAACAAAATTAACAACCAAAACATTAATCAATTAAAATATAATTTTATAATCATAAACTTTATTAATTTAAATGTATTTTTAAATATATAAATAAATTCAGTTTCCAAAAAAATACTTAAACATCCCAATTATATAAATTCAAAACTTAAATTCTTTCTTCTTTTAAAATTAGATAGACCACAATGATCTTAGCTAGACAATAATCATCATCATTATCATCATCTATTAAATTTCATTTCAAATAAAAATAATCCCAACATCTAAAAAATTCTTTAACACTATTTAAAAAAAATAATAATAAAAAATATTATACACTTTTCCATAGGTTGCCATTTATCTCTTCCATTTGAAAATATTCAGTGTTGCATAACTTTCCATACGTTGGATGTTTATCTTTTGTCCTGGAAAATATTAAATAATAAATTTTATATTCTCTTGCAAATATCGACCAAACCAAATATTCAAATGACAGACGCTCTAATCCAAAAACTTTGCAAAGCCCCCAACAGTAAGATGGATATGGATGGAATACCTGTACGATCACCTATTACAAAAGTCCTAAAATTTCTCTCGAGCGCGTATATCCGTGCAATCACCTACGTGTCACAATTTCGTCGGATTCCCGATTCCCAACTCACTGTCCCGACCCCATGTGGATTCCGCGTGGAATTCAGAGCGACCCATCACCTAAACACTCTGGAACTTTGGAAGTGACCAGCTCATATCAATAGTTGAATTCAGACTCTCCCATTCAACTAAACTGTCAATAAACTGTCTATTACTCGCGGCCCGTTTGGGATTTTGCATTTCGAGTTCACCTTCTGCACAGGTCACTTCCGGACCTAGGCAATCGAATTCTTCTCTTCGTAGCTACTCCCTCATCGATGTCGGGATACCCAAATCCTCCCTATGGAGCTTCAGCTCCTCCTGCGAACCACTATGGGGCCCCTCCCCCTAACCAATACGGGCAGCCTCCTCCTAACCAGTATGGGCATAACGCTTATGGCCAGAAGCCTCACCCTACTCCTCCTGGAGGGCAACAGCCCTACGGCTACCCGCCTCAACCTCATGGAACTCCTTACGCATACCCTCCTGCGCAGCCAGCATTTGCACCAGGTACTGACCCAGAAATCATAAGGTCTTTTCAGATGTGTGATCAAGATGGGAGCGGATTCATAGATGACAAAGAGTTGCAGAGGGCTTTGTCTTCGGCCAACCATTCATTCAGCATCCGGACTGTTCATCTCCTCATGTTCGAGTTCACCAGAAATAATTCCATGAAAATAGGTCAGTCGTCTTTCTTTTTTGGTCTATTATTAGGCATTTGTATTCAACTAAGTTGCTTGTTCGATCTTGCTTGAATTATAGCTATGTTATAAGCGCTGATTACGGGGGCCCTACGGGAAAACATGTCTATTGGCACCCTGATCTCCGTGATCTGAACTGCCACTTTTTATCTTCATATGGGTTATCGAAATTCCCCACTTCTGAGGTCTCGTTTAGTTACACTCTGATATTTTAATAGATACTGTATGTTTTGTATCTTTTGTGTTGATGGGTAAATTGGATTTAGCCTATGGCTTCCCATGATTCCTTTTGTGTGTGCATGCAGGGCCGCAGGAATTCACATCATTGTGGCACAGTCTCCAAGCGTGGCGGGTATTTTCTATATGCATAAAGCCCTCTAGTATCTCACATCTCAAGATATTTTTGAAAATTACAAATGGGTGGAAATATGTGAGAATTTGGCACACAGGTTCATAAGTCTTTTTTGCAACTTTGGGTGGAAATATGTGACAATTTGGCACACAGCTTCCTAGTCTGTTTTGCTCCTTTTTCGTTTCTTTAGTTTGTTTTCTTCATTGCACCAACAGTTCTATTCGTCGGTGTTGGCCGCAGTGAAGGGTCATCTGCCCCAAAGGGTCAAACCTATGTCGTGCTGAGATGCCACAACAGAGCAACTGCTCCACGAAAGTGAGTACAGACTTCGACTTTGCCTAAGCTGTGTTAGTATTTCCTTGCCGAGTACTATCAAATCCAGTATTATCACATCTACCAAGTCCACGCAATTTGGCGGAGAGTGGCCAGCTTTTATCGGTGCTTGATAAAGGGCACTCACGTCGGAAAAAAAAATCTGGCTAAATTCCAGGGGCAAAGTTTTCCCATACATCCATTGAGTTTTGGACAAAGCTGAGGTTCTGGGTCAATACAGAATTGCTAAAAACCCCACGGGCAAAGTTACATCATGAGAGCAACTTGGATAATAGTGCAACTATCTTGGGGTTGATATTTTAGCCGGATTCCGGATGGAATTCCTTTTAGAAGGAGCGTGCTTTTAAATTCCATTAACCTATTATCCTACGTTTTGTTGTAAATTATGATGTTGCAAGGGAAACAACCATAAATGAGTCCAAGTCAAAGCACCCAGTTTTAGTCTTCGAGACGATGCTGGGGCATTGGTAAGTTCAAGTGGGCATCAGAAGCCACTCTTATACAGTTCTTCTATTACAGGGGTCATCTTCCAAGTGTTTTCATCTTCCACCTGCACTAGTAAATTGGTATACCCTATCTTCAAGTCTATCTCGGCAAAGTACTTTTTTCGAGAAAACCATACGAAAGCTTTAATGTGTGTTATTGATCGCCTGTTTTAAATTGTGATCTTGTTAATGCTCCGTAATCTAGCTTCTAATTATGATCTATGGGGTTTTTTCGTTTTTGCTTAGATTGGTGTTAGGCAGATTGACATTTTATTAGGGAAAAATTTATGGGCTAAATTTTTGCCATCTGGTTAATTTTTCATATCTTATTAAAAAATAATTCACCAATATTTAAGGAAAATTTGAAACTTCTAGAATTTTTTTGTCCAAAACCTTTATATTTGGGATTTTAAGAATTAGTAAGATTTTCCAGGTGTTTACACTTATAAGTGAAGTATGAGTCTTCAAAATTACTCTTGATGTCTATATTGGTTTTACTCCTCTACTCTCTTGCTGCCTACCTTGTTGCCAATCCTTATTCGGTCAGAATTACTGCCTTGAAAATATGGGAAACCATGACCAAGCTTATGGGTGAATGTTGAAGAGGAAGGAAACCATCATTCACAGCTGAGTAAATCCTTGATTCCTAATAGTAGAGATTTCTTTGCTAGCTTGTATTGGAGCATTAAAACGAAGGTGGATAGCATGAGGGGTTGTAGAAGGGGATCCCATTCCTGGTGTTGTACAAGGTGGGGGGCTACGTTGGTTGAGTGGGATTGTTGCAGTAGGAAAGGTCTATAGTGATAGTTCCTTATTTGTGAAATCTGGTAATTGTTCTAGGAGTGCAATATTGGAGCCATGCCATTTTTTTTTTGTAGTTAGTTAGGGAAGGCTTAAAATGAAGATGATTATTATTTTAATCTCTTATTGTTGTTCATCTCTATTAATATATCTCTATTGTTATATTTGGTCATAGTTTAAATTAATTATCACCACATGCGTTAATTCTGCATTAGAATACATGATGGGGGTATTCAATAACAACTCAACTACACTATTGATGCAAACTTAGGGGGAAATCGGTGCATTTAGTGATAATTATTTTAAACTATGAGCATATGTAAATAAAAGGCAATGCCTTTCAAATTCAATTCTCATGGCATGCACATGGTATACTTACAACCATTGATGCATTTTACATTTATTTGCCAACATATTATTTGGCTAATCTATCCAATTCCATATAGTGATTCATAATAAAGGTAGATAAAAAATATTAATAACAAGAGCAAATATTCATCTTCTACATAATTTTCTACCAATTGATTACAAATAAAGAATGTTCCACCTAGTTGTAGACATTCAAGGACATCAGAAAGTAAATGCTACTCGTAATATGCATGTCAATAAGACAAAAAGAAAAGGATTTCATAAGACTCAATCATCAGATGACTCGATAGGCACCGAGTCCTTAACACTGGATACGGGCATATCAACTTGGTGCATACTTTGCAACTGATGTTTCATGCGGGCCAGCCGGACGTTCTAGTGATGTTGCAAAAGGTGGATTTATTGGATGTCCCTTCTCATTTCAGCTAAAATAGACGCAACTTTCAGATCCCCTCCAATTTCTTGAACAAAAACTATGGCCTTCGCCAATAAACATTTCATTGTCTAGTAAGTATGGATGGACTGTTGAAATAACGACAGTTTGCTCCTGGTATTACTTGGATCTGTTAGAAACTCCATCGCTTCCTCTTGGATTTCACCCTCCTCTTTAGTTTGATAGTCACGCTCCCAACCTGAAATGAGTGATTTTACTTGAGCAGGTGTACCTGCCACGTAGGCCTCAAAGAGATTTCCCATAATTTCTTTACCAGAATTTCTTCCCTTCCTGCTGGGGCTCACTTTTGACTTTCCCTTGTTCTGCTTTTCGTTGTCCTTTACATCCTTTTTCACTGCTTGACCTTTCACCATTCTACCTTGCAGATGGAGTACCAACCGTTGAATTATTTGTCTTTGTCGGGGCGAGTACGAGACCAAGGCTAAAGGAACACCTGTATATGATTTAAAAATACTTGTGAAGTGCAACATAATTTCAATAATTGATTTAGTTAAACAACAGAGGAAAAGTTCTTGATTGTCGAGAGTAACGCCCTCAATTTTAACGGTGTAATGCATGTCATCATTCCTTCTTTCTTTCGCCCGACGAACTATGAGGTTGGCAATAGGGTCGACAGAAGGGGCCGCCGTTTTCCAAAGAGACAGAAGTTTCTTCCTTAAATGCCGCGACAAATCATGAGGGACAAAATGTTTCTATTCTCCAGCAACATATGGACTAATACTGGACAAAAACCCCACAAAACTAGACAGAAACCCCACAAAACAGGCGAATACACAACTCTCCTACCCTCTCGACAACAGATTTTAGCAGTTTCACCATTACAATTAGAGTCGAAACCCCCCCTCTTCTTAGCAGTACAAACAAACTGAGTAGGAGAGAACCTGGATTGGGTACCCGACAAAACTCTACCCCTAAAATTGTCATTGGAAGCCATACACTGTATTTCATAAAATTGTCAGGCCAAGCTGTGGAGGTTACAAACTGGGTAGAAGGGCGGTCTAGCTTTATGAAGGTTATAAGTAGCCGCATTCAGGAAATGAATATCTGGATAAGGAATGAGATAAATCAAAATGGTAGAGAAGCAACCAGAGTCAATTGGAGAACATGCAGAGCCAATTGAAAGGCACGCTGAATCAAATTGGGGAAAAGCAGGGTCAATTGGTAGACAAACAGGGTCATGCCAATGAGAAACCAAGACAGGTAAGGCGACTTTCGGAGATTCCTGGACGCTAACACCCACCTCCTTAACAACATCCATGATATACCAGAATTTAGAAATGTCACAACCCGCAACGCCCAAATAGACGAGATATGCAGACTTAAAATCATAAAAACACAATAGGACAAAATTGAAATTCCCATATACTCCCCAATGCTCAAGACAACAGAAATTCTGAGTAAAATTCACTAGACTATCCCAAAACCTAGACATTAGACAGAACCCAGGGAGGTTCTCATATCTCCCATACGCAGAAACCAGAAACAAAACCAACAACTGAAGCCCGTCTCTTATCGCAGCAACAGACATGATAAAGAGGCTTAGAACGTACCCAGAGAAGCATCGCGCAACCGTCGTCGAACCCTTCGCTTGCTCACCAACTTCCTATTCTGCTCTCAGCTCCACAGATAACTTCAAGACCATATTGTCACCCTTAACATTACCACCCTTAACATTCGTTACATTCCTTGCATCGATGTTGTTTCCAACCCTCATCTAATATCCTGAGTTGGCTTCCATTTGCATTAAGTGCCGTCATTATGTGGTGTGGGTGGTAGTACCCACATTCCTCTCTGCGTGTTAGCATCATATATCTGTGTGGTACACACGAGCTCGTGCCACCTCACCACTTGCATCAGCCACTTGGCACCTCGATCGGGGATCTATTAGTTGGCTCTAATCTCTTTCACTCGGCCTAATTCACAAGTTCTTAACAAGAAATAAAACTACAAATTTTACCCAAGCACAACAAGCCTATTTCAATCTATAAACTCTTCCTTCAGCCACACAGTCCTTTGAGCTATGGTTAAGGTTTGGTAGCAAGGTGGCTAGCATGAGAACAATGGATAAGGGACCAAGAAAACAATGAATGAAAGAGAGCTTGCATGTATCATATGTAATTTATTGCATGTATCATAGGTCATTTATTGCATGCCAATAAGAGATCACACACCTTAATGGAAAGTCCACATATCTTTCTATTGGGACAACTAATCTCGAAATTGGTGAATAATTAATGAGCATAGATAATGGTGGAGAACTTAGGTTAAAGGATGGGAAACAATAAAATATTGTGATTTCCTTAGTGTTCCTGAAGTCCTTGTTCTTCCCCTTACATGTGTAAAAATTTCCAGGCTGAGGTGATTAAAGTCCTTATGATTTCAATTAACGAAGTAATTATTGAATTAAATTGATGTAGAAATAAATTCCACACCATAGCATCAATTAGACAAGAGATAAATTAAATAGCAGACGCATAAAATCAATATCACACATATACAAGTAATTACTTCTTCAAAATCATCATTTCATTTCTTTGAAAAGCTTACAAGGAAACCTCTACAAGCTGCATGAGCCTTACAAAAACAACACTACATGGTTAACAAAATCAACCAACAACACTACATGGTTAACAAAATCACCCAAGACTAAACGAAACAACTAGTTGAGAGTATGGCTTGCCATATGATTTTCCAACTTGTATAGGCACTTGCACGGCTTGTTTGTATGACTACATGAATCCACATGGTATTGTTCGTATGATTGTATGAATCCATGTGGTCTTGTTCGTCCGATTGTATAGAATTGTAATGCATGTACGAAACAACATGTTGCCTGAAAATGCTTCTTTATTGTCTCCTTGCTCTTTGTCTCTTGATCAACCTACTCACCTGCTCAGTTGCTCAACTATGTGTGAAAACCTCTATTTTGACTTGTCTTTATGCTTCTAGTTGAGGCCAAAACCTTAATCTATTTTTTATTTTACTCCTAGTTTAATTCATCCATGCATGAGATACAATTTTTAGACTTAACAACTAAATAAAAGACTTTCACTTTTTTAGTAAAGTGAATTACAAAATAGAATTGTTTTTCTCAAAAATATCTTGAACTACTGGCATGTTTACATTGAACCCATTCAAAAGTTCCTATTTCAGCTATAATTTTCAATATTCCCTTGTAGAAAGGAAGGATTTGCACCAATACAGGTTTGTCTTTGAATGTCTCAAAACTTCCCTTATTCTTGTTCATAATATCAATTGCTAATATGTTGGAATATACTAGAGCATTATTGCTCTAACCTTGTCGCCTATGAAGTGATATCTGATCTCTATATGCTTGGACTTGTCATGAAACATTAGATTGATAGAGAGTTTGATACAACTTTGATTATCATAGTAGTTGATAGTAGGTTCCAACTCTTGATCCAACAATCGTATAAACAACATGAAAAGCTAGATGGCATCACAACTAGCAGTGCTAGTTGCCATGTATTCTACCTTTGATAAGCTTAAGTGTCATGAATGTCTATTTCCTATTGAACCATGATATGATCATTGATCCGAAGCTAAAGCAACACCCTAGATGCTCTTCTTGTCTGTTGCACTACCTTCCTAATCTGTCTGAATAACCCTGCAACTTCGCTCGACCATCTCCAGTTTCTCTTAGACTATACTCCATTGTGTCTCTCAAGTATCTGAGCACATGTTTTGCTACTACCCAATGCTCTTGCCTTAGCTCCACCATGAACTAACTCAAGGTGTTCACTATAAAGCATATATTTGGCATGGTGTTGACCAAATACATCCAGGAACTTACCTGCTTGTACATAGTGGGATGCAATCCACAAATTTTGAATTTGAAGTTGTCACTTTTTTAGATTATTGATCATGGGTGCCGCCATAGGTTTGTAGTTATGAAACATATTCAAGATTTGGGTTGCATACTTACCTTCAAGGAAAATCTCTTGTGGTCTTTGCCAAACCTCTAACTCGAAGAAGTAATGCATCATGTCTTTGTCCATCTTGAATTGAGCTGCCATGTTTGCTTTGTTAACTGCAATGAGCTTCTTTGAAATTGTCAGAAACAAGTCAAAACAAATATAATATAAGTTGGAATATGCTTTGCTTTTGGTGAACCCTATACTTTATCGATATCCATTGATTCTGGAATGCCATTCTCTTAGTGCCTACTTGAGTCCATAAGGCTTTCTTAAGTGTGCACACATGGGACTCGTTCCCATTTATAGCCTCGAGATTGCTCTATGTGGGCTTCTTCTTCAATGATCCCATTATAGAAAGGTGCCTTCACATCCATCTGATGTATTATCCATCCCATAAATAAAACTAAGGAAGTAATTGCTTTAATGGAAGTGTACTTGGCGATTGGAGCAAATGTCTCCTTGTAGTACACTCTCTCTCTCTCTAGAACAACCCTTTCGCCACAAACCTTGCTTTTTGTAGAGCACCTGGAACTCACAGCTGACTTCCCCTCCGATCTTGGCACTTTGTCTCAAGCATCATTCTTCATGATGGAGGTATACTCTACCATGACATCCTTCCATACCTGTTGGTTTGCTGCCTCCTAAAAGTTGGAAGGCTCAAAATCTATAATGTTGCTCATCAATGCCCTATACTCTAGAAACTTCTTTAGAAGTTTGCTCTCTTTGAATGCGCTCCTAGGAGTTTGAGTATGTTCCTAAACATCTCTTAATTTTTGGATGAACCATCAAGATCTCTTGATAGGAGTCTTGGATGTAAAGTCTTTATCAAGCCTTCCTACCAGAGGGCTCCAATTTGGGCCTCTTCTCTACCAATATGTGGATATAAACTCAACAACCAAAGATGTGAAAATGACTCACCTCTAGCTTCACACCAATGAATACCTCCTCTAGTCTCAAGATCTTGCGAGGACATCGATTTTGGATGTAGACTATTGTGTTGTATGCATTTGCCCAAATAAACATTAGCAAGTCTTGTTCACGTATCATGGCCTTAGTAGCCCCTATGATGGATTGATTTTTTTGCTCTATAACCCCATTTTGCTATGGGTTGTATGGAATTGTTAGCTCCCTCTTGATTCTTGCTTCCTTGCAAAAACTCTCAGACTCCTTAGATATATACTCCTCTCCATTGTCTAATCTCCAGACTTTGATCTTCTTTCTTGTTTTGTTTTCAACTAGAGCTTTGAACTCATGAAATTTGCCAAAGACCTCATGTTTGGCCTTTAAGAAGTAGATGCTTAGAATCTTCAAAATATTGCATAATATCAATGTAATATTTTGATTATAAAACTTGGGTACCTTGTTGAATACCCCAGTCTAGGTAAAAGGTTTAGAGTGTTATATTTTGTTGGTATATGATCAATAATGATTCTAGTTTGGCCTTTTGGTTAAGGAAAAATATCAATAGGTAAGAGGACATCGATTTTGGATGTAGACTATTGTGTTGTATGCATTTGCCCAAAGAAACATTAGCAAGTCCTGGTCACGTGTCATGGCCTTAGTAGCCCCTATGATGGATTGATTTTTTTGCTCTATAACCCCATTTTGCTATGGGTTGTATGGAATTGTTAGCTCCCTCTTGATTCTTGCTTCCTTGCAGAAACTCTCAGACTCCTTAGATATATACTCCTCTCCATTATCTAATCTCCAGACTTTGATCTTCTTTCTTGTTTTGTTTTCAACTAGAGCTTTGAACTCATGAAATTTGCCAAAGACCTCATGTTTGGCCTTTAAGAAGTTGATCCTTAGAATCTTCAAAATATTGCAGAATATCAATGTAATATTTTGATTATAAAACTTGGGTACCTTGTTGAATACCCCAGTCTAGGTAAAAGGTTTAGAATCTAGAGTGTTATATTTTGTTGGTATATGATCAATAATGATTCTAGTTTGGCCTTTTGGTTAAGGAAAAATATCTATAGGTAAAAGGTTTAGAATTCTAAGGATCCAACCCATTGCAAATGGTTAGGGCAAGTCAAAACCATCCTAGAAATCTCAATGTCATATGAATGTGTTTCAATATCTTCGTAGATTCTTTTGTATTTAAGGGTTATGTTAACATTGTCTTGTATCCATAATGGGGTGTGATTAGAATTATGAGTTATAATATTGGATTGAGCATTACTAGTTTTAGCATTAAAATTTCCAAGAAGAAGAATATCCTTTTTAACTTTCATGGTAGCAATATCGTTCTCTAAGTTATTAAAAATGTGGTCAATTGTGACATTAGGATTCTTGTAAAGGGTACAATTGACAGGGAGTAGAGGTATTTGCCATCCAACATTTGATACAACGATTTGACGTGTGATTTCATCAAGTCTCAGGGGTTTTTAGGGTGGCTAGTAATTCTAGACTTCTAAATGTTGGAAATCCAAGTAGAGGCTATTTTAGTTGCACATCATCATTAGGGGAATTTTGAGGTCTAAAATGGGTCTCTTAAGGAAATTATAAAATGATAGTGGAAATAATAAAATAAGATTAGATTACATCATCAAATTTTAGAGGGAAAAAAGAAAAAAACTACACTTTCAACCTATCTCCCTATTGGTTTACTCAAATTTTGAGTGGGAACACTCGTCGGATGCAGAATTTGATTCCTCATCCAAGGAGTACCCATGTTGCATACTTTCGATGAACCCTTCTACATGAAAAATGATAAATACATGAAAAATGTGATTGCAATCACGTTTTTAGTGTATTTGTCATTTTTCGTCTAGCAGGTTCTATCGAAAGTATGCAACATGGGTACTCCTTGGATGAGGAATTAAATTTTGCATCCAACGAGTACCCCCGCTCGAAATTTGAGTAAAACCTTAGGAGCTGAAAATACAAGTTGAAAAAGTAGTTTTATTATTTTATTATTTTTTAATCTTTTTACTTTTTTACCCAAAAAATGGTGAATCATCCCCCATGGTTGACATCATCAACTTGAATCCTATTGGTTCTTATAAAGTTTATTTTGGTTGTACATTTTTCTTAGAAGGCCCATTTTAGACCTCAAAAGTTCTCTAATGTTTATTTCATGGATTTTTGGGATTGAATTGAAGGTAGTATTTTTGGATGGTGTTTTCTTCTTTGTTGTTGGTTCATCTTTATGGTTGCACATTTGCGATTGATGGATCTTTAGGTCTTATGGATTCATCTCATATTTTGGTTGATGATTATGAGATTCTTTGGTTGATCCTCTGCTTTTGCTACATGATGAGCTCCTTTCATACAATGGGTATGCCTAAGTTTTTGTGACACCATCACATCAATGGTTTAGATTGTTGGTACTCATGGATGATGATGTTGTACTTGATAGTGATAGTGCTCTAGTGTTAGAGATGCTTGTGATGTTCCTATCGTGACACTATGACAAAATAAACAAGGACCTTCATAGAGTGCACCCTACAGGGCATAATTTTGGTGATATGTCGTGTTTTGAGTGGTCAACCTACTCCATGTGCCACTCATTGCTTTAATGCTAGAGAGTTTGGCTTTTTCTACATGTTTTGACATTGATATTGCACTTTATGATGGATATACACTTCATATCTCTTAAGCACACTCAAGTGTCCTTGGAAGGTTTTGACACATGGGATATTTTATGATGACATGGACTATTCACTCCTAGTGAAATGATCCTCTTGTGTAGCTATTTTGAGGTAATCCTAGCCCTCACAACGGATAGTTGACTTATTTGAGTTTGTTTTGGAGCACCCTAGTGCTTTGAGGATGACTTCTTAAGACTCATCTTGATAGACTTGTATGTATTGCAACCTTTCCGACACCTTGCCTTAGGTGTTGTGTGGCTTCATATTCATCCATTTACTTACCTCGGACATCGCAACACTTGCATTGGGAGCCATGATGCCATGTTAGGAGTATGATTTGTATTTTGAATTGTGCCATTGCCTTGAGTGCTATGACATTGCATTGGGAGTTGTAGCATTGTAGCTACAACGGGAGTTGTGACATTGCATTTGAGTATGGTGTCATTGCATTGGGAGCGGTGATGTATGCTTCGACTGTTAGAGAAAGTGGCTAACATATGGATTTCCACATTTGAGGAGCTTCTAGATGGAGCACAAATTTTCTTTGACAGACTTGTATGATAGCTCATTACTTGTATCATTGTGTATGGCTAGAAAGGGGCCATACCATTTTTTGTGGTTGGTTGTTGGCATCTTCCATGGGGGTTGATGAGATAGTTGGTGGTTTAACATTGAAATTGGGGGGATTTAACTACTTACACATAATTAGATGATGCTACACCTTGGAGACTGTTGTTACATGCTATTTTTAGGAGGAATGTGTCACCTACTTGGTCCACGTGTGCTATCATGCTATGTGGGATTCATTGCATATTTTGAGGGCATCCTCGCTTTAGGAACAATTATCTTTTATGTTTTGATAAATTATCCAGATTTCTACTAGATCAATGCCATTAAATCCAAAATGGTCACGGGGTTTCCAAAATGTGGCTATAATGGAAATTTCATAAGAATTGACATAGTTATAGTGCTTTTAAAATTTGTTGTGGGAAAATTCTTGCTGCATTTTGACCACACATTTGAGGATATCCCCACCGTTATTGCTTGAGTGCTTTGGTTATTTTGGGAGTTAATTATTGATGCATGCACATGGTGGATAGTGCCCTAGCAATTGGAGGTTATATTGCACACCCCTCTATGGTTTATTGATGGGATGCTTCACTTGCAAGTCTCATACTTTCTATTTTTTTAGGTTATTGCATAACCAACTCCCATATTTTCTATTGTTGACTTGTCTCAGAGTTTGTTATTGAGACCGCTATTGTCTATTTTTCTAACATATTGTATTTTATTTTCTTGGGGGAAATTGTGAATCTTGACAACTCATTGCTAATTTTATTGAGGAATTTGTTGAGAGGGCTATTTTATTGTTATTCCTTGGAGATATTCTTGGATGCAGAAAAACAATTGATATTTAAGTGTAGATGAAGATGGAGCTCATATCCATATAATGGTTTGTTCTTTTCATTGTTTCTCATCTTTGGATTTGTGAAAAAATCCCTTGGAGCCTAATTGAATATCTATTGGTGACCTTTGGAGGATCAACTCAATTATCTTGTGAGAGGAACCTTTTAGATCTATATGGTTGTTTCTCTTGTTGAAATATCATGACATATGTTTATGGAGTAGAAATGTGGTAGGATCTCTCCAGGTTCTATTATGTTATCTTTGGAATGTTATCTTTTTGCCTTGCTTCTTTAGACTTGGTTGAATGCACTTATATTTCATTTTGAGAAAAAATAATCTTCGTAAGTGTTTGATATTATTTGGGCTAGTAACGTCCTTAGATTTATTTGTACAATTTTGGACAACGAGGAAAGAGTAAATGCAATGTTGCATGAAGTGGGGACTAAGTGGTGCGTTTTTGAGAAGTGCAGTGTCAGAAGTGTCATTTTCCCAAAATCCTTGAAGGATGAAGTGGGCTCGTTTTTGAGAAGCGAAGTGTTAGAAGCGTCATTTTCCAAAAATCCTTGAAAGTGAAGTGTTAGAAGCGTCATTTTCCAAAAATCCTCGAAAGTGAAGTGACCCAGAAGCATATATATATATATATTTTTTTGCATTTATTTAAAAAAAAACATCCAAAATGCCAAATTAGTTGTAGACTATATGAAAGCATGCATATTTGTACATAAATCAAGATAGAAATGCAGCCATAGTAAATTAATGATTAATTATTTGAGCTTCGACCATCTAGAATCTAGATTTTATCAATTACAAACAAACATATGAATTTTCAAGTCATATAATAGATACTAGACCATTATCTTATAGAATGAAGTAGGTTATTTAACAACTGTCAACAATAACATGACCAAGTAGTTATGTTTACATAATAGGCCATCCACACATTGAAATATGAAAGACCAAAAGGTCCAAAACAATAAAATGAGCTTGTTGCCAAACACCTCTCTATAGAAAAAGTGTCACCAATTGTGAAAGCACCCATGTTGCCAAATGTTATAGTTGTGGGGTAGCACCGCCATGCATGCTCCATCACTCCTTGACAAACAATGTTCCATCATCACTTATATTGAGATCCTCATCACTAATATCACCCATCCTTCTCCTCTTGTCTAGCCTTTTCCTCTACCTCGATTCTCTAGGGAGATCACTCAACATTGCCCTATTTTGATCAAATTGTCTAATCCAAGCCTTAATATGCTAGAAAAAGCTTAACATGATTGATCAATGATTTTGATTTGATTGAAGGGTACATTTTTGCTAAGGCCATGACAAAGGAGTTCAACAATTAACACCACCAACACTCGGGTACATATGGGGTTTGGTGCTCTGGATTAAATTCCAATCACATACCCTCATACATGGTAGAATCTAATGAAATGCCGCAATCCCATTGATCTCGAAATTCTGAAACTTGTCAAGTCTATCGAATTTTGACTAAGTTATGAAACTTTATTTTCTCCATATGAAGTCCAATGAGGTTGGAACCACTCTCAAACATCCTGAAACAATTAGTGATAATGTTAAAAAATAAGTAAAAGTGTCATTGCCCTTTTATCTTTTATTTTCATTCTAGGGAGCACCTAGGGAGCATCTAGGAAGCATGACATGAGCACAACACTTGGCTGTTCCAAATTTCTAGGAAATATGCAAATTGAGCTTGAAGCGCGATTTTGTTTTTTGGAAGCACAATTTCAGGGGATCTTTAACCACATTTTCACACAGTGCGCATTTCCAAGGTCCAATGCGTGGGAGGGGGGACGAGATGTTTCCTGCAACACTGAGTAAATGTAGATAGTGGGTTAATATCAAAGAATCTTGTAGGAAGTCTTGTGCAAGGGTTTCCATTCAGCTTGTAAAATTGGTGTACCAGTTTTGATGAACATGGCCAGATTGTTGTAAACTACAAAGATGAGCCAATGGTTTGGGTTCATATGGATGCACATGAATATTTATGTATTTTTTCAAAATTTGGATATTTATCTATTTTTTGGTCGATCCAATTTTTTGGTCCAATTTTCTTCTTGTTCTTGGTTTTGGGGTCAATCAGTGCAATTACCGATCTAGTTCTGATAACATTGGTTGATTGCACATTGTTCATTTTCATTTTTAACTTTTGACTCTTGACTTTAGATACTTATGACCTAAGACCGAGTCTTTGACTTGTCACTCTTTACTATTTTTGAGTTTGAGTAATTTCAATTTACCATTCTAGTCTTTAGACTTTAATATCTACTTTTTTGCTTAGTACTAATAAGATTCTAGAATAATGAATGATGAATTTAAATCAATGTAGTTTGGAGAATGATGAATTATGAATTTAAATCAATGTGGCTTAGAAAATGTTGAATGATGAATTAAATCAATGTATACAATATTTTACTATTTTCGTCTCTTTTTTTTTGTTCTTTCGAGGAAAAAATCGTAATTTTATTCAACTTGTAAACAAGGAACACAATTAAATTCTATAGATGCTATTAAGCATTCGATCATCTCAACCTTTGGGCTGATGAGCAATAAAAGGAAATTTTAAAAAATTACATAATTTTGTCGGTGTTAAGTGTGATAAAAATCCCTTAACTTCCGCTTTTTCCCTTTCTTTTTTTGAACCTTTTGCTAGACCCCATGGCTGGGATTCATTGTTACCATTGCCAATTCATTTCCAGTTGTCTGTAAATGGACTTCTTTGTCTGAGTCAGAGCTCTCAGATACATGAGTTCTCTTTATACCCCCGTTCCTGTTTCATTGAGTGTTTTCTCTTTTCGCTGCTCTGTTGCTTTGATCTCTACTTATTCATTATCCTTTTGGATGTGGGTCATGGTCCCTGACTGGTACGCACCACCTCCGACTGCTTGGTTGCCATGTTGCGCTTGTGCTTCCTTATTTTGATTGTTCTCTGTGTTCTCTTCTTCTTCTTCTTCAGAAAGAAGAGGGTCAAAAACTTGCCATCCCTTTGGCTTATGTGCCTGCCTCTTTTTCTTTTTTGGGATCTTTTTTGCCAGTGGGCAAGTGTTCTACAAGTGTCTTGTTTGAAAACACATTATGCATCTAAATGCCGTGTTCTCATAATCTAAAACTTGGGTCCACTGAGACTTTTTATGTTTCAGATGCATGTGATCATGTAGACCTTTGCTGAGGTCTATCTCTACACGAATGTTGGCAAAAGTGAAGATACCTTTTTTCTGTTAGGTCAAGATCCATCTTTTTGAATTTTACCAGAATATTTCCAATGTCTTCTAGAACTTGATGGTGCCAGAAAGGAAGAGGGGTGGTGCCAGAAAGGAAGAGGGGAGGTTTGGTAATCTCACCCAGACCGACATTGTTGTGACCATTGTGCTTGTGGCATCAAAATCTGGGAGCCATTGGGTAATGAAGAACCGTTCCTTACCTCAAAACCATGGCCCCTCATTTAGGACGTTCTCCAAATCTTTTTGTGTATCAAATTGTACTATGAAGAAGCCTTTGGAACATAAATATATATCACAATTGGGTGTAGAGGAAGAAAAAACCCACTGGTGTAAATCTTTAGATCTTGACCAAAAAATTGGATTTAGCCTTGGATTGTAGATAAAAAAAATTGAATCTACCTTTGTGTTTTTAACTTCCACGTCTAGAACTTGTTCTATTTGTTTGACAATGTGGGGTCTTTGCATATTTTGAATCTGGTCTATAGGAATGGAAGCCTTACCTTTCATTGCATACTTGAGTGAGACTAATCCATTAGAGTTTCTGAAGCTTGTAGCTCCACCCGGTAGCCTCAGATTTAATATTATGGTGGAGTTCCTAACAATGCCATAATATTTCATCTGAAAGGAATCCTGTCATAATTTCCTTTGATATAGCAAACATTGAACTATTGTAGGTATACCCATTTTGTTCTGGATGCTTTGCTTCAAGTTTTCCACTAGATTCGAGCCCCAAATCCAGAAGATGGGTTTTTCCATTGAATTTTTATAAGAAAATATGTAATTTTTCCTTTGCTGCTGGTCTTTTGGCCAGATTTGGGACAAAGGGACTAAGGGGTATCCCTTGTAGGGGCGGATCCCCTATATAACCCCTTCTCTTCAACTCATCGACCCCCATTTCAAGCAAGACATTATACTCAAGGGCCATCAGGTAGGGGTCCTTCAGATTTAAAAGAACAGGGCGAGGATGGCCCACTTTATGAAATATGTGCCCAACCCAATCGGGCTTCTCGTTTGCAAGTGCGCTAATAGAGAAAAACCTTGCCCGAATATCAGTACCTGGGACATGAGGGCGAGATCTCGAACCTTGCAAGTAGAATCCTGTTGATCCTAGGCGTATGGTGATATTACTAGGTGTTTTACTCTTGAGCCCTCAAAGACCATGCACAAGATGCTGCGGGAAGGCAACCTTTCAATAAGAGCCAAATGCGTGCTCGCCTTTCTGTATTTGCCCAAAAGAAAGATGGGGTCTGTAGGACCAAACCATGGCAAAAACTTAAAAATAAACTCCAATCCCTCGTTCATGTCGGCGGATGGAGGCAGTGTTTCCACCAAAGACAAAAGCGTGCTCATGTGTTTGTATTTGCCTGAGAGGAAGACGAGATCTACAACATCAGACCATGAAAAAACCTTGGAGCAAAAATCCAGCCTATGGCTTGCGACGACAGATGGAAAGAAGCTTTAGAAAAACCAACCCTAGCTTACTCCATCCTTCCTCTCATGTTCCTCGTAAATCTTTAATTTTTTACCAACAATATTTTACTATTTCTATTTCATGGAATCATAATTCGTTTTATTATGAATGAATCAATGTATTTCATTATTGAATTTGAAATTGAATCATGTTTATAATACATATTACACACACACACACACACAACGACATGCCCCCTGAATTTCCCTAAAACTTGTAGGTGCTCCCACACCTCCCCTCTGTGTGCCCCCCCGTCCCATAAACTTGGTGGAACATTGATGTCTAGGACATCAACCTCTTCTCTTTAAGGAAAAGTGTGGCCCTTAGATTAAATTTGACAACCTAAATCTACAATGAAGAAGCCTACATGTACGTGCCTAGAATATTTTCCTCACACTCAATTTGTGCTTGGGAGACTTCATTAGTAACCAAGCAATGCTCCTTTGTCCACATCCCTTCCAACATTTGGCTTGAATATATCAAAAGACCCCTCAAGAAGGTGAAAAACATCCTCCTTAAGATGGACGAGTTTTTTAATCTTGGGCTATTAGTCTTCCAACAATGATTTTAAGTCATCTTTTCATACAAATACACATTGAGTGAGTGCCATGTCATCATACCAAGCAAACACATCACTTAAGTGATGTCGATCTTATCAACTGATCATAAAAATACTTCCACGATTGTCATAAAATCCCACACATGTGGGTCGGCCCTCTTTATTGATAAAGATCAGCCTGAAACAATGTAATGGATGTAATTATCCCATCTGTGCCTCGGAGAATGTGACCAAGTGCCTCAAAAAACTTGACATGCTTCAAAAACTGTGAGATTACCTTAAGAAACGTGAAACTGCATGAGCTTGAGCAGAATCACTGCCAAGGGTTAATGGCCAAAGTGTGTAAAGTACATAGGAGGGGTCCATGTTTGCAAATTGGTGTGCTAAACCATGGGTGTGATAACCTTTACAAAGTGCAATCACAGTGCACATAGCAATGAGTTAGTAACTAGGGCTCCTATGTATCATGTGTCCTAGTAGATCACATTTCAAGATGCCCACATACCTACCCAAAGACATAAATGCCCAACTTGATACGAGTTACCACCATCAGGGGATGGTTGACTGGTTCAATAAAACAAAGCACGTTGAGAATGGGGACTAAAAGGACCTGCCATGACCGTCCCCTTGAAGGGATCTGGGCCACCACTAGCCAAAACTTGTACATCAAGTCATTCCACAATGTCCACATACATAGTGATCATCACAGTTTGGGGGCATAAGTAATGTCACATTTTGTGAAAAACTGTAGGGTTCACAGCAGTGAAAAAATGTAGGGTGCACTGCTGAGGATCTGAGGTGTAACACCAAATCCCAATATTGAAAGAAAGTGTAGCAAACTGAAATTGTTGGTTGATTAACTCGAAATATCAACGAATTACACCTTATAACCACATGGCAATGAACTGTACAAGATGTGGGATTAATTCTGAAATGCTGAGTCCTTTATGATCCACATTAATATTGTTACAAGGCAAACCAGCAATTACAGCCCTTGGATTCCAGACTTCTCAAGTCACAAACTATCATGAACCAGCAAAGGAAATTATAACATGAATGTGCAGTACCAAATACTATCTCCAGACCTGCATTTAAATTTGTTTATTCATTCAAGAGAGCGTTGGAAAATGTTATGTGAATGGCATGATAAGTTTAAGTTACACCCCAAAAAATTGATCCCTGTGCAAAAACGAATTGAGAAGGTTAAACCTGTAAAAGATGTGTCCTGTAGCCCACCCGGTTTTAAGTTGTTTTGCACATAAAGTTTAATGCCCAAACCGTATGGTTAATTGCTGATATTTAAACTTGAATATAAAAGCAATTAAAACACTAGAAGCTACCACTACTCTTTCACATCAGCTGATCAATTTCACAAGCATGCACAAATTTTGACACTGATATTTTAGTCAATCAGACCCTGGAAAATCCCTGAAGGGAAAACCAGTAGGAAGAGGATTTTTATTTGCTTTTATCTCAGAAATTTTACAGCATTAATTACACAGCGGTACTTATCTCCCTCCTTGAAATTTGGGCCAGCTCCTAGAAACTCGTGCTGCTGCCCTTGAAACTTGTGCCACTGTCCAGACTTTGGCTGCCTTGAATTTCGTGGCACAGTCAGCACTTCTCTGCATTGAAAATCGTGCCACAGGCCAGCAATAAATGCCCTTGAATTTCGAGACTGTCAGACTTAACTGCCTCAAAATTCATGCTGCTGTCAGACCTCTGTCCCTCAAATTTTGTGCCACAGATTAGCACTGTCAGACCCCGAAATTCATGCTTCTGTTCAGCATTTTTCTGCCACAAAATTTATGCTGTAGCAGCCTCAAAATTTGTGCTGGGGATGACTTCTGTACCTCCTGTGCTTGATTTGCGTGCTACAAATCTGCCTAGGAATTTGGGCCTGTGTGTGGTCTCCTCCTTGCTGCAAGAGTCTCCTCAGCAAATGACTATCTCAGCCTTCTCCTTGCTTATCCTCTCCTCTCCTCTCCTCTTCTCCAAAAGCTACACATGAAAAATGAGCCACCTCCTTGCCTTTTTCCCCCTTTTTAGTCCCCATAAGGATGAGAAGACCTATTCCTAAGATCAAGGGCTGAGATTAGATCTCAGCTTCTCTTGATCAAGGGTGGAGATCTAATCTCATATTGACCGCCTCTCATGTCTCCACCTTCATTAATGAGCCCCTTTAGTCACTTTAATAACTTGTTGACCCATGAACCTTTTTGCCTCATAAAGTAGCTTTAATATTATAAAGTACAATGTACTTTTAGACCTCATAAAGTGACTAAAATGTCACGTGACTTTAATGATCTCACAAAGTCACACTAAAAAGGTGGGTTCACTTGTTTTCCTAGGCTTTGGAAAAAAGCACTAGGAAACACCTCTTTGGTACGATTTTCAACAAAACCGGTAAGAAGATTATGTCTACATGCCCTTTACAGGAATCACCAAAAACAGTAATCATGACTCTTAAGGTGAAGGTTTATCAAGCAGTATTAAGAAAATTAAACTTTGGAATCTGGATGTCTGATATCCCATTATGATAAATGAAACGAAGGCTGTTCTTACCATGATAAATCATTCTAGATTTGATATACCATCATCCAATAGACTGGAAATGAAGGGATATATACATTATGAGGTTCATTTTAGTTTCAAGTGCATCTCAGAATATCAGAACCATTTTCAATTGTGTAAGTTAAACCAAGCTGAAACCGTACAGAATTATATTAGTTCCAAGAGAGTAACAAAATAGGCCAAATGAGTGAAGTGTTGTTGTACCATGTACCTTTTTGCGTTGTAAAGTCACTTTAATATTATAAAGTACAATGTACTTTTAGACCTCATAAAGTGACTAAAAAGCCACGTGACTTTAATGATCTCATAAAGTCACACTAAAAAGGTGGGTTCACTTGTTATCTTAGGCTTAGGCGAAAAGCACTATGAAACACCTCTTTGGTACCATTTTCAACAAAACCTGTAAGAAGATTATGTCCACATGCCCTTTACAGGAATCACCGAAAATAGCAATCATGACTCTTAAAGTGAAGGTTTATCAAGCAGTATTAAGAAAATTAAACTTTGGATGTCTGATATGATATATCCCATTATGATAAATGAAACGAAGGCTGATCTTACCATGAGAAATCATTCTAGATTTGATATACCATCATCCAATGGGCTGGAAATGAAAGGAGATATACATATGAGGTTCGTTTTAGTTTCAAGTGCATCTCAGAATATCAGAACCATTCTCAATTGTGGAAGCTAAACCAAGCTGAAACCGTACAGAATTATACTAGTTCCAAGAGAGTAACAAAATAATCCAAATGAGTGAAGTGTTTGGCCTTCACTAGCATTGATTCGTTTTGTTCAATGAGTGCTTAATTATGCATGGAATAAGCTCATCATTATAAGCTTAAATGCTGGAATATCTCTTTTACAAGTACTATTCAAGTTCTGAAGAAAAACCCCAATTTAAATGAATTTCCAATTGAAAATGTTAACAAATTTATAAGGTTCTTAAGTTATTTTGACCATCAATTAGGTCCTGAAGGTGTATTAGATGATGAATTGAAATGACTTTGTGTACCATAAATGAATGCTTAGTATTGGAAACATGGAATCGTGCTCCTTGAATCATATCAACCAATTTCATCATCAGTTTTACAAATCTCTAATAAAAACTCGAATCTGTGAGCTCTAGGATATATTTTGCTAGATCTATGTAAGGATTAAAACATTAAAGAAAATGTTCAATCCAACTTATATGATTGCAAATCAATTTAAAAAAAAAAAGTCTCTTTTAGGATTGTGACTTGCATAAATTCCAACTTAATTGCTGAATATAGAGTTGATAATACAATGAAACTTGGAAACAATGTAATCTACATCTATATATTTTAACTTGAACAAACCGTAGATTGCTTAATAAACAAAGTTAAAGGGGGGATATACAATGAGATGGAAAGAAAGGACAGGGAAACCTAGTGCTACTATTGGGCAGTGGAGTCTAGACTATTCCTTGAATAGTTTTCCTTTTATCTTTGGTTCAAGTCCCAAACATCTTTGAAGAATGCGTGGTGCGTATAAAATCTAATAGATCTAAATCTTGCATCTTTGGTGTTTTAAGTCCCAAACATTTTTGGAGAATGCTTGGTGAGTATCAAATCTAATAGATCTAGATCTAAATCTTGCAATTGTCATAGAGAGGTTAATCCAAAATGAATCAACCTTAGTATTGCAAACTTAAAAGATTTAAACATATATCCAAGGCAAGAAGTTAAAACCCTAATATATTCAACCCCAATGCTTAATATTTAGCTTAAAAAATTTCACAAAGAAATGAACTAGACGCATGCCATACCTCATTTGCGTTGCTTGGTTTGCAATAGCTCCTTAATGACTAATTGCATTATCAAACCCATGTTTATTTTAGGACAATTTACTCAAGATAATAGAATAGATTACACACCAAATAATGAGCAAACTAGGCCTCCAATTGATTCCAACCATGAGAAATGAGGGAAGTGCCCTCCTTATATAGATAATATGCCCCTAAATACCATAAAATGAATACCATGAGATAGAGTGGTACAATGCGCTCATACCATGTGTTGAGATGAAACCATGAGTCCAAGACCATGTTCCCAAGTAAAACCATGGGTGAATAAGGTAGTCACAACAAATCCTTAGTCATAGGGGTGCCCTCCTCAAAGTGTGTAAATGCTAACAAATCACAACACATGTGGTCCATGAGGACATGAGAACAAGTGCGCCCTCCTTGAAATGAGCTAACAACCACTTAAACCACACGTGTGGAGTCCAAGGAGGCCCAAGAACTAGCGCTCCCCCTTAAACTAATTCCAATAATCATGCAACAAATGTTCACATGTGTGAATAAATGGAATAAGAGTGCCCTTCTAGAAAGCTTTGGAAGCACATCTTTGAGTCTTGAAGAGAGAAAGTGTGCCTAAGAGAGTCGTTCACACATGCCAAGTAAAATACACTTCCAAGTGGCTCACTCATGCGCCATATATTGACAAGTGTATCCTCATTATTGCCTAATGTGTTGACACGTATCCAATGTGGTGACATGGATCACAATGTAGGTAGATATGACTAAATATTGGTACATGGATCTTGCTGTAGGTACATAGATATTGAAGCAATGTTATGGATCTTAAGGCATGGTGCATGGATCCCAAGGTGGTGTGTCTAGACTCTACCTATGGCATTGAATCGTCCACCTATAGTAGTGAATCAAGTACCAACACATGTCTTTAGGCAACATACAATAAGTAATCATTTCTAACAACATTATAATGTAAGTTTATTTTATAAATTGTCTAAGTTTGCCATGATGGGACAACCTTACCCTTATTACATGTGCCGACTAAGTTTAGAAGTATTTTCTAGGTCACTTGGTTAGAGATGGATAAACTGATGAAATAACTTGTGGAAAGTGGAAAGGGATTTCTTGCATTGACCCTCAAAATCATATATGATGATGTTAAAGGCTTTGTTATTGGTCCAACTAGCTTTCTAGAGCTAGGAATTTTCATTTTGTACATGTAAGCCTTCTTTAGAGGGAGCTTTGCTTAGAGATACCACCTCGATGCTTTGTTTTATTATTTCATTTGTATTTTTTCTTTATTTTTTAGTCATTTTCTTCTGATTTGTGTTTTTAGCATGGGACTCAGGTGTTGGGCATTTTTAGTGAGGTGGCATAGCTCTAGCTTCGTTATTCTTTTATTTTCACTTTATGTGCTCTTCATTGTTGGCCATTTTTTCGCTTTTAAAAACTTTGGCTTACATTATTATTCAATTGGTTTGATCAGACCTTGCTGAATAACATGTGAAAACATGAACGAGATTAATATCTTCCTATGAAATGAGATGGAAGTGAAAGGGGGAATATGAATGGTTAGGATATCAAGTACGCTAACCCAACTAGATCCTCAGTATTGCAACTTCATCCAAGTTTTGTTACATTCATGACTTAATAAAGAAATTGTCTTCACCATGTCTAAGTAGTGAACCCACAGAAGAGATCATAGCACACCAACTAAAGAAAAGATCACACATGAAATATCATTTGCAAATGCACATAACATTCGAGGAGCAAGGCATAGGAATTGATATAGCATGGTAGACTTTGTCTAAAAGAGCTCATGGATGATGGTAACGATATATTATCATATATCGTATGGAAAAATTGGGATAACAAGTCTGAATCGACAGATGTGAGGAGAGCTCATTTGGTGCACCCCTAAGAAGTTTGTTTAGTGGTAGTTACCCTTGAGGGGGCAACAAGACGATGAGATGTGTGAGTTAGGCTATTCTTACAATGAATAACATCATCCAACATAGCACCATGAAGCAAGTTCATCCAAATGAAGACCATCACATCATAGCACGTAAGAGCATGTCATTTCCGTCAATCAACCAAAGAATATGTGGTTGTGAAGAAAGAAACATGGACTAAGGCCGTCAACCACATAATCCATCCAAGAGGACCACTATACTCAACTATCCTCGAGCTACATCATTGAGGGTCCATAATCATCACTATCTCAAGTTGAACTATCATCAAGCAAAGATAAAAAAATATGCATCTAAAGCTAATCGCCATCCCTACAAGTTACTCCTGCAAAACCTCTCATGTGATGAGAATCACAATTTATCACTCATGCCAATATGAGGGGTAACAACTAGCTCCAACTTGGGGACATGTATTCTTTGAGAAGAGTGCATAAGAACCCTAGAATCTTTAATGTGCTTGTGAGAAAATCTTCCAAGTTCCAAGCTAATGAAGTACTACCATGTTAGGGGATGGATCCATATTTCATTCCTAAACACCACATCAACATGTGCATAGATCTTGTTACATCAAAATTGGCTTGACAAGAGAGAAATGCGTAAAACAACAATGCCAAATATACATGAATTAAATGTTTAAGTTAGAGAGCTTTGTTAGTTTTTGGTAGCAGCGGACAGGGGTTCTAGTCTCTATGGTGTTTGAGAGGCTAAGGAACACAAGATCTCCAAAACCCAAAAAAGGTTTTGCGAGAAAAGCCTTAGAAACATCTCAATTAGATTAATTAGCCTATAATTAAATATTCCCAAGTCTAACTTAGGAAAGGTGGTTAATTAAATTAGATTAATTGAGGGAGGTTGATTTTGCTCTAGAGACTTCTGGAAATGTTAATTGACGAGTTAAGATGATTATAGCCATCGATTGAGATGTGATCACGACCGTTGGTTACCCGACAAAAGATTATAAGAGCAAGGTTGATGGGGTTTGTAGAACACTTTGAGTGAGTTCAAGTAATTCGGCTTACCCAATTGCAGTGATTCAGCAGGGTGAAATTGAAGCTAGGGAGACACTAGCAACGAGGTATTCGACAAAGATTTGGGAGGGAATTTTTCAAATAAAAGTTCCATAGTGATTTCCGGTTTCCAGAGGCAGGAAGGAGATCGATTCAATCTGTAGAGGAGGAGGCTGATTTAGCAGTGTGAGTCAGCTAGTTTATCCAGTGCGAGTTGCCGAAGAGACCACGTTTCAGTTGCTAGTTGCCAAATCTATTTATTGGAGGCAGAGCGAGTGGGTCTAGCAGCTGCTAGAGGAAGTTTTACTTGTAGGTATGATTTTCGAGAGGATGTACGAATTCCCTGGGACCAATAGTGCACATTCCAGCCAGGCAGTGCGAATAGGTTGAGGAAGTGCGAATTGGTTGGGAGAGGTTGGATGCAGTTGCAGAGGGAGACTCGGGAGACAAAAAGTCTCCAGTTATTTCTTGATAGTAGAGATTAGTATTCGTTGGAGGTTTGCCATTCTACAATCGGTTGTAATTTCTCAAATTGCTGAATAATAATAAAACGCTCATCTATTGCAGTGGTTTTCCCTTCAGAGTTTTTCCAGGGACATTTGTCCAAAAATAACGGTGTCAAAATTATTGTGTATGCATTATTTTCTTAGTTCCAATATTTTATTTTCCGCAATGTTTTTATTTGTGACGATTGCAGTAGTGGATTGTTCATTATTTGTCGTAATATTAATTTACAAAGGAAAAATAAAGTACATAAGTTAGGAGAATAGTACCGAGTCACTGCAATCATGAAACTTTCACATGGTATTAAAGCAAAATGGATCAGAGAGGCTCTAGTGCGAATTTGGTTTAGTTCAGAGGGAGATTTGCGCAAGCCTGCTAGGCAATGCGAATTTCAGAGGTAGCAGTTCAATTTCCAGTATAGGGAGGTGATCTAGAGGAAGTGGGAGTTGTCTTAGTGAGTAGCAGTAGGTAGTGAGGTTGCCGGAAAAGGTTTCCGAAAGTAGATCAAATTTCGCAGAGCAGTCTAGTGCAGAGGGTTTGCAGCATAATGATTTTGCAAAGTAAATCAACGTAGGGCCTAGAAGAGAAAGCACACGAGGGTTTTGACCCAGTTTATCAATTTTCTCCAGTTTATTGAGTTCGCAAATTTTCCAGAGACCGCTGTAACAAGATTGAGAGATCAAGATAAGTTAGATGGAGCCTCCAACTTTGGTATCTGGAAGGCCAAGACATTGCTTCTATTGGATGGGCATGGTCTGAAGGAGTTTGCTACAACAATGATAACTGTGCTTATAGATCCCCTCTAGTTTCATGAGCATAGGAGGGATATTTCCAAAGAAAAGAGGATGATCCTTAGTGGAATCAGGGATCATATCATCTCACATATTGCAAAGAAGCGAACAACGAAGGAGATGTGGGATGCCATCGTCAAGTTGTACTAGGATCCATCGAAAAACTGGAAAATGATCCTCAAAGAGAAGCTGAGGATGGCAAGATGAACAAGGGCAAGGATGTGATCACCTATCTCACCAGGATCCAGTCTATCAGAGATGATATCACTGCAGTAGGACAAAGGCTAGCAAATGATGAGCTAGTGCGTATGGCACTCAATGTGTTTACCAAGGAATGGCATACGTTCGTCTAGGTGATCTCTGGGTGTGACAAGCTTCCATATTGGGAACACATATGGAGTGACTTCACTTAGGAGGAACTGTGGATCAACTTAGTTGAAAGCACTACCAACAATAGTGGGAAGACAACAAAGGTGAAGGAGGAGCAAGAGAATGTTGCTCTTGCACGAAAAGGGAAAGCGAAGAAGGGTCCTAGCCAGGGACAAGATTTGAAAGGAGAAAATAAGAAAAAGGACTTGTTGAAGGTCAATGTTTTGGTTGTGGTGAACTTTGTCACTATGTTAGCCAATGTCCTAGGAGAAATAAGGACGAGAAAGAAAAGCAGACAATTGCTTCAACGAAGATTGAGGATTTGTCTGCCAAGTTGGAGGATGAATTCGCACTAATAGCAACAATTCCTCCAGTAGGAGTATGACGCTCCAATATGTTAGATCTGGCAAGGTTCGAGGAAGCAACAAGAGATCTAGATCTTAGCCAACGAGGGCTTGATCAGTAGATCAAAACTAGTTGTTGTGTATGGGATTCCTCAGTTGGACCATTACCTCTGCTACGAGAGCCCAAGTATTGATTTAGGTGGATGATAATTACCATAGTTAATAATTATTTTTCTACCAACGTTTGTAAAATGATGGACATCCATGATAAAAATAAATAAATACATAAAATAAATAAATCATAATAGTGAATTGAGAATCTATCCCACGATGATTTAGTTTTTACCATCATTTTCACCCATGGATTTTGTAAACCATGGTATTTCGAATTGTAAAAGACAATGACTCTCGGCCGAAAGACACTCGTAAAAAGTAGAAATACGAGAATTCATTGGGAGCAAAGCATGTTTTTTCTCATAATGTAGTCTCATGGGATATTATCAATTCAATAAATATTTGGTTCATTTTTATTGTTTTTTTGCAATATCTCTCTTGCGCATGGTGCCATATTTTGAATTATCTTTATAATGTTTTTTTGCAATATTTCTCCTACGCATTGTGTCCTATTCTCAATTCTTTTTATAATGTTTTTTTGCAATATCTCTCTTGTGCATGGTGCCATATTTTGAATTATCTTTATAATGGTTTTTTTGCAATATTTCTCCTTTGCATTGTGTCTTATTCTCAATTCTTTTTATAATGTTTTCTCAGAAATATTTCTCACGCATTATGACATATACCTTTGTCACTCATGAAGTCGCAACTTGGATCACACCAACATTAATGCATTATATTTCATGAGAACTCTACAGTTAAGTGCGCTTGGGCCAAAGTAGTACTGGGATGGGTGACTTGCTAGGAATTTCTAGTTTTCACTCTTTGGTCACTCTCAAAGTCTCATTTCTCCAACAGTCAAGATCAATTATCATAGTAGCAATGAGATCGACAAACAGGTTTGTGTTGAGAAATCTAGGGGCAGCTAGCGTAGGTGATTTCTCTTACTTTGATAATTGCTTGTGATGTTCTTTTACTTAACTTCATGTATTTATTACTAACTTTCTTCTTTCACTTTATTATTATTATATTCTTATCATAAAACAACTACCAAACTATGAAAATCAAAGAAACAAGAGGACAAAAAATGTAGGTTGCTAGCCAGGGCCAAAACTTCTCCTTTTGAGAGGAAAACCCACAAGAATTATTATCTTCTTATAGAATGTTCAAATGACGAATTCCAAGACTTATGATCCTTGACAAAGACCCCTCCAAGACCAAGTCAGACATCTTCTTGATGAATTCCTCTTCCACAAAGTCAATGTAGGTCAAACTTTCCCTAAAGCAACTGCAACTTCTCCTTGATCTAAATTTTTGGACTTGCAATTATGACTGCAATTTTTGGCTATTGCTGCATAAACCTTAGTTGTGCGTATGAGATAATGATGGTGAATTTTTCTTCTTTTCTCCTTCGCTTGGACAATTGCTTCTCTAGCAATTCAACTTGCAAGGTAATCCTTCTTATATCTTTTTTCGACTTCCCATTATGACTTTAATATTTCGGTCTCTTTTGCAATAGGTGATTCCCTAACTTCTTCGCACGTGTGAGGGATTGTACCCGAAAAACTTTAGATTTCGGTTTACTTTTTATCTCCTTGCTTCTCCTTGTTCTTTGCTCCTTTTTAGGTCTTCTTATCTTCCTTGATCGAACTTGATTGATACTCCTCAAGTCAGGTTGAGTTCTTCATATTTATAGGCTTCACATGGTGGTTGAATGGCTCTTCATGATGCTGACTTGTTCTTTCATGTAGGCCGACTTGTTGCAGCTAGGTTGACTTGTCTTGGGGGGTATTTTATGACTCAAATAATTTTCTATTTACATAATACAAGATGCCCAAAGGGGTCTTACATATTACAATGACTCAATTGACTCCTAGACTTTATGACAAAGCCCTAGAAGCAATTAATGGGTGCTTGACCTATAAATAAAATGACCTTGAGCATGAAACCCATGCTACAAAATAATAATAATCATAATAATAAATTTTCTTTTTCTCTTTACTTCAATTACATAAAATAATGATTACATTAGACGTTATGAAGACCCAACCTAGTTACACATTTCAACACTCCCTCTTAACTAGGGAGGTATTCATAATCCATACAAGTTACTTGGACATTCTCATATTAAAGATTTCTCATAAGAAGAATCAGATTGGTAAGCCATCTCATAAGCTATTTTTTCAGCTTATGCCAGTGCATCTCATCATATCCACCAACAATGTCATATAGCAAGGCCTTGGCTAACAACTCTATCTCTCCACAAGAATAGAGCACAATGCTGGGGAGACAATGACTAATAGACATCTTCATCATTGTCTCTCAAGGCACATACCCCATCCGGATGTTCACAAGGTATGTCCTTCTAGGACTATTCCCATCTTGGATTAAGACATCCTCATGGAATTTCCTCTTTGACTACTCTTACCTATTGGATACCCTACCTCATCTTCAAAGAGTATTGGAGTCAATCTCAGATGCTTACCTAATCCTCCATTCTTTCTTCATAACATGAAGACTATGAAGAAAGAATGATTTGTCTATCTCTCCCTCTTAACCACGGAGGATCTGCTCATTCCTATAAAAGGAATATACCCAAGCTCCCTTTTAACAAGGGACTTGTTACCAATAACAACTCTCTTCGGTGGAGATCTTGGTACTATAAGCTGCTTGTAGAGCTCCTCCTTTCCGCATCATGTCATGAACTTCAACTTCTTCATCGTAGAGCCTTCTTCTTGTAGGGCATCGACCATTTTTTTCATCACTTCCCTTCAATGAAGCATCGTGTAGAACCAATAGTCATGTCATCCTTCTTCATCTGAAAGTGATCTTCTAGTCCTCATCTGGCTATCTTCATACAACTACCTCTTCCAAATAATGTTTCTTTCAGGATCTTCCATCCAATCTCATGAGTGCTAGTTGTAGGTGACTCTCCACAACCCTCTTTCAGTAGGCTTGTTTCAACCCAACCAAATGTTTTCTCAAAAATCAAAATAAACATGAAATCAAAGTTACCTTTTTATGATGGCCTTTTGTCACGACATCAACTTCTTGTAATATCAACATCCTGCACATGTACGAATCCATCTCCAAGACATACATTACCAAGGTTTTCTTTTTCCAACATATCAGGGTCTTTATATATTTCTCCATGGAGATGTCATAGCTTAATCCTTCTAGTTATCATATGTTGATCACTTATCTTAGTAGATGCATCTTCACATGAACTCTTCTTTCAATTTTCTTCACATTTTGCTTTCTCAGGATCATCTATACACAGTTCCTTCATTATGGGAACCATAATTGCTGACCACCCCATATTCTTTTTGAGGTCATATTATGTTGATTTCATCTTGTCAATATGTAGAAGAGTTCAAGGCATATTATCTTCACGCCTTCATGCAATATTTTAATGAAAGAGGTTCTTTGTCTTCAATCATGCTCATGAGATAGAGCATTCAACCATTCTATCGGAAACTATATGATGACATGACTTTATCTATCAAATATATACATACCTCTTCTTCCTTTTTATCGTCTAGACTTCCTTCTAGCAACTTCCTTTTTCTTGCTTGAAGATGAAAATACTTCAATCAACTTGACATGCTGCACAACCTTGTCCTCATACCATCATTCTTCTTAACCAGTGGATCCCACACAAGGTGGAATGTAGACTTTCCATGAGATGCTTTTTCTAAGTAGAGATGAACCTTCTAATGAAGATTCCAGTGGAGGGCCTTGATGATCCTTATTCTACAAATGCTTCTTCTTAATGATGTATGATGTATGATGATTTCTTTATCTTCTATCTTGGTAGATGGCTTTCTCCAACCATATCGATTGCTACTTTGATTGCCCTTATATGCTTTTAATGAAGATGCCATGAGTTACTTCCTTTTCTATCATGATGACTGCTTCAACCATATTAAATTCTACTTCAACTATCCTTTCATGCCTCTATGATGATGTCATATATCCTATCATACTCATGATGCCTTCCATCATGACTGCTAACTTCTTATACTGAAATGAACTAAGTGAAGGAGGTTATCTCAGTCATAATAATGATCTTTTACTTCCTCCTTTGATTTCTTCTTTTCGGGTTATCTCAGTCATAATAAAGATCTTTTACTTCCTCCTTCTTTGATTTCTTCTTTTTGGGTTCTTCTATTTCTTTGGTGATATGGGCTTCATTTCTCTCCTTTCTCTTCTTGTTGTCCTTCTTAAGTTTACAACAATTTCTTTTGAAATGCCCATATTCATCACACTCATAGCATTCGATCTTTGACATATCATTTGATCTTCTTTCGAGGTTCAAATTTCCCAAAATTTCCTTTCTTCCTTGTCGATGCTACATATGCTTGAGTTGGTTCAGTTGATCCAACATTGTTCTTTGCTTTTAATATAGATTCTTCAATTTTGGATAATGACCACAAATCGCTGAATGGAGTGGTTTCCTTCTTCCCATATATACTTGACACAAAGTTGCCCCATTCATTTGGTAGTGCATTGCGCACAATGGTGGTCCTCTCTCGATTGGACATTACTTCTCCTAGCTCTTGTAGTTGGTCTTTTATTTTAGATACCTTCATGACGTATGAAGCTATCCCTTCTTCCCTTGATATTTTCATCTTGTATAGTTCGATTCTTAAAGATATGATTTCTCCTATAGTGCTTACGGAAAGCAACTCTACCAATTTGTCATAGATCTCTTTTGTTGTAGTCAACTTTGCAACTTAAGGGATGCGAGAATCCTTGATTGACTCTATGAGGATCCTTTGTGCCCTTATTTCTCCTTTCATGTATTTTGATAGTGCTTGAGCTTGCTCTTGAGATGGTTTTGTGATGGAGCCCTTTACGTATTCAATGACTTCATTCTCCATGAGAATTAAGTCAATTCTCTTCTTCCATGCAAGGTAGTTCGAGGTCCCATCCAATTTATCGTTCTCCTTGCAGAATGAAGTCATTTGGTTTGTAGATTGAGACATAAAAATATAGAATACTTACTTGTCAAGTGAAGATGCCCCTTTGAAGATGCCTTCAACTTGATGCCTTCTTGATGATGTTGACAATTGAGGATGTCTTCTTGAAGATGATGTCTTCCTTGATGACGTCTTCCTTCTTCAAAGATGACAAAACTTATTTTTCTAGATGATAAGAGATGTCTTTCTTCAAGTATGCTTGAGATGAGATCCTTTCTTCAATGGGAGGGAGATTACCTTGATTTCTTTGATGATGATGCCAAAGCTTCTTCTTGCTTCCTTTGGATGTAGAATGTGGAGACTTCAAGATGTTAAGTCCTTCTTGAATGGAGACAGAGTCTTTGGGGTCTTCATCTTCTTCCAGTATTCCTTCCTTCAAGATGATGTGTAGACTAATCTTCCTTTGATATGCTTCTTATGATGTGATAGATGATCCTTCTTGATGACTTTTAGTTCTCTTTGATGATCTCCTTGTGCTCGACCCTTATGTATCCTTCTTTAATGAAGTGATCTTCAAGGTACCTCTTCTTCTTGTTCTTGTCACCTTAGCTCTGATACCATGTTGAGAAGTCTTACTTTGATAATTGCTTGTGATGTTGTTTTACTTGATGTGCTTATTATTAACTTTCTTCTTCCACTTGATTATTATTATGTTCTTATCATCAAACAACTACCAATCTATGAAGATCAAAGAGATAAAAGGACACAAAATGTAGGCTACTAGCCAGGGCCAAAGCCTCTCCTCTTGAGAGGAAAACCCACAAGAATTCTTCTCTTCTTATAGAATGTTCAGATGACGAATTCCAAGACCTATGATCCTTGACAAAGACCCCTCCAAGACCAAGTCAAACCTCTTCTTGATGAATTCCTCTTCCACAAAGTCAATGTCAGTGAAACTTGCCCCAAAGCAACTACAACTTCTCCTTGACCTAAATTTTCGGACCTGCAACCATGACTGTAATTTTCGGTTATTGTTGCATAAACCCTAGCTGGCACGTGTGAGATAATGATGGTGAATTTTTCTTCTTTTTTCCTTCGCTTAGACAACTGCTTCTTCTCTAGCAATTTGGCTTGCAAGGTAATCCTTCTTACATATGTTTTCGGCCTCCCATTATGACTGTAATATTTAGGTCTCTACTGTAATACGTGATGCTCTAACTTCTTCGCACATGTGAGGGATTGTAGCCCAAAAACTTCAGATTTCAGTTTATTTTTTATCTCCTTGCTTCTCCTTGTTCTTTGCTCCTTTTTAGGTCTTGTTATCTTTCTTGATCGAACTTGATTGATACTCCTCAAGTGAGGTGGAGTTCTTCATATTTATAAGCTTCACATGGTGGTTGCATGGCTCTTCATGAGGCTGACTTGTTCCTTCATGTAGGCTGACTTGTTGCAGCTAGTTTGGGAGGGTCTTTTATGACTCAAATAATTTTCTTTGTACATAATACAAGATGCCCAAAGAAGTCTTACATATTACAATGACTCAATTGACTCCTAGATTTTATGGGAAAGCCCTAGAAGCACTCAATGGGTGCTTGACCTATAAATAAAATTCTTGATCTATAAATAAAATGGCCTTGAGCATGAAGTCCATGCTGCAAAATAATTATAATAAAAATAAATTTCCTTTTACTCTTTACATCAGATACATAAAATCATGATTACATTAGACATTACGAAGACCGAACCTAGTTACGCATTTCAACAGTTTGTAGTGATAGCAATAGCGCAAAGACAGGAAGGAGGCTTTGCGAATTGGCTAGTTGTAGAGAGCAAGGCGCAGTTCCAATCAGAGACACTCCAACGCAGGGGCATCCATACTGCGAGATCAGAGTAGTGCAGTGAAAGCACAATTTGATTCAACTACCACAAGTAGTAGGCGAATCAAAGTGGCATGGTGGGCAATGATTGCCGAAGTATTTTCTTCACAGAGATTTCTAGCTTTTCAGTGATAGAGGGAGATCTATCTGCAAAGGAGGGATGCAGTCTCTCTAGTAGTGCGAGTTGATTGAGACAGAGGTAGTTACTGGGGCAACAAGGTACTTTGCTAGTCAGATCAATTTGCAGAGGAGAAACAATTCCTAGTTTGATGGCTTTATTTCCAATGGAGCCCATGGTTATTTCCAGCAGTGCGAGTTTGCCGGAGAGGACAAATTAGATTGCTGGTACGCAATTGCAGAGGTCGATTCAAAGTCTCACAGAGAGGGCCGAAATGATTTAGAGGGGTCGAGTAGCTTCCAGGAGGTCAGATCAACTAGCAGAAGTGAAGGAATAAATTACTAGAGGTTTGCTAATTTATGACAATTAGTGTATCACAAATGTTAGACACCAATAATGTGGGTTAGTTCAACTACGTGTTCCCACATATTAGTAGGTTGCGGATATTCTCATGAAGGCCTTGGGTAGGGCAAATTTTGTCTACTTCAGGGAGAATATGGGAGTAGTGAAGAACACCTTTCTCACTAAGAGGGAGTGTTAGTTTTTGGTAGCGCCGGACAAGTGTTCTAGTCTCTATGGTGCTTGAGAGATTAAGGAACACAAGATCTCCAAAACCTAGAAAAGGTTTTGCGAGAAAAGCCATAGAAATACCTCAATTAGATTAACTAGCCTATAATTAAATATTTCCTAAGTCTAACTTAGGAAAAGTGGTTAATTAAATCAGATTAATTGAGGGAGGTTGATTTTGCTCTAGAGACTTCTGGAAAAGTTAATTGACAAAGTCAAGATGATCATAGCCATCGATTAAGATGTGATCATGGCTGTTGGTTACCCAACAAAAGATTATCAGAGCAGGGTTGATGGGGTTTGGAGAACACATTGAGTGAGTTCAAGCAGTTTGACTTACCCAGTTGTTGTGATTCAGTAAGGGCACAATTGAAGCTAGAGAGACACTGGCAACAAGGCATTCAACAAAGATTTGGGAGGAAATTTTATGAAGAAAATTTCCATAGTGATTTCAAGTTTCCAAACGTAGGAAGGAGGTCGATTCAGTTTGTAGAGGAGGCTGATTTAGCAGTGTGAGTTAGCCAATTTATCCAGTGCGAGTTATTGGAGAGACCACATTTCAGTTGCCAGTTGCTGGATCTATTTCCTGGAGGCAAAGTTAGTGGGTCTAGCAGTTGTTGGAGGCAGTTTTGCTTGCAGGGGTGATTTCCTAGAGGCTATACGAATATCCCAGGACTAGTGGTGCGCATTTCATTCAGGCAGTGCGAATAGGCCGAGGAAGTGCGAATTGGTTGGGAGAGGCCGAATCCAGTTGTAGAGGGAGACAAAGTCTCCAATTATTTTTTGATAGTGGAGATCAGTATTTGCTGGAGGTTTGCCATTATATCACAACCAATTGCAATTTCTCAGTTTGCTAAATAATAATAAAGCTCTCATCTGCTGCATTGGTTTTCCTTTTGGGGTTTTTCCAGGGACATTTGTCCAAAAATAACGATGTCAAAATTATTGTGTGTGCGCATTATTTTCTTAGTTCCAGTATCTTATTTTCCGCAATGTTTTTATTTGTGAAGATTGCAGTAGTGGATTGTTCGTTATTTTCCATAATATTAATTTATAGAAGACAAATGTACTGCATAAGTTAGGAGAATAATACCCAGTCACTACAATCGTGGAAATTTCACAAGATTTTTTTTCTACTCGAGATCTCTAAAAATATTATTCCTCCTACACCAATTGTACTTAACATATACAATGAAAGTGCTTGGTGTAATCATACAACCAATGGAGCCACCCTAACTCTGTGTTTACATTAAAAGTCTTTCCTTTGTGTGTGACTATGAACCAAAGCAGGGAGACACCAAAGAGTAGATACACATGTTGGAATTTTAATGGATGCAAGGTTGAAATCTGGAAAATTATCATGGATATCATCAAATACATCACATTTATTTCGAGGATAACATGTACCCTTGCAACACTCCTCTATCCAATGTTGGATAGGGCTGGTATATTCTTCTTAAAACTTAGTAGCATATCCATCTTAGCTCAGAGTCATTGAAGGGTTAAGATTGATCTATGTTAGTTATTTTTTAGATGCCATTGGGAACTGCTTACATTGAGACTCTTGTGCATGAATTCTGCTTCATAGTGGTCAATGTGGCTTCAACAGCGCTGGTGTGATAAATCATTCCTCCTTGTTCCAACATGATCTATCAAGACTTGTCCTTGTATTAAGTAGTTCACGTGTGTGTGGAATTGCCATGAAATAATTTTCCTTTTTTCTTAGAAGTTGGAAACTCAGAACTTAGAAGTAGTGGGTAGGGGTCGATTGTTGATGTTTATAGCTCATGTAGGTACTTCTGCATAGCCCAAAGTTGTCTAGGCGTGTAAAAATGCGTCCACAAATCTCCTTAGGACACTTACTCTAGTGTGAGCAAGTTGCTTTTGTAACTTGGCCAAAGTTTTAACTTAGGAAAGACACATAATTATTGTGGTGGCTAATTGAGCTAAAGTAAACTTAGGAAAAGTAATGTGTTTACATTAATGATTATGTTTTAATCTTAGCCCTTGATCTCAAGTGAGGCAACATCACAAGACATTGAGAGAGGCATCTCAGTTAGCAGTGTGATACTATAGTGCGTTGAGTTCAAGGAACTATAGAAGGGGAGCATTGGAGATCTAGATAAGCCAAGGAGACCGAGGACTGATCTAGGGCCTGATCCGACTGATCTAGGGCCTTGATCTCAAGTGAGGCAACATCACAAGACATTGAGAGAGGCATCTCAGTTAGCAGTGTGATACTATAGTGCGTTGAGTTCAAGGAACTATAGAAGGGGAGCATTGGAGATCTAGATAAGCCAAGGAGACCGAGGACTGATCTAGGGCCTGATCCGACTGATCTAGGGCCTTGATCTCAAGTGAGGCAACATCACAAGACATTGAGAGAGGCATCTCAGTTAGCAGTGTGATACTATAGTGCGTTGAGTTCAAGGAACTATAGAAGGGGAGCATTGGAGATCTAGATAAGCCAAGGAGACCGAGGACTGATCTAGGGCCTGATCCGCTGGATCAAATCCAAAACATTCTATTTCTGTAATCTTTCTCAGTTGGGCCATTATCCTAGGATGGGAGCCTAAGTAAGTTATGAGTATTAATGAAGAACTGTTGATTGGGCAGAATCTGTTTTTGTCATTCTGATTGAGATTGGATGTGTTAAATTTGCTTTTGCTAACTAAGTTAAGAATCTAGCTGTGCTTTCATTCAGTAGATTTGTAATCTTCTAGGTCAATGAATCGCTGGGTGCTAGGCGTGCAAAAAAACGTCGATGAGATTGAGAACCATGATATTCACTTGTCACCTTTTGTGATTAATGAGGGGGTCTTAGTTTTTAGTTTAATTGCTTGCCTTATTTATTCCTGGTATGTAAGAGGACCTGTCATGGAAAGCCTGTTGCTACAGAGTATGTGCATTTGTTTTCAAAAAATTTAGTCTTTTAGTTAGAAAGTTCATTCAAAACATTGGCTAGAGAAGTTCTCCGCCATTTTGCAACAAGAAAATGTTGAGATTTTATGTATTTGGGGTAGCATCAGTTGTGCTCTAGCTCCCAAATTTTGAGGAAGGACTAGAGTATTCTTGATTTACAAGACCCATAAATGGATTTGGGATATTTCATCTGGTTTAGGAGATATTAAATTAATTAATTATTTAAATGTATTTCCTAAGTTTAAACTTAGGGAACTTAAATAATTAAAGTGAATTTAATTAAACATGTGATGAAATTGTCTTAAGTCACACAGATCAAGCTTGCTTTTAATTTTAGCCATTGATTCAAGATCTGATCACGGTCGTTGGTTTCCCAACGAGAAAAGTATAAAGGAAAGGCTTGGGGTCATTTGTAAAGACACACAGAGGCAGAGCATTGAAGCTAAGCTGAGATTCTAGGGTGGGTTTGCTAAGAATTCTTAGAATTGTTTCAGCTGCAGAGGGGGGAATTTAGGCCAAGGGGATGATCTGATCCCAGGGTTTAGAATCAGCAAGAGGTAGAGATCAGCTCATAGAGGTAGCGCAGAGAAGCAGGAGAGCAGCAGCAGAGAGGGCAGCAACTGTGCTATGCAGGTGCTGTGCAGTCCCTCCTAGGGCAACGTGATTCAGCTGGAAGCCCTTAGGGGTTATGCAGAGACCCTAAGGGGCAGCGTAAGGACTGCGTCACCCAGTCTGGGATAACGCAGCCCTTTCCAGGCTAGTGCTGAGGGACACAGGGGCTTAGAGGCTAACGCAAAGGCTTCAGGGGCAGCGCTGGGGTTTCTAGTGCCTAATTTTGGCCGAGTCTTGTAAATCCCGATTGAGGGTGTGGATAAGTCATTATTTTGGCTTCATAACAGAGAGTGAGCTGTAGATCTATTATTTCTTTGTCGAGTTTTCCAGATCTCGAACCCAGATTTGCTGTATTAAGAAAATTCTTAATAATAAAACTCTCCAGCAGCCAGAAGATCGGTTTTCCCGCATTGGGTTTTTCTGGGGACTATTTGTCCAGAAAACACTGTGTCACTTTGTCTTATGTGTGCATGTACTTTTTCTAGATTTGGATTGGTGAAAGTTTGTTATGTGTTTTGCTTCGATGTTAATCTGAATTTATTCAGTTAATAACTTAATTAAGTAGGAGGAGCTTAACCAGATTTAACAGTTAGATTTATGCATAAGTGTAAGATTCAAAAATTTTCACATGGTATCAGAGCAATTGCAGATCTAGAAGGGTCACCAACAAGACACTGAAGGTTCTAGCTAGAAAAGCAGCAGAAACAGAGATCTGAAGGGACAACGCAATTTTAAGAGGCAGATTCACGCAGAGGGAAGGGTGACGCAGTCTAGCGTCGTCTCCTAGCAAGCCCACACAATTACTGCACAGAGGCTGCTCAGAAACAACGCTGGATTGGTCTGAAGCCCAAATAGTGTGATGTAGATCTGAATCTGTCAGATTCAGAAAAGACTGAAGATTAGCTGCAGAAATTGAGAAGGTGCTGGTGGGGTTAAATTTCTGAAGTCTTTAGATTTTTAGCCTAAGCACAAGTGACAAAGAGCAGGAGGAGATCAACTTCTCAGAAAGTTTCAAGCCAAAGAAACTTACAGATTGATCAGAGGATGAAAGAGAGCTGAATCATTGTTGATTTGGCAGATTTCCAAGGAGGGAAATCAGTTGTTAGAGGGAGCAGAAGGTGCCTGTTCGCCAAAGTTTTCTAGCAAAGAGAAGGGGAAGTTACGACACATTTCTAAGCAGATGGCTCCTCATGGACTGCGTGATCAGGACAGATTGGATGGCCTCTCCAACTTTTCAGTTTGGAAGGGAAGGATCCTGATAGTCCTTGAGGCATATAATCTTAAGAGACCATGCAGAGCAAACTCTGGCCACGCCGACCGATGCAGATCTCCTACGAAAGCATAAGGAAGCTGCTGGGCATGCCAAGCGACTGATCATGGACGGAATTAAGGACCATATTGAACCACACATAGCTGAGAAGAAGACAACTAATGAGATGTGGAAGGCCTTAATCTCCCTATATGAGGGAAAATCTGTTCGAAGGAAGATGCTGTTGGAGACTTAGATGGGGTCATTCATGATGACCAAAGGAGAAGACATGGAGCATTTCCTCTTTAGACTGCGGTCGATCAGAGATTAGTTGACTGCAACGGGTGCTAAGGTGGAAGACGATGTGATGGTCAGGACTGCTCTCAATGCAGTCACAGATGAGTGGGAAACCTTTGTCCAAAGTATCTTGGGCAGAGCGGACCTCCCAGTTTGGGACGGCTTGTGGGCAATTCTGCGTCAAGAAGAACTCCGCAGATTCACCAAAGAGCAGTATAGCACGGGATCGAGCAAAGTGAAGAAGGAAGATGAAGAAGATGCAGCCTTGGCATCAAAGAGGCAACAAGGAAAGAAGAAGGATCTATCTAAGATCAAGTACTTTCAGTGTGGTGAAATGGGACATTTTGCCAGCAATTGTCCTCAGAAGAAAAGGGACAAGGAAGCTTCTTCTTCCAAGGCTGCTGTGGCAGATGATGGATCGGAAGATGATGCAGTCATGAGTGCTCATGAACCACGAAAGTGGGGGGACATGGATCTGTAGAGGAGCTACAGAATGGAGGGCGGGATCCTTGAGCAGCTCATCCTTTGGATCACAAGCGAGCTACGACAGCCTTAACACAGTAGCGGGACAAGTGGAGCAGTGGGTGCAACAGAGGCAGAACTGAAGGCTGGAAGGAGTAGCGCAGTGCAGATGCAGCAGCAGCGTAGGGGCTGATGTGACTTCAGCAGCGCAGTGCAGAGATGCGGCAACGTAGAAGGCTTCAAAGGGACAACGCAGTGCAGCAGCAGCGTGAGAGATTTCAGCACAAGGGGCTGATGTGACTTCAGCAATGTAGAGGGAGTCTGCTTACGCAGTGCAGAGGGGAGTCTGCTTACGTAGTGCAGAGCTGTTACTGTGCATCATCCTTCAGATGCCAGCACAGATCAGTATCCTATGGAGCTTCAGTGATGAGGATGCAACCCAATTGACTTGTCTGTCAAAGATTGGGTAGGAGATTCAATTGTTTCTCTCAACAACTGAAGTTGCAGTGCAACAGATCAGCAGTGGCAGTGCTATGAGCAGCACAGATGCAACAAATTGAGAGGGAGCTGCAGTATAGATGTTGCAGTGGCATTGGCAGAGTCATGGGCAGCAGTACAGAGTTGAGTGGCAGCAGGCCAAGCATCAGCAACACAGAACCAGTGCCCAAAATCTTGTAATGCATAGTGTGATGTATTGCTAGAGCACACTCCTGATGCTAAGGGAAAAGCTGTTGCTGTGCATCATCCTTCAGATGCTAGCATAGATCAGTAGCCTATGGAGCTTCAGTGATGAGGATGCAGCCCAATTGACTTGTCTGTCAAAGGTTGGGCAGGGGATTCAATTGTTTCTCTCAACAACTGAAGTTACAGTGCAACAGATCAGCAGTGGCAGTGCTATGAGCAACACAAATGCAACAAATTGAGAGGGAGTTGCAGTACAGATGTTGCAGTGGCAGTGGCAGAGTCATGGGCAGCAGTACAGAATGGCATCAACAATGCAGAGTTGAGTGGCAGCAGGCCAAGCATCAGCAGCATAGAACCAGTGCCCAAAATCTTGTAATGCATAGTGTGATGTATTGCTAGAGCACACTCCTGATGCTATAAGAGGGAGTGTTGAGATTTTGTGTATTTGGGGTAGCATCAGTTGTGCTCTAGCTCCCAAATTTTGAGGAAGGACTAGAGTACACTTGATCTACAAGACCCAGAAATGGATTTGGGAAATTTCATCTGGTTTATGAGATATTAAATTAATTAATTATTTTAATGTATTTCCTAAGTTTATACTTAGGGAACTTAAATAATTAAAGCGAATTTAATTAAACATGTGATGAAATTGTCTTAAGTCACACGGATCAAGTTTTCTTTTAATCTTAGCCATTGATTCAAGATCTGATAATGGCCGTTGGTTTCCCAAAGAGAAAAGTATAAAGGAAAGGCTTGGGGTCATTTGTAAAGACACATAGAGGCAGAGCACTGAAGCTAAGCTGAGATTCTAGGGCGGGTTTGCTAAGAATTCTCAGAAGTGTTTCAGCTGCAGAGAGGGGAATTTAGGCCAAGGGGATGATCTGATCCCAAGGGCTAGAATCAACAAGAGGCAGAGATCAGCTCAAAGAGGTAGCGCAGAGAAGCAGGAGAGCAACAATAGAGAGGGCAACCACTGTGCTACGCAGTTCCTCCCAGGACAGCGTGATTCAGCTGGACGCCCTTAGGGGTTACGCAGAGACCCTAAGGGGTAGCGTAAGGACTGTGTCACCCAGTCTGGGGTAACGCAACCCTTTCTAGGTCAACGCAGAGGCTGACGCAGAGGCTTCAGGGGCAACGTTGGGGTTTCTATGGCCTAATTTTGGCCGAGTCTTGTAAACCCTGTTTGAGGGTGTGGATCAGTGATTATTTTGGCTTCAGAACAGCCAGTGAGCTGTAGATCTATTATTTCTCTGTTGGGTTTTCCAGATCTGGAACCCAGATTTGTTGTATTCAGAAAGTTCTTAATAATAAAACCCTCTAGCAGCCAGAAGACCGGTTTTCCCGCATTGGGTTTTTCCGGGGACTATTTGTCCAAAAAACACTGTGTCACTTTGTCTATGTGTGCATGTACTTTTTCTAGATCTGGATTGGTGAAAGTCTGTTATGTGTTTTGCTTCGATGTTAATCTGAATTTATTCAATTAATAACTTAATTAGTAAGAGGAGCTTAACCAGATTTAACAGTAAGATTTCTGCCTAAGTGTAAGATTCAGAAATTTTCACAGAAAATTGGCAAGACAATTTGGCATCAAACAAATTTTGAACCATGTCAATAAATTATGAATGATGAGTACTTTGACTTAAATTCTCCAGTTCGCTAGCTTCAATTGGTATGTGAAGAGTTTCCAAAAGTCTGTGGCTATCGTAGTTCTTTTCTTCACATCTATCATTAAATATTTTATAGACTGGAATATCTTTGAACAACTTGTGTTTTATATTATTTGTATTTATTTGGTATATGTCATTTGTGTTTGGTTATATTGAAAACTCTTGTCCATGAATCAGTGTTACAAAACTCTACAATTTCTCACAACCTTTTTGAAAATTTTTCTAAGTTTCTGAGGTCATGAATTTTCCTTGTTTTTCTGAGTTTATGCCTGCTTGCTGAGATTTTCCTGAATCCAGTTTTGCAACATTGGCATGATTACTGCAGTTTTGCAACACTCGCATGGATACTGCTGACACATTTTTGACTTATTAGTGTTCATTGTGGCTTCAACAGCTGAGGTTGGTGAATTCCGCCCTCATCATTCTACCATATTCTTCCAAGTCTCACCGTTGTTTGAAGTAATTCACATGGTTGGCATGAAGTCAATTTTCTTTCTTCATAGAAGTAGACATAAACACTAATTATTGGGGGCCCAGAGATTGACAAATGTGATATTCAAGGGACACCTTTTGTGACAATGACTGGGCTCATTGTCTAGTTTAATTGCTTGCCTCATTATACCTGTTAAGTAATTGTTCTCACCATGAAACACCTGTTGCTATAGAGTGTGCATTCTATTTCAAATAATGGTCATTTTTCTGTTAAAAAGTTAATTCAAAGCATTGTCTAATATTTCCCACTTAGACTTGTGAACACTTTGCTATGATACATATTTTCCTGTTGTTTGAGCCTAGTTTCATCATCTGCAACTTAAAATGTATTAATTAGATAAAGATATCGAGGTTGTTGTCCAAGATTGCTTATCATTTTTTTTTGGTATTATAAATGCAGGCAATCTTTGAGAGGTTTGACAGAGATCGTAGTGGGAAGATTGAATCGATGGAATTGCGAGATGCACTTCTTAGTTTGGGATATTCGGTATCACCAACAATTTTACAAACTCTGGTTTCAAAATATGACAAGACAGGCCAATCCAGGGGAATTGATTATGATAACTTCATAGAGTAAGTTCTGTGGCATTTCAATCATGACTTCATTATGTATAATTTTAAAAACAATGGATGTTGATGCTATAAAGGTACCTACCAAAGGACCATTATTTTGGTTTAAACTTCAAAGCTGATATCTTTGTGGTGCAATAAGAATTTTCTTCTTCATTTTGTTGAACAATGCATCTTATATTTCATAAGTGAACACTAATATTTCAAGAATCACGGAGCCAAAGCATGGGCATACTGGTTCATGAATTATTCATGTGTATTATGTCTCAGATGGGGTGCTTACTGGTACTGACAAATTTCATGAGACTTTTATCAGTGAGGGCACTCATTTTGATATCTTTCTAACTAGAATTTCTTTATCACTTTTGAATGTGCAGGTGCAGCCTTGTTGTTAAGGTAAAGTTCATGAAAACCAGTTTACCCATTTCCCAGTTTAGACAAAGCGAGATGCCTTGTTCTGTCAACAAAAATGGGAAGTGATAATGGATAGTGGCTGTAAATATAATTACAAGTAGTTGCAGATATCGTTAGGCACTTCATTTTAGCAAATCCACTAGAAAGGAAATATATCTGAATATAATTTTTTGATTTTTGATTATGTTTTTATTTTCGGAATTAATCTCTGATATGTGCTACGCCCACTTACTGCAGGGACTTACTGATAAGTTCAAGGAGAAAGACAAGAGTTATGTTGGCTCAGCCACTTTGACCTATGAGGAGTTCATGCAAATAGTCTTACCATTTATTGTTGCCTAGAGAGGTTTTGACTTGATTATGATACCATAGTTGCATGTAGCTTTATTAGAAAGAGATAGTGCTGTGTTATAATAAAGGTTGCCCTTTTCGCATAGGATTTGTTTGACTTGACATGTAACAACTTAAAGAAATTCAACTGCGTCATTATACAGAAACAGCGTAGTGTCCTTGATGGAGTAATCATATTATTATCATCGCACTGAGTATAACTGTATTGATAAAGTAATTAGTTATTATGAATTGCTAAGGTAGCATCTTTTGGGCTACGTTTTGCGTTTCTTTGTTCTTACCATAGTTTTTAAATTATTATTTTTATTTTGTTCATATATGCGTTTTTTATATTTATCTTTGACTCAACTGCAATCCATTCCCTCTGTCCACCAATTCAAAATATGAAGGTCCTTAATTGCCTTGAAATTCCCGCTCTTTCAAAGCTATCGTTATTAAAGTGGCCCTTTCTTCCGTTTATAGAAAAGAAAATATCAGTATTGAAATATTATTCTCTCTTTAATTTTTTTCATCATATCTAAATAATACTTCGCCCCGGCTTAAGAACTTAAAATATATATTTTAAGTAATATGAGAACTTAAAAGGATATTTTTGCCTGATGGGACCTTATCATTCATTCATCATGCATAATAATTGATGAAACAAATTTACTACAGGAAATTGTCGAGTTTGTGTTAATAGTAACAAGAGGAATTTTCAATGGTTCAAGCTTTTGCTGAAATCATTAAGGCTATAAAGAATGTATATTTCAGATATTATATTTTCTTTTAATAATTTAAAGATAGCATCTCATGGTAGCAAGTGGTGACAGATTCTCGCAGTGCTTAGTTTGGTGAAGGCTTTCATGCAATTCGTCAAGTTAATGATTAATGATGGCTTTCTTAAGTGTGATCTCAGAATGTTTTTCATGTAAACGGTTGGGTTCTGTAATAAAGCAAAGTCACTTTATATTTGCATTAATGAAAAGAAAGTCTCAATCCTTGTAACTTATCCTCGAGTTATAGTGTATTGCTATAGAATGCGAGTTAATGACAAATAGCAAGAGATCAACGAATGTTTGATTTGCAATGTAAATTGAACAATGGTTATGAAGAGCCAATAGAATCTTGCACCCTACAATGTGTTTCTTGAATGCATGTGTTCCCTAATTAGTAGTAGTGTGAGCTGATACTTTTTTGCAGGTTAATCTTGTTTCAGAGGAAGCATTACCCATTGTTCAACATTCCTGGCATTCCATTATTTTGTATACGAGGCAATGGATTCTGATAAGGGTTGTGAGCACAAAGAATGTAAGGCTAGAGAAGGAGTTTTGATAGCAGTTCGAGTTTCAACATTCCTGGCATTCCATTATTTTGTATACGAGGCAATGGATTCTGATAAGGGTTGTGAGCACAAAGAATGTAAGGCTAGAGAAGGAGTTTTGATAGCAGTTCGAGTTGTGTTGTAGATTAACAAATTATAATACTTTCTTGCATTTTAATCTGGTTTCATAGCAAGCATTGCCCATTGTTAAACATTTTATCATTTTGTATTAGGAGCCAATCGATTTTGATGTGTGTTGAGCATGAAGTGTAAGGCTAGAGTGGGAGTTTTGATAGCAGTTCTAGTTGTGTTGTAGATTAACAAATCAGAACTCTTTTATAGGTTAATCTGGTTTCGTAGCAAACATTTCCCATTGTACAACATTCCTGGCATTGCATCATTTTGTATAGGAGCTAATGGATTTGTACAACATTCCTGGCATTGCATCATTTTGTATAGGAGCTAGTGGATTCTGGTAAAGCGTGTTGAGCAGAGAGAGGTTTTGATAGCAGTTCTAGGTCTGTTGTAGATTAACAAATCATAATACTGATAAAGACTATATCATCGTTGATGTGTTGCTTTTTGTCGGAAGCACTTTTGTTGTTGAATAAATATGATATCATCTGGAAGGATAGTCATACCGAGAATTTGATGAGTTATCGTTGATGTGTTGTTTGTGTGGGAAGCACTTTTATTGTTGCAATAAATATGGCATCATCTTGAAGGACGGTAATACAGAAAAATTGGCGAGAACTTCAGTCTTATGGACGCCGAAGATGCAAGATGTCTTGGTTGAAAAATGCATAGTTTGGAGTTGAAGGAACAGCTGCAAGGAATGATGTATGAAGATCATTTGAAGTTCAATTACGAGTCACATTTGAAGATCAAGTTGAGCATTTCAGACTCTACACTCGGAATGTTTCTAGTTCCAACAGTAAATAAGAAATTTGAGAAGAGCGGAATTTGAGTTGTATAAGTGAGTTACCCATAAATAAAATGGTCACACGAACACATGAAAAGTTTCAACTCCATAACATCACTATTTATTTGAATAAGATAATTGGAACAAGCCTGAGTTGTATGATAGTTATTAATAAAAAAAATTGTTCACACGAACACATGAAAAGGTTAACTCCATCATCACTAATCACTTGAATGCTTACAATACATCAGTGAATAAGAAATTTGAGACGAGCGAAACTGTACATCAGTGAATAAGAAATTTGAGACGAGCGAAATTTGAGTTGTATGAGTGAGTTACCCATAAATAAAATGGTCACACTTGAATGTTTACAGTACATCAGTGAATAAGAAATTTGAGACGAGCGAAATTTGAGTTGTATGAGTGAGTTACCAATAAATAAAATGGTCACACAAACACATAAAAAGTTTCAACTCATAACATCACTATTCACTTGAATAAGATAATTGGAACAAGCCTGAATGTTTACAGTACTCCATCATCACTAATCACTTGAATGTTTACAGTACATCAGTAAGTCAACTAATTATCATCACTAATCACTTGAATGTTTACAGTACATCAGTAAATCAACTAATTTTTATCATTAAGTCCTTTAATTCTTGAAAAAAAAAAGGTGCAGGTGAGTCCATAGAATTATGTAAATTTGTAAACTAATTCTTGAAAAAAAAAATGAGTCCATAGAATCGTATAAATTTGCACAACAAATTAGTTGTGAAGTAGTAATGTGAAAGATAAAACAAAATAATATTTAACAAGACATATTTACTTGGTAAAATCTTCTGGCAATGTGTCAAGCTAACATCTGCTCCCCAAAGTATTTGTATTTTAATTGCTCAAAGAGAAAGATTACGATCTTTTCAAAACAACCATAACAAAATTCATGTAAAATTTTATGACGACGTGTCAAGCTAATGTCAAGTCAACATCGGCTCCCCAAAGTATTTGTATTTTAATCCCCAAAGTATTTGTATTTTAATCGCTCGTAGATAAAGATTACGATCTTTTTAAAACAACCATAACAAAAATTGTGCAAAATTTTCTGACAATGTGTCAAGCTAACATCGGCTCTGCAAAGTATTCGTATTTTAACTCTCAGAGATAAAGATTACTATCTTTTCAAAAAACCATAACGAAAATTGTGTATACCTTCAAGGGCACAATAGATATATGCCAAAACATATATGAGTAACAAAAATTGTGTAAAATTTTCTGACAATGTGTCAAGCTAACATCCGCTCCGCAAAGTATTTGTATTTTAATTGCTCAAAGATAAAGATTACCATCTTTTCAAAAAACCATAACAAAAATTGTGAATACCTTCAAGGGCACAATAGATATATGTCAAAACATATATGAGTATAAACACTAAGATATTTTGTAAAACAAAAGAAGATACATATCCCAATTGTCAATTTGGATGCGTAGGACTTACTAAGCTAAGCATATAAAAGTAATATAATATTACAAATTAACTAGCTTACCTTCCCTAAAAAAAAGTTTATCCCTTTTCCCTAAAAAAAAAAAAAACCCCTTTCACTTAAAGTTATCCCTGCTATATATAAAAAAAAAATAACCATTTCCCTTAAGGTTATCCCTCTATATATTAAAAAAAAATAAGCATTTCCCTTAAGGTCATCCCTCTATATATATATTAAAAAAAACCATTCGCTTATGGTTAACCACCCTCTATATATTAAAAAAGTCACCCTTTCATTTATGGTTAACCACCCTCTATATTTAAAAAGTCTTTTCCCCTAGGTTCTTTATGTAAAGATATTTCTTACATTCAAGATTAATGTTTTATTGTCGCTATTTGTAAAGGAGCAATAATTTCAATTGAATAATACATTTCTTACTTCACTACATTTAAATCAAAGTCACTCAACATACAAACAAAATCCTTTTTTCTCTGGTCGAAAATACCACTTTCCCAGATGAAATGTGGCCTTGCTTTTTTTTATGTGTAAGAGAGAAATCATACTTTTACTTCACTCCAGTAATATCTTCCCTACTCTTGTAAAATAAATTCAAGTGATGTTCTCGTTTTCTTGTAAAATATACCCTTCGCCCCAAAAAAATGGTTTAATCCTTATAAAGAATACTATCAATGAATGTATTTTTTTTTAGTAAGGTTATGTTTTCCACAGATAAAAGATTAGGTAGCCCATCCTTAACCTTAGCTTAATTTAAAGAGGAATGAAAAATGTATTTTTTATTACTAAGATCATGTTTTTCAGATAAAAAAATAGAGGCAATCTTTCCATCTTATAACTTCATTTAAAAATGAAGAAAAAGAACAAGTTATCTCTTAATTCCCGAAAGGAAGAAAAATGATCTCTCGAGCCTCCCAAAAGAGATGTTTGTCTCTTGGAAATAAGGTTATCTATTTATGCATAACAAAAAGAACATATACAAGAGTGGCATGCGGGGCGGGGCGGGGGGACGGTGGGGCAATGGTACAAACAACCAAGTTGAAGCATATGCTCTTTTCCAAGGTTTACTTCAGATATGTGTCCATAATATTAATAATTTGATCATTATAGGAGATTCTAGGAATATGATATGTCATCTAGTCTTTGACACTTTTTTAGGAGATGTAAAATTGCAAGTTATCCTTAAGAGAATCAAAACCCTCCTAAATATGTGATTCATAAACTGTCGTGGGTATTCTACTGGACAAATTATACCAACAAATCTACTAATATATAATGAAAATTTGAAATCTACATTATGAGGGTTATTTTTTGTAAATTTGTAGATTTGTTATTTGTAAAGAAAAAGTAGAGAATGACAAATACATCACTCACAACTATATAAGGTTATTATGATTTGGGAAACCCTTATGGGAGAAAACCCAACTAGAAGGTGACATTGCTCTACTTTCTCTTTCTCATAATGGAACCAAATGCAAGTACAAAATGTTGATTTGAGGTAGCATTGGATTTGCTTTAAGTCTCAATTTTTGTGGAAAGGTTAGACATATGTATTCCAGATAACCCATAAATTGTTTGGGGAAATTCCACTCGGAGACAGTTTTATTTGATAAATTAATTATTTTTAAAAAATTAATGGGTATTAATCTAAACTATGGGTGTAACTTCTAGAAGAAGACGATGATCAAGTCAAACTGATCTTAGCCATTGATTAACTTCTAATCTGGGTCGTTGAATGTCAATTAGAAGATTATTTAAGGAAGCTTGAGGATCATTTGGAAAATCACACTAGAGAAGATACTCAGTTGCCCAAGCAGATCGATTTTCTCAGTGGCTGAAGTTCGGCAAGAGAAAATCAATTCAGAGGGAGAGTTACAGGTGGAGATGAGAGAGAGGGTATCAACATTAGTCAGGAGTGCAAGAGCTGGTGATGCGGTGCAGAGAAGGGACATCACAGAAGTAGCAGAAGGACAACACAATGTAGTGACGTAGCACTGTGTAGTCCTCACGCAGTGGTGAAGCAGAGGAGGCAACAGGGCCTCTTAGGGATCAGGTTCTCATCTATATTTGTGAGGAAATTTTCTCTAGTGTTATCATTGATATTTCTCTTCATTACTGGTGATTGTTCCTTATACAAGAGATTTTTTCTTAAGAATAAAAAGAAACCCTCATCCGCTGCACCTATTTTCCCACATTGGGTTTTTCCAAGGAAATTTGTCCAAAAATAATTGTCATTCTTGTGCTTGTATTTCTTTATATCTTGTCTGAGTATTTTAATTGTGAAGGCTGCAGTAGAAATTTATTTCAATATTTACTGAAGTAATTTTTGTAAATAACTTGTTACTGGAATGATAAGTAGAAGAAATACTATTAGTCAATGTAGTTGGATTTCGATTTAGAATTTTTTACACAAAGATGTGAGACTTGTGGCTGCTGGGCTGCTACAATACACAAACCCTCTTTGTTTTCTCTCTATTGATCCACACTCAGTTACTTTGCCCATCTATGGAACAAACTGCACTTGAATAGAATGAAACCCATTTTCTTCTTAAGTCTGCCCTGATTATTCCACAATTTGATAGTTGAGTATTGGTTAAGTTTGACTCCAACTCTTAACTAGAGCCACAATATCGACTCTTCTAGAGTCTTCTTCATCATGTTCACGTGGCTAGCCCCTTTTCAATGAATAATGAGGGTTGTTGTGGCATCCTCTCGAATCATGGTGGTCAAAATAGGAAGGTCAACTTTCAGGTGGCATACCATTTGCATATGGACTCTGATTGAGGTGATTCTTGCACTTATCGAAATATATCTATTTAGAATGGTGCTAGTGGGTGACCGTTTAAGTGAAAAGGTTTTACCCTAAAAAAAACACTATTTTATGCCTCAAATTGCTTTAGGAAGGTTTCATACCCTAATTCACCAAATTGAGATCCCTTCGTAAAATTGGTTCTCTGAGTTGATTCCTCTGATTTTTTCACTCTAAAAGCATCAAGATGGATGGCAAGTAATATAATGATCCAATCCAGATCATACCTCTTCATTTTTGGAGGATTTTGGTCCCAAAATATTTTACTGATTGAGGTGAGGAAAATTCCCCCCCCACCTTCTATTGGATGGACCATCTAACCTTGCATGGAAGTTTTCCTTTCAACCCACTCTTCCAAATGTCATGTTGCTCTTATCATGTTGTTCTGGATGAGTCTGCAAAAACATATCCTCTATCAAATCTACCTGAGCATCTTGTGCTAAATCCTCTATAGAAAGTAGGATTGCCTCCTCTTCCTAGTATAGCATGGAAGGCTAATAATGTTTAACATTCTCTACATTCATCGTTGAGTAAATGTGCACGTATGGGGGTACACTGAGCCTGTCGGAATTTTCTCCAATATTTTCTAGTTTCTCAAGGGGACCATATAAAAAAGCCTTAATTTTGTTTCCAAGATCCTTTGGCCTCTTCTTGTTCAATTGTAACCATACTCTATCTCCCACCTTGAATACTTGTTTTGTGTTGATCATGCCTCACCTTACATTTTTCCTATGAATTTTGTAGCATCTTCTGTAACTATAGATGAGTTTGCTTGATCTTTTGAACATATTTTTCTTCCCTTAAGCCATGCCCAGTGAGATCCTCCCTCACCCCTCCTTGTTTCCGATATGAAACATCCAAAGTTGAAGGTGGAAAATGTACAAAACAAGTTTCAAATGGGGATTTACTAGTAGATGCGTGGAATACTCTATTATAAATACCAGAGTTTCATCCAAAGTTTTTCGATGCTTTTGATTGTAACCCCTCAAAAGTTGCACCGATATCCTATTGGCTACTTCTGTTTTCCCATCTGTCTGTGGATGGAAAGCTGTAGATCTTTTCAATTTCATGTCCATTTTCTCCCTCAATGTAGTCCAAAATGCACTAATAAATCTTGTTCCCTATCTGAAACGATGCTCCTTGGTATCTCAAAGCGCACCTAGATTTGCCCAAAGAACGATTTTGCTGCTTCTTTCTCGTTGATGGTATTTTTATAGGGCATTAGAGTACATATCTTGTTGAACCCTAAACCTTAAACCTTCCACAAAGTCCATGGAAATGCCTTCCCAAGGATGAGTGGATACAAACAAGGGATGATATAGACCGTTTTCCATGTCATTAGGTTTGCTAGTACGACGAAGCATGCATCCTCTTATAGACCCAGCTACCTTTTCTTGCATCTTAGGGCAGTACACATACCTCTCTAAGTTGGCCAATGTTTCCCCTACACCAAAATTCCTTGCAATCTTGGAGGTGTGAGCCTCTATGATCAACTGTAATTGCTCACATTTAGGAACACATAACTCATCTAACCCATAGAGTAACCCATTCTGGAGATGGTAGTCAACTGTACTATCACCATCATGCATGAATGGTAGTCAACTATACTATCACCATCATGCATGAATTTGGTTTTGAAATTGCTGAAACATCCCCTTGAAGTCCTCATCCTCTATATATGCCTCTCTATATGCATCATGTGTGAAAGGGTCCATGTGCATTAGAGTTCTCAAAGCTGTGATATTTAATGTGAGTGTCCTTGAAAGCATGTCAACCAAATTGTTTATGCTATCAACTTTGTATTTTTATCACTAAATAAACATGTTGTGAAAACCTCATCCACTTGTAATGCCTATTTTGTTGCAACTTACTCTGGGCCCGTATGTACTGTAGTGGCTAGTGATCTATGTGGATTGTTGTCTCCTTTCCCATAAGATAGCGTTTTCACTTCACAACTTGTATCAGGGCATAGAGTTCTTTGTCGTAGGTAGGATAGTTGAGAACCATCCCTTGAAATATTTCAGAATGGTAGCATACATGCCTTCCTTCCTACATCAATATTGCTCCCATAACATATCCACTAGCATTTGTTTCCACTTCAAAGTGCTGTTGCAAGTTTGGTAATGCCAGAAATAATGCTTGATTGATATTCTTCTTTAATTCCTCAAAGGCCCTCTGCTGACCCTTTCCCCACTAGAAACCCTTGCTACTTGTTATGGCATGGAGTGGTGTTGCTATTGATAAGAATGAGGCTATGAATTTCCTCCAGTATTGCGTTGCCCAAACGAAACTCCTGACATCAGAAACCTTAGTAGACACCAATCACTTCATGATGGCCTTCATCATGACATGATATATCTTCAACTCTCATCCACTTATGACATATCCCAAATACACAAAGAATGTTGTGAAAACTCACACTTATTGACATTTGCTAATAGATGTTGCTTCTTTAATGTCTCTAGCACCTTCATCAAATGTGAGATGTGCTCCTTTCAGGGAGTATTGTATATCAATATATCATCCAAACAAATAATAGCAAACGAATCTATGAAGGACAATATATCATTTATTAACCTCATGAATGTTGTTGGTGCATTGCATATGCCAAACAACATGACTAACCACTCATAAACCTTGCCTGGTTTTGTAGGCAATCTTCCAAAGATTTTTGAATTTAAGGCCAGCTTGCTGAAGTATTTGTCTTGCTACAATTAATCCAACAAATCATTTATACCCTAAAAAGGGAGTATTTGTTCTTGAGTGTAATTTTATTTAATATTATGTAATCAATACAAATTCGACAAGTAACATCCTTCTTTAGCACTATGATGATGAGTGACCCACATGTTGAGACACTTGGTCAAATGACACCTTGCTATAGTTGCGGCTAGAACTACTTTACCTCACTTCTGAAACATATTTCTTCTACAACCCTATTGGCACGCTCTGATTAGAGGGCCAACAAAAGGGAAAAAATAAATAAAAACAATACACAACGACTAACACAACTGTAAAACTGGAGATAATGCTACCCTGACAGTGGTGGAAACACAGATAGTGCTGTCACCGACAATGCTGCGCACAAACAATGTCGTGCGCTGACAACGACAAAAACAAAGACTGTGCCACTGTCACAAATAAAACATGACACTCCAAAATCACAACTGCTACCGTAGTACGACTCAAACAACTATAATTAACCAAGGATTGTGGCTGCAAATAAACACACTAAATTGGAAATAATCACAACACTAATTGTAGACACAAAAACTAGTTGCAGAAATACACAAACAACAAAATAAGAATAGCAACAGAATGTATAAAACCAACAAGCTATATTTCACAAGCTAACGTACCAAACACATGGAATTGCAACAAATAAAACCATATTATACCAGAATCACAAGAAACTGCTGCCATAAATTTAACACAACAAAACACCATTTGTGCTTACCGAAATAAATGACACACGGTTGCAGAAATTGAACATATAATAGCTACCGAAATTATGCACAAAGACATCCCTGAACAACAACCTAAAACCAACAATTCACACAGTTAGAACTACTGCAAATAACTCATAATGGTTGTACATGCAAACATAAAAACAATGTTGGACAATAAGATGCTGAAACAAATACAACTACTGCAACTAGTTAACTATGCTACTGTTGCAAAACAATAAGTAACTGAATAGAAAAACATGGCAACAAAATCATTAACATAACGATGCTGCAATTATAAACAAACCAACTGCAAAAAGATTAAAGGGAACAATATATGAACCACAAAACACCGTTGCAAGCAGCCAAAGACTAGAATTCGAACTCCATTAACAGAAACAAAATTTACATCATATGTAGGCCACTCTGCCATGGCGGCAGGGAGGCAGCGTTGCCTTCACACTCTCCCTACGCAACCACCAAACTCTATGCAACACTTCTCCAACCAAAAATACAAAACCAAATCCCTCATTTACATACTCTTCAAAAACCCCTACATAATCCCTAACCCTATGAGTTGGAGGGAATATTTTAACGTTTTCAATAAAAATATCTCATAACTATTTTTCTCTCTGTTACAGATGCACATTACATAACATTTACCTGTCATTTCATTTCATTTACATGCCTTTTACATTCCATCTCCCGTTTTAATTTATGTATTCATTTTACATCTATATGAACAATTTTCCTTTATGAAGAATTCGTTTCCAGATTATTATTCATAGTAAACATTTTTAATCTACGTTTCAAGTCTTGATCAGGACTCGTGGGTCAATTTTATAATTAACCCAAAGTTGCACTTGTGCTCCAACAAGGCCAATGTTTTTCAATGGAGAGTGGAGAGTCCACCAACTGTTGGATTTCATGCTCCACTTCCTTTTGGGTGGTAACCCTTTAGGCTCCTAGAACACATCTTCTAGTTGTTGTTGTTGTTGTTTTTTTTTTATATGTTCCTTAGTACATCTCTCTAGGCATAACTTAGCTCTCATGGACTCTTCTACAGAGTAATTTTCTCTCAAAACAACAAAACATACTTCTTATTAGAACTCATCAACTATTTAGCTTGGTTGGCACTAACCAATTCAACTTGATTTTGTATGCATTGATGATAAATAATTTTTCATCCTTGATGAGGTGGTATTGGTTGGTTATCTACATGAAGATCACATCTTGCATGCACTTATAAGGACACCTAAATACAACCCCACATACATAAAGTGGAACTATATCCAATGAATCTAGTTCGTTAATAAATTCAACACTAATAGAAAATTTGATTCTACAATGTTTAGTTGCTTTTATTCTACCTCCTTGTTGACTCATCCCAATGGATATGGGATGGGATGGTCACAAGTCTCTAATCTCATTTTCTTGACGATCTGGTGCTATGAGATTTTCCTTTAGATCTTAAGTCGAATAGAGAATTCCAAATTTTGTTTTCTTGACTTATATCTTTATAGGGAAGACTTCGATCTTTTCCTCATCTTCCCATTGTTGAAGGCTATTTAGATTCACCCCATTCTGCACTTATGTACAATTAATTTTCTCAACCATGTTGAGCTACTTTACACTTTATTACTTGAGTATGTGGCCATGAGATTTTTCTTCTTACTATCTTTCTTTGGGTTCTTCGAGTTGAGTTCTGGATGTAACTTCCAACACTTTTCTCCTCTATATGACCATCAATGTTACAATGATTATAGTGGTTTCTAGGATCTTTGCATTGGTGTTTTGTGGTTGCTGTCTTTTTGTCTTTTCCCCCTCTCCACCGTTTTGGGTTTAAATAGCGTAAATTGCTTATGCAAATTGCTGTGTAGACTCCATAGATACTTGAGGAGTACATCTTGATTCTTTGGTGAGATACCCAACATTATTTCAATCTTCCTAAATTCCATGGTGTACTCTTGTAAACTATGCCTATGTCTCTGCCTGAAGTAATATAACTGGATCCACTAGTCCTTTATATACCCAATAGGGAAGAATTGTGACTTTATGAGAGCTTTGAAATCCTTTCACGTAGTCATTGGAGTATCTCCCTCTATTCTTAGGGTCTACGGGTGACTTTCCCATTAGGTTAGGCATGACCCTTTAGTTTCAAATGAGTAAACAAAATTTATGTTTTTTTTTTGGTCAAGTTGTTTGTGATCCTCCAGGCTTGACCTGTGGCTTGAGGAGCCGTGACCCAGGGGTATCTAAGCCATCAAAGTCACTCGGGGATCGCACCCGGCTTGGGCTACACCAGCCCTTAGTTGATTGGATTTTTTAGCATGTCGCCTCCCCTTAGCACATGTCACAACCATCCCCCATGAGGTTTGATCTGGGGTCGCCTTGCTGACGAGGCCCATCCTCAACTAGTTGTGCTAGTAGGACTTGACAAACAAAATTTTATGTTATTTATATGGTGAACACTAAAATAAAATTAAACTTGTGTTGTAGCAGAATTTTGCAAAGCCAAAATGGCAAAGACTTTTTAAGCAAACTCCAATAAGAGACGAAAATTAAAGGTGGTTTTTCATAAAAGGAAGTCACCCTTCTCTCAAAGGTCGAGCTAGACATACAACCACACTTGTTGGTAATAAATTATTTATCTTTGGGGTCCGCAATGGCAATTTATTTTTGATGATTTATTGGGTTATTTTATGACTATGACCTAGAACAATGGAAAATTCTAGTTATAAAGGGTTATGTTAAAGTTCGATACAGGGGCACTCATGTTGTAGTTTTGTACCCTTTAGAGAAAAACACCATTATGATTCATGGAGGTCATGGAAACAATGATCCTCACTGGTTGAGGATCTTTCACTTTTTCACACAGGTAAGCAGATTCATTGGAGTGGAATGCAATCGACTTGGTGTTTTGTGTATCCAATCCAAAATCTATGAAATGTTATGTCCCTTTTCATCTCTGGTATGCATATCAAGGGTTTGTTGAAAAATGAAATTTGAGCTCATTCATTTCTGCCATACCATAAATTCGGGACTTTTAGGTCTTTGCTATCATTTATATTTTATTTATTGAATTCCATATTATAGAGAGGGATTATACTCTTTGCAAGAGCTACCATATTCTCTCAGTGTATTAGTTTTAGTTTTTGTTGCAGGGAATGACTATGCTTTCTATATTAGGATGAAATGGAAGGTGAGGTATGGGGAAGGGAAGAGAAAGTGCTTTATATTTGTCATTGGGCTTCACAAAGGGGTCAAACATTTTCCATAATAGTACGAGACATGATGTATTACAAAGGGAAATCAAATTTGTCCTCACTAGAACAACATCAACATCCATAAGTTCAATCATAAAGATACACGAAAATATGGGAATCATATGAATAAGAAATCTATATGAAAGAGGAACATATATTTTCACATATGAAGACCATGCTCATGGAATTGACATTCATAAATAGAAAACGAAGTTGAAATCATGAACCAGTCAAATATTTCTCACAAAATTCGAATTGTTATAACTATCGAGAGCCTTTCATGGTATATCGTTATGGATACCGGCTACCTGAAATCACTGGTGAGAGTTTGGTAGTTCTCATGTTGGCTCAACTGGAAGCTTCTACCAGCAATGGCGACATTTAGTATGATCATTTCTCCACCACAAAGATTCGGGTGGTTGTATTGGAATTGAAGAGCGACTCTACACACTGTTGGAAAGGCAAAGAGGATAAAGACAAAAGAAACACAAATAATTCACACACAATAACACACAAGCTGCGACTCTTCTATTGATCATACAAACTTTATTTAGATTGACTTACAATGAACCCGATAAAGGGTATTTAAACCTTTTCGACTACCGACTTGCTTAATATAACTTGACATGCACATACTCTCTAAATTCATCTATCACTTAAACTCGACTTGAATAAACACTTGCAATGCTCAATTGACTGACTCTCTAATATACAAAACTCTTCATGCGGGAGTAATTAGCTTACTTTAACACTTCCCCTTAATTACGATCGTATGAATCAAAATAACTCAAAACATAACTTAACTCTTCCTTCTAGGCTTACAATAGAAATTGACTCAATTATAACTCAAACACGGCTGCTAGTCTATGTCTTAGCAAGGCTTACACCAACTCAAAATTTTTACAAATTTTAATTTTTTTTTTCTCTGCTTCCAAATTCTATATCCTCAAAATTTCTTCATTCTCTGTTGCACATTCTTGCTGTAGACTTTCTTCACTTGTTGCCGTTGCAATTTCTCTTTGACTTGTCTTGAATTTGTGCCGAAAAAAAAATCTAATCTTGTCTTCTACACCTTCCTCTTCAAATATTCGTTCAACCATAGATTTTTTCCACAACATTGCATCTTCAAACTGTGTTCTTTACTCTGCTTCTTGTGCTTGATATTCCTGAATTTATTTCTGCCATATCTTTCTGTAATATACACATTCAATATCATTATTCACCATTTCATTAAATTATTTTATTCCAGCTGCTACTTTAAGACTCGCATCAATTTGTTCAATTGGCTTTTGAAACCATTCTTCAATGAGATTCAAATCTGCATCAAACTTATTAACAAACTTGCCTTCAAATTTTTCTCCCATGCTATTTTGAGCACCTACATATTCCAAAAAAATGTTTAAAACATATTTATTATGCTCTTCAGTGAGAGCTTCTTCCTCTTCCTCTTCCTTCTTTGCCTTATTTTCCACGGTTTTACAAACCTTTGCTGCTGCAAACATGTTGTCTTCCAATGTTATGTTGTTAGTGGATATTCTCATCAAAATCTCTTCAATCACTTTATTCTCTTCTTGATCATTAGTTGCTGCTAGATCATGTACTGCTTCATGAGAAGTCCCAATTGCTACATATCTTGCTGCTACAAAGGCAACTTCAACCTTCAATGCTTCATCAAACATGGCACTTACCATATTACCATAATCAATCCTTGTTTCAAAAAATAAAACACACATATCATCAACATAATGTTCATCCACCCTATGGCAGGATATCTGAGCATGCATGTGCTCATTGTCAGTTTCATTGACAATTTCAACTTTACCAAATTCATCAGCTGTGTCTAGATGCACCAATGCACATCTCACTTTGCGGTCATCACCCACATGTGTTTCATCATAGTGGGATTCACCATCTTCCACACCATCCATGTTACAATGGAGTGCTTGAGCATTGATATGCTCTTGCTCTGTTTCACATACATAGGCTTGAAATTCTCTCTTTGAAATCTCTGTTGCACCTTCTTCATTCATATGCATGCTTGCATAATGGGTTTTACCATCTTCTGCACCATCCATATTACAGTGGAGTGCTTGAGAATTGATATGCTCTTGCTCTGTTTCACATACATAGGCTTTACTTCTCTCTTTGAAATCTATGTTGCATCTTCATCATCCATATGCATGCTTGCGTAATGGGTTTCACCATCATCTGCACCATCCATATTACAGTGGAGTGCTTACGTATTGATATGCTCTTGCTCTGTTTCACATACAAAGGCTTCAATGTTTCTCTTTGCAATCTCTATTGCATCTTTTTCATCCATGTGAATGCTTGCATAATGAATTTCAATTTTATAGTCTTCATGACCATCTTCCACTTTTGGGTGGGATTCTACAAGCTCTATTGTCATTTCAGAGTCTTGCTCATATGCTGTCAGATCTGCGTCTGACTCAACAAATTGTGACGTGACATCTTGCTGCTGCATGTCACTCCCCTTTGCACCAAATTATGCTTCCAGGATCTTCCAAATTCCTTGGAAGTTGTAGCTTTTTCTACCTTGCACATAACCATTTCATCCATTGCTTGATGAATGAAACTCAAGTCTAGGAAATATTTGTCTTCTGCTAGACATCTCAGTTCCTCGGCTACGACTTGAACCTCTTTAAACACGGCAATAATGTTGGTCTCTTATTTTTTATCCCTTTTCTTAGTCTTCTTTAGTCACACTTTATGACCCAAGACTGCTGTCATAGCTACTTGCATGAGGCTATCTTCCATATCACCCCCGAAAAAAAAATATTATTTTTGATATGCGCCCCCGTAAGGCACAATCTTCTCCAAAAAACCTGTCATGCTTGACAAAAACACCAAATTTTTTTGTGTGGAATCATCGACTTTGAAAAGCCCTAAATTTTCTTGTCAATAAAACCCTTTTCTTTTATTAAATACCATGCACCTTCAGTGAAAAAAAAACCTTTAACCAAAAATCCTCTCTATAACTCCTTATGTAAAAACTTTATAAAACAAAATTTATATATCCATTTTATAATTTAAAACCCCTTTTCAATTCATGATAAAATCCTTTTTAAGTCACTTCAAATATATATATTATTTTTATTTTTATAAACCTCCTTTTTAATGCTCACGTGCTTTATGAATAACCTTTTAAAGAAGGTTGATTCGTATATGGTTTTTAAGGAACAAGGTAATACTAAACCAATTTTCGTTGAATTTTATTTTAGCTCTAACGCGTCGGAAGGGTACTGTTGATCATGTCAGCATTGTGTTAAATTCTGACAAACAATCCCCTTTAAACCCCCTCTGTTTGGCCTAAAAAAATCGTTTTTCCGCCTATCGTTCCCCTTTTCTAAACTCAAAATGGCATTAAAAAGGGCAAAAACCCACACTTGAAAATATATATGGTTTGGCACCTTTCGGCTCTAGCCCCTTAGTCTTTTTCTCCACGTAACCTGGGTGTTAGACCAAGCCGCAGCCCAAAAGGCGCTTATCAAATGAATATCGGGCGTGTTCATAACCGTCGATCTGTACAGATCAGATGGCGTTCATTCATCTTTGCCACGCTCGTAGCCTACCTGCCTACCGTCTGATCAAACCGTAAAATCAACGGCCCGGGGTCTATCTATCCCGGTGGTCCCCGCCCCGCATCCACTGTTCAAAACTGCCCGGTATCTATCGCACCGCCTTTCGTAGGCGGGCGGTATTTCTCAATTCGGAGCGATTCCATACATCGCGCGACATGTGGCTCCGTCACTATTCCAAAACCGCTACCTCATCGCGCATTATCGTTTGAATGAGGATACATAGCGATATGCATTATAGCCTTTCGATCTGGGGGTCTCCATCCAACGGTCATCGCACTACAGAGATGCACGGGTGTTAATCCAAGTGTACAGTGCCCCTGGCCCACTGCCCATCGCCTCCGATGCATTCACAGCCGTCGATCTCCTCCTGAGATCAGACGGTCTAGATTTGATCGCCCTTGCCTTAACCCGATCTTCCTCCATGTCACCGTCCCGCCATTTATATATTCCATTCATATGTCATATTTTAATGTTTTACGTTATAACTTTGGCCAGTCCATCCACCATTGTTTCACTGCATTTTTCATCGCCACCCCGCATACTTCCGCCATTTCATCATGCCGCGTTGCTACACAGTCATCCCCACTGCATCGCCGTCCCCATGCATTTGTTTTCTTGACGAGTTTGCGGGTTTTTCAGGTTTACAACGGCGGAAAACTATCATGATTCACAGTCTCTATTACTGTGATAGAGAGCACGTCAAAGGACCATTTTTCAGAGTTGAATTATGAAGAAAGGCCTGGGAAGGTATGCCGACAAGACTTCCATTAAAGTAACAGAGTTAAAATCTGTCAAACCCTCCGGAGTCATTCGAAGCGCCGATTTTGCAATCAGAGACATTACTGTTGCGACAAAGAGTATCAGTGGGAGATCAAAGCATTCAATAACTGCAATTGAAGATTTTGAGCTCGGATTCAATATTTAAATGGCAAAGGTACCATATCAAAGATATCATGGATCACACAGAAGGTACCATGCATAGACAACATTGCCCTCAAAGTTTCATTTCAGCAAAATTTTCTTTCAGGAAAGGACAAAATGTTTATGTGATTTTACTTCTATGTTGTGTTCCTGAAGAGATTTTCACCTAGCGCATTTATTCTAGAAAGCAGGCTACAAAGTATATACAACACTACAGAGTCATCAAGCAGTATGGGCGTGCACGTTTCAGCCATCCTGCCTTTATGAAGCAAATTAAATATTCACCACCTACTCCCTTTTCGAGCTTTCTTTTTCTTCTATAAAGCTCCTGAAGAACAGATGATTTAGGGTTGCAGATTTTATCAGAAAATTATGCAGTGAAAGGATTTTTGTATACATTTTTGTTGAACTCTTGTATGAAGGCTCAGAGCCCATAGGGTCTCAGTGAGGAGGAGTTCCATCTGTTAAGAGGATTCTGGTCTTTTGTATTTCACAGTGGGTAACTTTCTCTCTTATGTGTTATTTTAATGGATCATTTCATTTCATCCATCTTTCCTGTGTCATGTTTTGGAATGCGAGTGGCTCACTGATCTCTGGTATGGATTTATCCTAGTTGATACCCATGCTCGGATTAGTCAAGCGCTTTAAATATGGCTCATGCATGATATTCTGTTTCATTATTCATTCAAACCATATTTCTACTATATTAGTTTCTTTGGGAGGGTGTTTTTAAAACTCTATTTTCATGTATGGATTCTTAGATTGGTAAGCCCATGCATGGTGGTATTGTGTATCTGGATATCAGCTCAAGGACAACTAATATCGTCTCAATATTTCATTCATTGCATACACCTTCTGCTAATTTATTTCTGTGATGTATTTCTGAATTGGCCCTCTTTGCAGTAAGTTGTCTATGAATTGTCTGTTGCTTTTATATTGGAGTTTTGCATGTTGCCTCTACAGTATTCCTATCTCTGTATCAGTTTCTGAAGGTCTTGGTCCCATTCAGATCAATATTCCTTGTTTTACAAGAGATAACATGAGAGCATTTTATTGATGACTCCCTCTGTCATACCATATGCTCCTTGCTATATAAGATGTCCTAGGCACTGGTCTATCACAACTCTAGGCTGTCTCTAGGAGCGACAACAGGTACTATGGTCGCGTGTAACACTCGTCATCGCAGCTAGCCCCACGTTAGTGTATTAATGCTGCGGAAACCAGAGGAGCCTGTGTGCTATTGAAACCTCGCAAGTCCAACACTCTTAACGCGGTTGTTCGCTAAGACCTTCGACGTTATAACGCCTTGTATACCGCTGCAGGGAGCTTTATGGCTTGAATCAAGAGAAACATATTTCTCTTCTCTCACTCACTGATTGCTGTAGATTCGTCCTCTCTCTAAAATCTGATCTTTATGACCTTATCTCTCCGTTGGATCTTTCAATCAGCTCTAATACCAATCTGTTGGAAAGGAAGAGAGGAGAAAGACAAAATAACCACAAATAATTCACACACAATAACACACGAGCTGCAGCTCTTCTATTGATCATAAAAAATTGATTCAGAGTGACTTAAAATGAACCTAGTGAATTGTATTTAAACCTTTTCTACTACCGACTCACCTAATATAACTTGACATGCACATACTCTCTAAATTCATCTATCACTTAAACTCGACTTGACTGAACGCTTTCAATGCTTAGTTAACTGAATCTCTAAATATATCAAAATATTCATGCGGGAGTAATTAGCTTACTTTAACACACACTTGGATAATACATTTGAAACCTTTCAGTGCTAAAGTTTCGATTTGACAGATGGAAGGGGTGGCCCACATATATTCTTGGATGTTGCATAGTGATGAATGGAGGAAATATGTGGTTTGATATTTTTAGGATATATATATATATATATATATATATATATATATATATACTTGTAGTGTCTGCAAAAGCCACTTTCGCCTTCAAACACAGAAGTAATTATTGTAAACCCCTAAGAGTCAATGGGATTTCATCAAAATGAGTCATGATCGAGCAATGACATATGTTTACTTAAGTATTTAGTGATGAATGGAGGAAATTTGTGGTTTGATATGACTCAATGTAGAGAAGATGTTTGTCATTAGTAGCAGTTTACCATTTTCAATTTTTGATCAGATTCATAGAAAGCGCACGAGAAGAAAAGCTGAAGCATAACTACTAAACAAGAGTCCAAGTTGGGTGGTAGCAGGTTAATGGTTTGAACAATCCACAAATGTTGTTACTGGTATGCTCTGTCTACAACCTTTTTTTCATTTTCTCTAGGAGTTTGATAGATACTTGCGGTCTCATCTCGGGTTCTGTTAGTATTTCTACCGGGGTACATACCAAACTGGATGTTTTTTCTTAGTTGTTTATCAGGTACTACTCGTGGAAAGTTTGGGGGTTTTTCTATCCCAATGGTTTTGCCTATCACTTAATTGGTTTCGCTTGTCGTCGGTCTGGGGGACCATCCAGTGGTGTCTCCTCCAAACAGGTTTTGTGGGTCTATGGGTATTCATGGTGTTGGGTGGCTGAGATTTTCCACTCTCGGAGTCCATCCAGATTATATTACTATTGGTTGGTTCTGTTTATGATATATGAGGTGCATTTGTGACCACTGAGGATAGTGACAAATGCGCGGGTGGGAGAACATTTTCAATAGAAATTCCTTGAAGGTGGATATTGAAGTTGACATACAACTTGAACAGAAGAATCTAGTCACCTTATGGCACAAATGGTTAAAATATTTCATCATTTCACTTGCATGAAAGTATGTGAGTTTTCATTTCTGCCATAAGTGGTGAAATTTATTTGGTTACTAGTGCTGCTGTTGCTGGGGTTTTACTACCTCGGTGGGTTGTGCTTCTCCTGCTACTCACTAGTCTGGGTACATCTCTCTGGGTTTTCGATGTTTCAACATTTTCTCTTTTGGTGTGTGGACGACCTGGTTCAGGCGACATTGCACCCATTTTTCCTGACCACGTGGGTGGGTTTGGTCAGATATTTCTACTTGTTAATTTTTTTAGACGTTGTCCCCCTGATTTCAAATTCTCTTTCTTCGCCACCCTGCCATTTTCCATCTATCGCCTGGGGGTGGGTGGGATTCACCTATTGGTGGATCTTTTGAGGTTGGCGCCCATATAAATTCTGAACTCACGCTCCCTTGGATCCTACCCACACATTATTAGACGAGTATATTTTTTCAGTACTTTGGTTGTACTTCTCTAGGTTTTGTTAAGGCATGTATTATTGTTGCATTTTATTTATTGGGTGATGGGACTTTCCCTACATAGATGGTCTCTTTTTGGTAACTTCCCTCTTTTCTTTTATTTATGAATGTTGCAGTGGCATTCTCTAGCCCTTATGGGAAAGTATATTTTTCATTTCGGCGATGTCCTGCATTTCTTCTTGGGATCCATTTCTCTGTCTGAGCCCGCAGTTTCCTTGGTGAGTGGGTATCCATTTTTGGAAACATTTAAGGTACACCGAGGGGTGGCCACTTTCCCTGTTTAATTTCGTTTTACCATTCGCATGGATGAGGTGGACACAACTAACTGGGCGGGGGCTAACTCTGGTGGCTCGCTGGATGTTGATGTGACCCTCCAGGAGGCCTTCATATATGCTACATTGGACGCAGAAAATATGGTTTTATATCGCTCAAAGTCTCATCTGGTGGGCTCACACGATGCTGCCCCTGACTCTTTTCATGATGGAATGCTGCCTCTTGGTCACCATGTAACATAATTTCCTGGAACTCGACACATGCCTGTTTCATTTGATTCTTGGGGTCATCGGTAGAAGCCCATCCGAAGCCAGACAGAGACAAAAATCCTTAGTTTTGGACATGATGTATTATGGGACAGAGTTGCGAACCTATAGAATCACACTCTTGTTGGTTGTTGGCACTGCTATGAAACCAAAGATCTTGATATGAATGGTTGGGTTGCTTTGCAGTGGACTCTACTCCTTCAATATACTCCCAAGGTTAGTAGATTTCTCAACCACTGGTTCTCCTTTAATTTTATCCACCGGGAGGATGCTGAGTTGATTTTATTGCATCCTTGGGTTCGTAGGCGTGGTTTCTTACAACTCGATCGATGGTATGTGGGTTTTAACCCACTATTGGACACTCCACACAAAAAACTTGTTTGGGTAAAGTTACCCAGTATTCCACTTGAATATTGGACCAGTCAAGCTTTAACAACGATTCATAAGTTCTGGTATATGGACCCCCAAATTATGGGTGCTAGAGACAAGAGGGTCGGATAGATTCTTGTGGAGATCAGTTTTACAGGAGGTCTTCTGGAGAATATTGAGCTGGAATGGGATTCCTGTAGGTTCTGCCAACATCTTGATTATTGGGGCATTCCTTTCCGGTGTTTACCGTGACATCACAAGGGTACCTTTTTGATCAGTGCCCGTAGCGATTTATACACATGCACATGAATTGTGTGGAAAAGCGTTCTATTCCATTGGACAAGAAATTTGGTCGTGGTACCTCCGGTTTGGGTCTAGGTAACATATCCTCCTTTGACGATACTTTTATGCATAAACCGTATACTCAGTATGAACCATCATCATTGTATCCTCCTCTCCACATCTTTTTGTGCCATCCCATATTGGGGGTTGGGGGATTTTACTGCTCCAGGTCTCTCCATCCCCCTGGTGAATCCTCCCTCCGATGCACCCGGCCCTGATTTGATCCGCCTGTTTACTTCTATGGTGGATCCTTTGTCTATCCCTGCTGCATCCTCCCATCCGCCCATTTTGAATGCCTCCCTGGGTCTCGACCCCCCACTCTTTGTCTCCCAGTCCATCCCCCCTCCTCATGCACCTGAGTCGACTGCTCCTTCATCACCTCACAATTCCATTGGCTGTGACTTGGAATTCCTTATTTTAAACCCTATTATGAATCTTTTCTCTCTTACTTTCCATAAAGGGAAATACCCTATCTTCTCCCCTATCGTCAACCCAAACTCTGCTCGAAACATTAACACTCATCGGAGTGGTGGGAAGGGTCGATGTTGCCATTGAGGAAAACTCTATGGTGCGGAACTACTTGGTGATTTGTCTAGTCTGAATGCTGTAAAAATTGTGGATTCTTCCTCTACTGGGTCCCTTAGAGAATTCGTTCCCTTGGGTATTGTCTTGAAATGAATATTATTTCTTTAAATATGCGTGGTTTTGGGGATGCCACAAAAAAATATTCCCTTCATTTTTTGTTTCAGGAATACCGTCCAATCTTAATACTCATACAGGAGACGATGGCCGATGCTGCCCGGGCTATCTCCTATTTTCACTCCATTGCACCTACTTGGCATGTAGTTGCAGGATTCATATGGATTATCTAGGGGATTTGGTGCACTTTGGGACCCATATTAGGAAAATTTCAGGGCCCATAATTTTTTTTTGGGGATTCTATTGTCTCGATGTTTTCGTGTTTTGAAGGAGTGACTCCATGTTTGCAATATATATGTACCATATGAGGGTCGTCAAGTGTTTTGGGATTGGATGGGAGCCTCATAATTGCTAAATATTTCCTCTGTTATTATTGGTGGGGATTTCAATGCCACACTACACAGTGAGGAGGTATGGGGCGTTGGTGGTCACAACGATCCATTGGAAAACAGGTTGCACAACCTTTTTGATGTGAATCACTTGTTGGATATATTCCCTGACCCTATGGTGCCTACTTGGTGTAATGTTAGGAGTGGAGATTCATATATTGGTAAGAGGCTGGAAAGGTTCTTGGTCCATCATGGTTTGTGTGATGTCCTAGGGAACCTCATATCACATGTGGTACAATCTATTCTTTTGGATCATTGTCCAATTATACTTCAATGGCTGACAAAGCCTGTAAAAAAGGGAATGCCCTTCAAGTTCAATCAAACTTGAAATACCTCATTTCAAAGCATGTGTCCAACACCCGGACTCTATATGAAAACATGCAAACATGTCGACGATGGAACGCATCTCCATTAAATTAAAATCACTCAAAAGACAGGCTAGAATATGGGAGCGACGAAAGAAAGAAGCCTTATTGTGGAAACTGAAGCTTCTTTTATCTGAGATTTAGGTGATAGGGGTACATTTCTCCACTCAACATGTAATATTCCCAATTAGCAATAGCTAATTGGAAATATTAATTTTTGACTACTTTACTTTAATAAAGTTAAGTTAGAAATAAAGTGGGTGAAGAGGGACACTTAACTCACACTTAGGATAAAACCATTTCATAAAGTCACTTGAGAGACATGATTAATTGACAGCGTGGGGCCTAGAGGTAGAAGTGGCAGCATGGGGAAGAGGACAACGTGGGCAGTGTGGGCCCAAGCCAGCACAGAGATAGAGGGACAGCGTGGCTCAAGGAGACAACATAGTTGATGCTGGGGCCTAGGTGAGAGCAAGGCTCTCAAAACATAAAAAGGGAGAGGGTCTCCTCATTTGGTTCATTATGATTATGCATCTATGTTATTTGTCTTCTGACATTGAGCACGCTTGCTATTGAGTAAAGTCTGCACGTACTGTTCAGTACACAAGGTGTCCCCATGCGGAGATCCCAACCTCAGCCCCGGGGGACTTTGAGTGCCTTCTCGGGTGAGGAGTTCCATCTTGTTTTTCCAGAGAGAGTTGCAACAACCACAGCTGGGAGCATCCACTTGAAGAGACAACACAGTCAGTGAGAGGGAGGACGCAGTTTCTAAAGGAGGTGATTTCGGATTGAGGGGCTATCAGGGGATTCAGCCCGGGAGAGTTGGAAAGGGATCAACCCTACCCTATTCCATCATTTTGGTAGAGTTTGAGGCCATTATTTGCAGCAGATTATTCATGGCCAACGTTTACCCTTGGGACAACGTGGTACCTCAAGGGAGGTCATTTTCGAAGGTCAGCCATTTCTGAAAAGCTCTCTAGGATTTTCTGGGTATTAGGTGGAGAGGCCATTCCCAAAGTTTCAAAATTTTCCGAGGTGGGGAGCAACCCCAAATAGTCATTTCATTCCAGCGATAGCAGTAACACAGTAGCAGCACCAACAACATTGGAGATTATGCAGTCATTGAGGGAGCAGCCATTCTGGGATATTTTCTGAGAGTATTTCTACGCTTGCTTAGTGCAAGCCAAGGTGCTATCGTTCTGATCACCTTTGTACTCATTTAATCTTTCAGTATTAATAAAATGGCTTAGCGTTTTCCATATTGTCTATTGTTCATGTGATGTATCTCTAGTCGCTGTAGTTCTTTGTTTATATGCTTTATATTTCTATTTATTTATATTCGGAATATTACAATGGTATCGAAGCTCATAGACTTGGCTCAGCCTGTGGAGAAGATTGTCTATGACACCAGCAGGAAAACCATACATTTTTTACCGAGGGAGGAAGTATAAAGACCAAGAGCGGAGGTTAGAGACCACTTTCGGGGAAGGTGATTGCGTTCCGGTGGTGGATGCAAAAGAGGAGGAACCAATGGCGAAGGAAAGAGATTATAGGAAGGAGTTCAGTGAACTTCTCCTCAAATCAGTGAAAGATTTGTCGAGGCAGATATAAGAGATGGGTCAAAGGTTCAATGCATAATCTAGATAGTGTGAAACCCCAAGGGGTTTCCATATCGGAGAGGGATCGGGCACATCCCGTCATTTTCAGGAGCACCTCATAGCGCAACAGATGACATCACATACACCTCCACGTTCCACAATGCCCAGATTCCTTGCCGCAGACACTGGGGTAGGAGCACAACAGGAGCAGGAACCGACACACATGGGAGATTATTTTTCCGAGTATCATTCCTACGAACAGGAGTTTAGAGATTCCCTCACATTCCATGATTTCGTACAGCTCAAGAGGGACAACAGACCCCGCAACCATCACAGGGGGAACATGCATTCTTAGGAGGGGGATGTACAACGCACGGTAGGTAGATTTTATCTACCAACATTTGATGGGTCCACCAAGTTTTGGCAAAGGCTTAGGTGGAGAAGTTGGATGTATATTTCCAGCTTAACCAGATGGCAGAGACAGAGGCCATCAAGGTGGCAGCGCTGCACCTGGAGGGCGAGGCCCATGACTGGTGGTTTCATGGGATGGCTATGCTGGGAAACTCAGGAGTGACAATATATGTCGAGTTTACATGGAGGCTGATAGAGCGATTTGATTAGAGGAATCCAAAGGAGCACTTTGTTGAGCTGACTAAGCTCAAGAAGACCAGGAGTCCAGACACATACATCTCAAAGTTCTTGAGACTCTCCGTGATGGTGCCTGATTTATCTGCAGCCCGGATGATCTATATGTTCATCGATGGATTGGAAGAGCCTCTACGGGGGCTAGTCAGATCGATGAGGCCAGCTACACTCCATGACACAGTTGGGAGGACTCGGGATTTGCAGGATGCACTACCCCGGACTAGAGCTCCTTTTCCCAGAGACCGGCATTCTAGCCGAAGGGGAATAACATGAGGGTTTCACCTCCAAAGGGGAACCAGAGCAGAGGGCCCTTGGATGATGAGGCCAAGAGAGATTTGAGGTGGAAGAGGCCATGTTTCACATGCCAGGAGCCATGGGCACCAAGACACCGTCATGCCGTGGAGAAGGCACATTACATCGAGGTTTTCTTCGACAGTAGCAAAGAAGAGGAGTATGCGGAGATAGAGGCAGGAGGCAGCAGCACATCACAGAGGGGATATCATCTGCCACCTCCACCACCAGGAGTGGGAGGTGCGACATTTGCACCTATCAGGGGAGCCCTTGCTTCTTTGCGAGGGGTTCCCAAATACTTGACACTGCGTCAGGGACAACGTGTTTCAGTATTAGTGGACAGTGGGGCCACCCACAATTTTATTGATGCCCAGTTGGTAGAGCGGAGGGGCATACAAACAGAGAGTTTTGATGGGTTTTTGGTATTGGTTCCAAGTGACAGGACCATGCAATGTGCCAGGTATGTGCCAGCCTTGGCAGTGACTATGGGGACTTACACCCTGACATATCACTTCTTCGTGGTGGACATTCTGGACACCAACGTGATATTGGGGGTGCAGTGGTTGATCACGTTGGGGAAGGTCACCACTGATTGGGAGACCTTGGAGATGGAGTGGACGGATAAGAAGACTGGGAGGCACGAAAAGATTCGGGGTATGCACACTTATCCACCACAGACAGTTTCGACACACTGGATGGAGGAAAATTTTCGGAAGGGAGACATAGAGTGGCAGTGGAGCTGCGTGTTTCAGAGGTAGGATCTACAGGGTAGGCCATACACCCAGATGTACAATCCATTTTAGATAGATATGCCACGTTTTTTGGAGAGATACCACCAGGGCAGCCACCAGATCGGGGATTTGAGCACACGATTGAGCTGGAGTAGGGCATCCAGGCTGTCATCACTACACCATATAGGCAACCTAAGGCCTATCGAGATGAGATTGAGAGGGCCATTCATGAGCTCTTAGCTCTTGGGAACATTCGTCCTAGCACTAGCCCCTTTGCTTCTTCAGTGGTATTGGTGAAGAAGAAGGACGACACATTGAGGATGTGCATTGACTACTGGGCCCTCAACAAGAAGACCATGAAGAACTGGTACCCCATCCCACAGATAGATGAGTTGATGGATGAGCTGAGGGGATCAAATTTCTTCTCAAAGATTGACTTGAGATTTGGGTACCATCAGATTCTCTTGAGGGAGCAGGATATTCCCAAGACCGCTTTCAGATGTCATTACGGTCACTTTGAGTTCTTGGTGATGCCCTTTGGGCTGACCAATGCTCTGACCACTTTTCAATCATGCATGAATCACATCTTTTGCAGTCACTTGAGGAAGTTTGTGTTAGTGTTTTTCGATGAAATCTTGATCTACAACAGGACATGGGAGGAGCACCTACAACATATTGAGGTTGTATTGCGCATATTGGAGGAGCAACAATTTTATGGTAAGTTCTCCAAATGCGAGTTTAGGCTAATAGAGATGCTCTACTTGGGGCACATCATTGGGGTGGACGGAGTGAGGATCCATGAGGAGAAGATCATGTCCATTAGGGATTGGCCAGAGCCGAAGAATGTGACAGAGCTTTGGGGGTTTGTGGGTACTGCATCTACTACTGAAAGTTTGTCAAGGAATTTTCTGAACTTGCTGCACCCCTTACAGACCTTACCAAAAAGGGGGCATTCATTTTGAATGATACAAGGCAGAGGGATTTCGATAGACTCAAGGAGGTGATGAGCAACTGTCTGGTTTTGGCATTGCCAAATTTTACGCAGCCCTTTGTCCTAGAGTGCGATGCATCAGGGGAGGGGATAGGCGCAGTTTTGATGCAGGGAGGCCACCCCATAGCTTTCGAGAGCCATAATATATTGCCACATGAGAGGTTGTGTGCTATATACGACAAGGAGATGTTGGCCATCATGCATGCATTGGCCAAGTGTTGGCAATACCTGGTGGGGAACAGGGTCAGAGTGAGAACATACCACAACAGCCTCCGATTCTTTCTAGAGCAGAAGTAGTTGTAGGAGAGACAAAAAAAGTGGGTTAGCAAGATCCAAGCATATGATTTTGACATCGAATATGTCAAGGGGAAGAAAAACGTGGTGGCCGATGCACTTTCACATAGACCGACAACGTTGTCCTTGATGAGTTTGGATACAGACTGGAGGGCTCAACTTTTGGTAGAGTACTCCAAGGACCATTTTTCTTGTGAGGTGTTGGACGGACATGTTACAGATGACAGGTACTGGGTGATGGATGAGGTGATCTAATTCAGGGATAGGATCTTCTTGACTGAGAGCTCAAAGCTTAAGGAGAAGATATTGCATGCCTCACATGAGTCACCATTATCAGGCCACCAGGGGTTCACCAAGACCTATAGGGCCATCAGAGAGAGGTTCTCGTGGAAGGGCCTCAAGGAGGACGTACTCCGACATGTCAGGGAGTGTGAATTTTTCCAGCGCAACAAAGGGGAGATGAACCATCCGACGGGGTTACTGCAGCTTCTTCCCATACCTGAGGGGGAATGGGAGAGTATTTCAATGGATTTCATCACAAGATTTCCCACTGTACAAGGCAATGATTGCATATTTGTAGTTGCTGATCGGCTGACAAAGTATGCACATTTCTTTGCCATATCAGCACGTTACACTGCAGCACATGTGCCAGAGTTATTTTTTAGGGATGTTTTCAGATTGCATGGTCTCCCGAAGACCATTGTCAGTGACAGGGATATCGCTTCATGGGTGGGTTTTGGCAGGAAATTTTTCGTTTGGTGGGCACCAAGTTGACCTCGAGCACTAGTTATCACCCACAGACGGATGCGAAAACAGAGATAGTGAATAAGTGGCTGGAAGGCTACTTGCGAAACTATGTCAGCAGGTAACAAAAGGCATGGTTACGATGATTGCACTTGGGGGAGTACTGTTACAACACCACCCACCATATGTCTACCAATATGTCACCATTTTATGATTTATATGGATATCATGCTTTGTCGTTTGCTGATGTGATGTTTGGTGCTAGCAAGGCCCCTAGGGCAAAGGATTGGATCCAAGAGAGTCAGGATATACTCTGGGCTCTTGAGGATAACATAGCTACAACACAGAATCAATAGAAGCTATATGCCGATAGAGGACGGGTTGAGAGGCAGTTCAAGGTAGGGGACTTGGTCTACCATATCAACAATCCATGCTGAATCAGAAGGGGGATAAGAAACTCAAGCCCTGCTTCTATGGACCTTACAGGGTGACACACAGGATTGGAGAGGTTGCATATGGGTTGGAGCTGCCCACTGGTAGCAGGATTCATACAATTTTTCATGTGTCATGCCTGAAGAAGGCACTGGGACATCAGGTGACTGCAACTAAGGAGCTCCCACCCACAAATGATGAGGGGCATCTAGTGCTACAGCTGGAGGCCATTATTGACACTAGGGAGAGACAGTTGTGGAGCAGGACAGTCAGAGAGTACCTGGTGAGATGGAGGAATCTATCAGATGAGGATGCCACCTGGGAGAGTGAGAAGATTTTGCAGCATCCATCATTGCAGTTGCTTGAGGACAAGCAATGTTTTGCTGGGGAGGACTGTAATATTCCCAATTAGCAATAGCTAATTGGAAATATTAAATTTTGACTACTTTACTTTAATAAAGTTAAGTTAGAAATAAAGTGGGTGAAGAGGGACACTTAAATCACACTTAGGATAAAAACGTTTCCTAAAGTTATTTGAGAGACATGATTAATTGAGCATGGGGCCTAGAGGTTGAAGTGGCAGCATAGGGAAGAGGACAGCGTAGGCAGTGTGGGCCCAAGCCAGCGCAGAGATAGAGGGACAACGTGGCTCAAGGAGACAAATGCAGTTGATGGTGGGGACTAGGTGAGAGCAAGGCTCTTCAAACATAAAAATGGAGAAGGTATTGGTTCATTTTGATTATGCATCTATGTTATTTGTCTTCTAACATTGAGCACACTTGCCGTTGAGAAAAGTCTGCACATACTGTTCAGTACAACAGGTGTCTCCATGCAGAGATCCCAACCTCAGCCCCGAGGGACTTCGAGTGCCTGCTCGGGTGAGGAGTTCCATCGTTTTTTGCCGGAGAGAGTTGCAACAACCACAGATGGGAGCATCCACTTGAAGAGATAGCGCAGTTAGTTAGAGGGAGGATGCAGTTTCTGAAGGAGGTGATTCCGGATTGAGGAGTTATCAGGGGATTCAGTTCGGGAGAGTTGGAAAGGGATCAACCCTACCCTATTCCATCATTTTAGTAGATTTTGAGGCCATTATTTGCAGCAGATTATTTAGGGCCAGCGTTTACCCTTGGGATAGCATGGTACCTCAAGGGAGGTCATTTTCGGAGGTCAACCATTTCCGAAAAGCTCTCTGGGATTTTTTGGGTATTGGGTGGAGAGGCCATTCCCAAAGTTTCACAATTTTCCGAGGTGGGGAGCAGCCCCAAATAGTCAGTTCATTCCAACAGTAGCAACACCAACATCATTGGAGATTACGCAGTCATTGAGGGAGCAACCATTCTGGGATATTTTTTGAGATTATTTCTACGCTTGCCTAGTGCAAGCCAAGGTGCTATCATTCTGATCACCTTTGTACTCATTTCATCTTTCAATATTAATAAAATGGCTCAGCGTTCTCCATATTGTCTATTGTTCATGTGATGTCTCTCTAATTGTTGTAGTTCTTTGTTTATGTGCTTTATATTGATGTTTATTTCTATTCAGAATATTACACAACAACTGTATGGACATCTCATGGACCGGCTCAAACATTTGGAGTCCAGAAAGAAAGAAATTCTGGCGATCCAGGAATCCTCCAGGAGACTAAAGAGTCAGGCTATTTGGATCGAGGATGGGGATCGCAACACTAAAATTTTCCATAATTATGCCAATAATAGGATGAACCGCAATGAAATCTGGCATATCAAGGGGGTATATGGAGTAGTGGTATATACTCATGCAAATATTTGTCGGGAAGATGTCAAATATTTCCAGAACATTTTCAGTGCTCAGGAAGAGACCCAGATCTAGGATCTACTTTGGGGGGTGTAGGAATTCCCTACTATGTTTGATGCAGAGGAAAACCCATAAATTTTCATACCGGTCACTTTGGAGGAACTTCATTCTGTATTAAAATCCTTTGTCAATGATAAATGTCCTCACTCGGATGGATGGATGGTGGATATATTCTTCCACTTCTTTGACCTTATGAAATCTGATCTATTGGTGATGTCTGAGGAATCACAGATACAACACACTATATCGGGGTCTATTAACTCCACATTTATCACCCTTGTTCCCAAGGTCTCGACTCCGACCTCTTTCTCGGATTTCCAACTGATATCTCTATGCAACATTACATATAAACTCATTTCTAAGGTAATTGCAGAGTGGATCCAGATATTTCTTTCTGTCCATATTTCGGCTGAACAATTTGGTTTCCTCCCTAAATTCTCCATTCGTGATGCCATTGCTATTACAAAATAATGTATTCATTCTATTCAAAAAAAGAAGCTTGAGGCATTGGTGATGAAGCTAGACTTACAATGAGCATATAACTGTGTTGATTGTTCTTTCCTTCGTATTGTTCTGCAGAAGATTGGCATTTCTATTCAAATCATTGAGTGGATTATGGCATGTGTGACATATTCATGGCTAACGATTCTCATCAATGGTTTTCCCATTGATTTCTTCTGTGCGGGTCAAGGTTTGAGACAAGGATTCTCACTCTCACCTCTCCTCTTCATACTTGTCATGGAAGGGATCGGTAGAAAGATAAAGTGGGCTAATATGGAGGGCATTTTCTAGGGTGTGCAGATGAATAGTGAGGTTTGTATCACCCACATTTTTTTCGTTGATGATATATTTTCCTTAGGCATGTTGTCTGCAACACAATGGGAGGTTTTGTTTCATATTTTCTGTCGTTTCAAACTGGCCTCTGGATTGATCGCGAGTGGTCATAAGTATTTTCTAATATAGTCACTTGGAGATATGGAGAATGTAACAACTCCCACTATTTTTTTTTGTGTACTCTATTATCTCCTTGGTTTCCACCACACATTATCTCTATGACCCTATGCCATTATCATTTTTTATGTGATCATTATCATAATTTATTTTATCACACATATGTTGTCCCATTAACCCCATGTATATATTTTTTTAACCAATGATAATCCTTACTAAAACCCTCATTTGAGGCTCAACTACCTCATTTATTTATTTCACTCTAAACATAGCCATACTCAATTTAATTACTATATCACTATGCCTATACTACTATCTATTCATAACCCCTCTTAAATCATTATAATTATAAATGTTTAACCCCTTACCATACCTATAATTATTAAACTCTTATCCAAATGATTTACTCTTATCCATACCCATACTTATGGTACTTACCTTACCTCATATCAAAATAAATTGGAATATGTATTACATTGTGGCAAGTACGAATTATGTGTATAACTTAATTTTTTGGTTTAAATTAGCATACACCATGTACTGAGCTGGCCCATTACTAGATGTCCATGTGGCCACTTCACGTGGGCGTCACATGGCCCGCTTGTCACTTCGAAGTTCCACTTGTACGTGGATGATGTGTTGTTATGATCAACAGTGGAGATCTTGTAGGAAAACCCTAAGGGTTTTGACTACCGAATTTGGGTTTCCTTTTGTCATTTCGTCATTTTGCGCAACTGCCTTGGGCTCTGAGCTCTTCGCCATGGTAGCCTGAAACTCTGTCAAGTTCTTATTTCAGAACGAAGGATTTCATTCTTTGCGGTGGCTAGAGGCTACATTTGTATTTTGCAACGAAAGGGGCACTACTGTGCGTGATCTTTACTCTGGTTTATTAGAAAAAATGTTAGTTTATGATCTCGATAGAAGTTCTACCTCCACCGTCTGCAGGGTAAGTCATTTCATTAATTTATGTTGGTTCAATTTCATGCTTTTATTCTTTTTTTTGAGGAATATGGTGTTAAGTCACCTCTGTTGGGTTTTTGCAGAGGAATTGGCGAAATGTGGAAGGCAACTTTGTAGGAATTCGACACTTCCTCCCACGCTTCCTCAGGTAGGTTTTTAACTTAGTATTTATGGGTTTTCATTTACTGTGTAATTTTCATTCCGAGGTATGTTATAATGACTGTGTTATTCTTTCTTGGCAGAGAGGATATGCTACCTACTGGATTTTGAATTTTTGTGTTGTCTCTTAACAATGCCTCGACTATTCTATCGCTCAACTACTTTCTACGTACATAGAGGTAAGCCCTTGTCTTGACCCTCTCGTACTATTTGAAATGTCGAGGGTTTTATTTTTGTTTGTGACCCTAAATTCTGGTTTTTCTTGAATGACATTCGTTATTGGCATTCCCAGATTTCTGATTTCCTTCATTTTCTTTCCAGATTTTCAATTTGGGAATTTTCAAGTTAATTCCCGACTGTATGATTAATAGTTTAAGAAAATTCTGTTAAATTAGGAACCACTGTCCTAATTTTATTTCTTTGTGTTCCAAATTGATTTTACTTCAGTTGTATTTGATGTTTAAATGGTCAAAATATTCAGACAAGTTGCCCTCACTCAGGGCCCTCATGCATAAGATGGTGCCTCCCCTGTCTCTGTGTGTTTTTCGATTTACACTATTTGTTTGGTACTCCTTACGCAGGGTATCCCCTGTTGGTAGAATTGATTCATTTTTTCTTATCGCAATATTCATGAATATTCCAGGTTATTAATTATGCTATTAACCTTTCTATTTCTACCTTTCCATTACTGTAATTTCTATTTGTAATATTCAACTTCAGATATTTACTGTGAGGTTCGAGTTGATCTTGTCTTTGGATTGATAATCAGTTTCAACGATGGTTCTGTCCTTGTTTCATTCTTTATAAAATTTCCTTCAATCGCAACTTAAGTACAACATATAAATATGAGTTTGTTATACGCTGTCCTAAGACTGCGTGAATATATTGAAATTCTACTTCTGGTTTCTCACACTATAGATAGGCCTTGTTAATTTATAATAATTACATGTTTAAAATTTGTCTAAGTATTCCTTTATGGAAATTCTGGATTCATGTGACTTTTATTTTCTATACTATCCTCTGTCCTACATAGTACCCTAGTCTATGAGGTAGAGGAATGTGTATTTTCCAGAATTTCGTTTACCTGTGTGTACGAACTTCTGGGTGTGAGTGCGTCAACAACCCTACTCATTCTGTAATTTAAATGTTCAAAATGTTAAATATAAATGAGGTCTAACATTTTTATCTTATTCATATTCATCATTTAGAATGGTTTGGATGTAATCATATACATTCTCGTGGTTCTATATTTTCCTTGTTTGTAAGGATTCTTAACATAATTGGGTTTCATTCGTTCTCCTTCGCTAGATTCGAATGAATTTGGATTGCACTTAATATTTTGGTCATGATGTATGAATGTGAAATATGTTATGGAGTTTATGTGCTGAGATTTTTAATAGCTCATTAGCATCCCTTCTACACAAGGACTTCTATGCATAATATACATATAGGTATTCTCCATACCTTATTTCTTGTTTAGTAATTGGTGAAATATGCGTACCACACCCTTACTGTAATACACAACCTTTTCACACAACTTAATCTTATCATGAGGTTTGCATCATACCCTTTGTATCTTTGATTCTTTTCTTACTTTTGCTAATCACATTTAACATTGTAATTTTTTCCAGAATTCATTAATTGTTTTTCCATTTAATTTTTCAATCTAATATGGTTAACCTCTTACCCAAATTTATTCCTTCTTGCTGAACCTGGAGCCACATGTACCAATATGTATCTCCTTCAGGTTAGTTCACTCCTAATTTATTTCTATTTATTATTCTTTACCCTTATTCCATTGTAGTTAATTTCCAACTTACTCACATCTCCCCTACTATATGTGTAGGTGAAGGATAGAGTTATAGAAGATCAACCTCAGGTAATATACTTCTCCCCTTTTATGTATATATCTGTATTCATATACATAAAGTAGAAATATTAATTTAATGTTACTTTAATTTATGAACTAATTTTAACTTGATTTTATGCAGGTTTGTCATCAACTTAGCTGATTTGATAGTTCATTGGTTCCCTTCCCAACTCGAGCTAACAAAGAATCCCTTCCTTCTCAGGTTGGTTGCGGTACCGTTCAAAATTTTATGACATGTACTTACTTCCGCATTTTTTCCATTTGATATTAAGACCATACTGGTCAAGACATGATTGCTTTTTGGTTTCAATGTATAATTCCCAATTTTGTAGAGTCCTGTAACATTTATGTCCTCAACTCTTTTAATAGGATTGATATTTACATTTTATGTATATGAAGTTTAACCACTATATATTTTTATGTGTCATATACTATGATGGTTTATCATGATAAATATGTATACATCTTTTTGGCATACATATCTTCCGATCTGAGTTATCCATTTGTTTAATATCTTTGTTTTATTCGTCAGAATATAAATGTTCTTTGTTTTACATTACTTGCTGTAATTTACATCAGCTTTGTTTAATTTGTTGTAATATGATATTTGGTGCTACTACAGCTGTTTATACTATCATGTCTATATTTATCTTACTTTCGACAAAGTTTAGTACTCTTTATTCATTATTACTAGTAATACTTTACAACTAGTTTATGCAATTATACTTATTAATAAACATCAGATTTAGACCTCTTTCCGGGTTTAGAAATTATGATTGTTTATCTAATAGAAGTTGCTGAGCATGTGTAACATGAATAGAGACTTAAATATATTTAATTACAGATGAGACTCTATCAAATACACATAGCAAAATGGACACTATACAGTACACAGATAAACATTTACTTAGCTTTATAAAACTAATTCTAAGAGTTCCTTTACTAATAGAATTCGACAGAGACCTGTTCCTCATATTTATTATTCTTATGAGAAATTTTTCTATAAATTCAGATTCATTCCCAATCCTTAACAATTAACTAAATTTGAAATTCATGATAGACATATAGTGAGAATCACAGGAATCACATACCACTGCGTAAAGACTGTTTTCCTCCCAACCACGAGCTTATTCCACAGCTCTCCCCCGAGCAAAGACTTATGTTCCCCAGTGTAGAAAACCACTTTGTCACACTAGTAATGGCTTATTTAAGCCTTCTTTCCCTTAGCCTGTTTCCATAACGATTTCCCGTTATTATGGGATGTTGTTTCCCATAGCCTAGGTTTTTTTTTTTTTTTTTCCACAAAAGCTTCTTTTAAAACTATCTTTTCCTCAGCCTAGTTTTATTCCTACTTCTTCTGAGTAACTTTCCACTTTACTGAGGATTTTATTAGATATTTTTCTCATCTAATAAAATTTATTTATTTAATTTTTTCTCCAAGGATTTCTGGAGAGTTTTGGGAAATTCTGGGATTCTAGTCCATCCTCATGGATAAGAATTATTGGTCTCCATTACTCTGTCTTTACACATTAATATTAAATCCACAGTTATTTATTAATTTCAAAAATAACACGTTCAAACACAATTAATCCCTAGGTCCACTTGAACCTTAAGATTATTCACTAAATATAAAAGCTGTAAATAGGGGTATTACAAAGGATATTCAAAAGATTGCAGACATATTTGGGGTTGGATACAAACCCCTTCAGGAGGGGTTTAAAAATATGGGATATAGGCTTAAGCCTAATAATTACAGGATTCAGGACTGGTCATGGTTGTTATTGAAATTCTAAAAAAAAAAATTGTTGTTGGACACATCGGGCTCTTTCTCTGGGTGGTTGTTTCACGCTTATACAATCAGCCCTTCAACAACTAGATAATTATTGGATGCACCTCTTCACACATCCATCTAAAATTGTTTCTGAGATCAAAAATATATTAGCACGGTTTCTATGGTCGGGCTCGACGGGTAATGGTAAATTCGACCCGATGAAATGGGAATGCATTGCAAGACCCTGTGACCTTGACATATGGGGTATCATTAAAAAAAATTATTTGTGAAGTCCATTATTTTAAAATTCATGTGGCATGTATTGTTTGGTGCAGGCATTATACAAAAAATCTTCCCCGAAAAATATCTTAAGGACAGGCCTTATGCAGAATGGTTTCGTCAGGGAGAAATCTACATCAGACGCGGCTCATACATTTGGCTCAATTTTCAGAAATATAAAACACACTTTCTTCAACGTATAATGTGGGTTTTTGGGGGAGGTAATCAAATTTTGATTGGTTGTGATTGCATCGTGGGTCTGGAGGCAGATAATTGTCTTCCGATTCAACTCCTAATTGTGTTACATCAACGTGGTATTTTCTTTTTGGGTCATGTGATTGAAGGTTGGATTAGGACTCATCTGGACTTGAGGGAGGCATCTCAGCTGGGTTTGTCGGGGCCTAATGCACTAATATGGAGCTCCTACCGAAATTGTTTAAGGGGTGCCGGTTTATGCCAATATCCCGAGGGTGATTTCCTCAGTTGGGTGGGATGCCTACAAGAGCACATGGTGGTGGTGGTAGGCTGTTATAGATATTTAACACACCTAGATTCTGAATACTCTCCTCACGCTTGGTTCAAAATGATATGGAAGTTACATGCCCTATTAAAAATCATTATGTTTTGTTGGTTGGTATGGTAGAATCGCATACTCATGACTTGGGGTAACCTGTGCAAACGTGGTTTTAATGAACCAGGCTGCTGTGTCCTCTGTCGTGGGGGAAAAAATCAGTAACTCATCTGTTCCTACATGGTAATGTTGCAATTAATATTTGGTATATTATTATATCTTCTTTAAATATATAATGCAGGGTCTTTCTATTGATCAAACATTGCTTGATACGGGGAATTTTTGGGAGGGGCCCTCAAAAGTTCATTCCGCGGTTCATTTCTTGGGAAATATGGAAGGCGCGTAATCATCACATCTTCCGGGGATCGCCGATATGTGTGCATATAATATGTGCAAAAAATTCTCATGGTTGGAGAAAATGGTACATAAGAAAATACACATCCAGGACATGTCAAAGCAGTTCTCGAATCCATGCATTACACTCCTAGCAGGCTTCTTCGATGGTGTGACGCAGTGGGGTGTTTGTGGTTGTCGGGGCGGCTGCTAGTCGATGAACACACAAGTCATAAGCTTCACTAGAATGGTGGACATGGAAAAAATACATGGGCTGAGATGATTTCCCTCTAGGTTCTATTATGGTTTGCATGGGAGAGGAGGATCCAAAATCTGCATATATATGGGGATTCCAAAACCACTGTTGATGGCTTCTTGGGCCTTAATGGCTTCGACCCTCCTGAACTTCAGGGATGGATGGATCGAATCAAGGTTATGCTTTATTTACTATGGAGTTTCTCCATCACTCATATTTACAGGGAAGCAAACTGTGTAGTGGACGGGCTATCCAAGTGGGGCATGCTTGACCCGAGTGGCCACATCTACCTCAACACCTAATAGGATGGCTTCTTGAAGGATGAAGGCAGTATCACCATCCCATAGATGGTTATGTGATATGAAATCCCTTTTTGAACATATATTACACTTTTTCCATGTTTATTGTTGATAAATTTTAGAACTCTACTATGAACACGACCCTATATTGGAGAGGCATATATACTTTCCAAGATTCTGGAATATTTTTGTATCAATTTTGGATCAATTTGGCCTGTAGTGGTCTCATGTTTGCAGAAGAATTAGTCTGGTTTTATACCAAGGGAATTTAATTGGTTTTTGTTTAATAAATAAAATATCCAGTTAGTTTTATTCTCCTGAAAGAAAAAATAAAACTGCTAAATAATCGATGGTTTATAATGGTCTGAGCTCAGATAGTCAGAATAAGTGGGTCCTTGCCCCATCGAAGTTTAACGGGGTGTTCCTCAAAGGCCTGTTTGCGAAAAGCACCTATGCATGAGATCAATGACTTAGATTAAATGAGTGACCCCCCCTCCCCCCACATTTTTTTTGAAAACCACAGAGGCTAAGGGGCGCTCAAACCACCTGCAGTTTTGTTGTCCCATTGTCCTTTCATTCAACTCTTAAAAGTTTGATTGAAATGGATTAAAAAGCTCCAAAATTTATTTTCATGTATTATTATAAAGTTTTTGGGGGTGAAACTTTCTATATATATATATATATATATATATATAAAATTTAAAAAGTCTTGTTATTATTATTTGTATAAAGTCATTAAAAAGGGAGAAAATCAATTTTATAATTGTAACAAATTAGTTACAAAAATGACTAATGCAGTGAATTTTGTGGCAAAATAAACCAAGAAAGGGATGGGAGTCTTTGAAGTTATTATGGTTGTGTAATGAATTAATATCTCAGAGACCAATCAATAAAAAACTAATTTGATTATGATAGTTGTGTAATGAATTAATTTCTTAGAGACCAATCAATAAACAAATAGTTTGATTCCAATTTCTGAGAAAAATTGTAGAATGTATCCTCTTGTGTTTTTATTGTTTCATATTGTATTTTCTTTTGCTGAAATAAGTGCATGTAGTAGTAGGATTACTTAAACAAGATTATGGATTTTCCTATTAGTTGACTATAAATGGTACCTGTGATTTTATTTAAGTACCTTAATGGGCACTCCACTTGTTTCAGAAATCCATTCACATTCTTTGTTTCTTGTTCCATTCATTATTCTATTCTCAGGGTTAAAGCTTAAATTCTTGATTTCTTACGTTATTAAAATATGCTTCTTCTTATTTTTTTTCTTTCCATAATATTTGATTATGAGGTTTGCAACCCTCAAAACGCTGGCCACTCTAGTTGTAAATGATGAATTTTCAAACTAAAAATATTCGTTGTATTTTATATAAATCCAAATCCAGCTAGTCATTTAAAATTTTTTCATCAAATTTTGAGTGATTTCCTGGTCACTGAGTCCCTACAACCAGCTGTTGTCTATAGGGTTACAACATGCTACAACCTGTGATTTAAATTCAAAACATAAATCTCACCTTGATATGGCTTGATGTCAACCTTTGATTCCATTTTGAAAATGAAATGTGAATGGTTCATGACACTGGAATTGGGTTGTTCCTTTTCAGGTTTTTCTTAGACTCCATTTGTAGTTCTTGACGATCCCCTGATCTCCCCTCTTATCTGACCTTTGTGCTATAAACTCCATCTTCTCTTAATAACCTAAGCTTATTGGTTGGGGGTGCGATGAGGAGGCTCACATTACGGTTTATATCAACAACTTGTGCTTCTAGCTGCACAAATCTATCCTTTGGAAGGTCTTTGGGGTTATTAATAATTTCGTCGGCCATGGATAGTGTTTTATGAGTTTTAGCTTAACCGATTTGGATCCCCTACAACTCTCCACAATATTCCCAAAGAATCCTACTCTAATACCAATATGATCCATAAATTGTTGTGGATATTTCATTGCATAGTTCGTCATAGTAGATCTACTAAGATATAATGAAGATATGAAACCTACACTGAGGGTTTATTTTTCATTTAAGATTTCTATATTCTTTAATCACTGTGTTATGCTTATGCATGCAATATATGAAACAAAATAAATAAATAACATATACAAATACAACCACTCACAACCATAATCATGCAAGATATGAATTGGGAAACCCTTACAGGAGAAACCCTAGTTGGAAGGTGTGTTAAAAAATGTAGCAAGAAATGCTCAATTTGACTTTAGCCTTAGTCAAATTGAGTAAATCGAATTTCCACATCAGCAAGACAACTCAGAGGAAGTTAACTAGTGTGACATGGCTCTTGTCACTTAGTTAGCTCAGTAAATTCAAGTTAGAGGGCTTGGAGTCCAGTTATGCATACATGATTGCTAAATTTTAGCAATCTAGGTTAGTTATTTTAAGTTGTATTCAACTATCTGACCTCTAACTATTGACAGAGTCAATTGAAGGTAAATTATGCAGTAGGACAAAATTCTAACTCAGGTATCTGTCAGTTCAATCAGCCCAAAATAGCTAATGCATGCAAGGAATTCGAATTCCTCAACTGAAGTGGAGATGACAAGGCAATGTAACATGAGTTTTATACTAGTTTGAGTGTACAAGTGTTGAATGAGGTTAGGAGATCAATCATTGGGAATTATGCAAGGAAATAGGAGGAAATTCCTATATTTTAGGGGATAATTTCTTCAGGAATTGTGCAAGAAAATATGAGGCTATACGAGAAAATAATTGGCTAAGTGTTGGCTAGAGTTTCTCATTCAGCAGAGCAAACAATTATTCGTTGTGTTCAGAGCTGGAGCAAGTAATTGTAATAGTTTATCTATTCAATTAACATTAAGGAAATTATGAGGTCTAAAAAGGGCCTCAAAACAAAAATGTATAATCAAATTCAACTTTATAAGTACCAATAGGATTCAAGATGATGATGTCAACCATGGGGGATGATTCACCATTTTTGGAGTAAAAAAGTTAAAAAAAAAACTTTTTCAACTTATCTCCCTATGGTTTTACTCAAGTTTTGAGCGAGACACTCGTTGGATGCATAATTTATTTCCGCATCCAAGGAGGACCCATGTTGCATAATTTTTATGGACTCTGAAACACGAAATATGAGAAATACTTGAAAAAATGTGATTGCAATCACATTTTTCATGTATTTATCATTTTTCGTGCAACAGGGTCCATCGAAAGTATGAAACATGGGTATTCATTGGACGAGTAATTAAATTATGCATCCAACGAGTGCTCCCGCTCCAAACTTGAGTAAAACCATAGGGAGATAAGTTGAAAACACAAGTTGATTTTCTCTTTTTTTTCCCTCTAAAATTTGATGATGCAATCTAATATTATTTTTATTATTTCCACTATTATTTTATAATATTCCTCAGGAGGCCCATTTTATACCTCAAAATTTCTCTAATGTTAATGCAAAGAGGTTTGCGTGGTTTTTCCAAGATGGTTTCCCCTAGAAATCACCGTGTACTTGTGGTTTTGCTTGTTGCATGTCTATGCATGTTGTTCTAAATTGTGATTTCCTTTCCACATATCAGTAGAGTGGAATTGTGTCTCTTGTTTTTCAGTTTGAAATCTTGAGCAGTTGCAGTTTCTATCAAATTTCTACATGGTATCAGAGCCTTGAAATCACATTAGAACTAGTATTTCGAACTTGTCTCTCAAGAATTTAGAAGTTGTAGCTTCAGTGCAAAAATTTTTCTTCAAGAAAGGGAGAATGTTTTTTGATGGTATGAGATTGGAGTATGCCCTGGAGGGTAGCTCAAATTTCATAGCATGGAAGGATCAAATGGAAGCATTTCTTGATGATAATGATGTGTTAGAATATGCTAAAACTAATATTACAAAATCTCCACAGTCGGATGCACAACAGTTAACCCAATGGAAGAAGGATGTTGCAAAGATGAGAATAATTATTCTAGAATGTGTGAGAGACCACGTGGTCTCAAGTCTCCATGGAAAAGAGACACCATTTTCTATGTGGAAGATACTTACTGAGCTATTAAAAAATAATAGTGAGCATAGGAAATTGGCCCTGAAAGAAAAACTTCGAAACATAAGAATGTAGAAGAATGATACTATTCCACAATATCTCTCCATGTTTACACAAGTTCGAGATGAGCTTGGAGGGGTTGGGGTGAATGTTGCAGAAGATGACTTGGTGAGCCTAGCTCTTCTAGGCCTTCCAAATTCCTGGCACAACTACCATGACTCTGTGAATGGGACGGAAAAAATACTGAATTGGGAAAGGTTGTGGTCCGATTTGGTTAAAGAAGAGACCAGGAGAAATAATTGAGATGGAACATCATACAAAGTAGAGGATGAAGATAATTTTTCCTTGGTTGGAAATGGAAATAAGGGAAAATCAAATAACACAAAGAAAACCTGAATCCAACCAAAATAATGACAAGAAGAAAGACTTGAGAAAGATCATAAATGCTTCCACTGCCATGAATACGGGCACTATGCAACAAAATGTCCGCATAAGAAGTATAACAAGAAGCCTTCATGAGGAGTAGGAGGTGAAGCACTGGCTTCATAATTCCAATTAGACTTCACCATAATAACATGTATCACCAACACTATTATGGGGAGTGTTTGGTACCTTGATTCTAGTGCCTCGTTCCATATGACAGGGTGCAAGGAGCTTTTCAGTAGCTTGGAGGATAAGGATCTCCAGATGCATATCGAATTGGGGGATGACGGGAGGTACAATTCTACAAGAATTGGTATTGTCACCTTTGAGAGGGATAAAGCCTCCCCTCTTCGCCTTAATTATGTTATGTTTGTACATGGGTTGAAGAAGAACCCGATCTCTGTAGCAGTATTGGAGGATCGTGGCTATGCTATTATTTTCAGTAAAGGGAAAGCCTTTCTTAGAAACATAGCTACTAGGAAAGTGAAGAGGATTGGAGTTTGAGTCAAGAACCTATACAAACTTGAAGTGGGATATTGTAGTGCATTGAAGAACAAGGAAAAAAAAGTGCATATTCGAGATGTTGGAGAAATATGGCACAAGAGATTGGGTCATCTACACCATGGTGCCTTAAAAATCATTGGATACTAAATTTTCATAAATGCCAATTGACATATAAGAATATTGAACATTTTTCCCCTGTTGGTTTCTTTGATGGGGATTCTTCGAGTGGTGAGTGTGGGTGTGGAGCTATTATTGTCTTCCAACCTTCCCCATCCTCCCATTTCTTCTGATCAAGGGGTTTTGGCACCAACCATTTAGAGAAGAGGTCTTGGCTCTTTGGGGGGTGCTACAGTGCATGTCATGGCTGGAAATTGAGGAGATTATGATTGAAGGTGAATCCAAGATAGTTATTGATGAGGACAAGGATCTTTCCTCGCTAGAGGTGCCATCATTGTTCCACTGGTTGGATCAAAGCAAAAACTTGATGGCTTCTTTCAATAATATCTCCTCCCACATTTCGTGAGCAGAATGCTATGATATATTTCCTTTCCAAGAGAGGGGCTTCTATCCTTGCTAGGAAGATTTGGTATTATTACCTTGTCAATGGTTCCATTAGCGGTTCGGGGGTGTTCTTCTTCTAGCGGTGGTTATATTTTGTTTCTTGGCGACAATATTTCTGGCTTGGTCTTTCTTGCTACCTTCAACATATCACTGGCTTTTTGTGTAGGGAACCCTTTTGCTTTTATGTATTCTCCTCTTTGTCGCCTTCCTATTGGTCTATTTCATGTTTCATTAGAAGAGGTTTTGACTCTTTTCAATGACTTTTCTATTTTTTTCAAATGGATTTTCCCTTTGGGATCTCTTAGACTATTTCTTTCATTTTTATGGTAATTTTGTGTTTATGAATGGTTTTAGTAACTTGCAAATATAACTATATTTCGTTTAATCAATGGAAGATTTTTTTTTTTTTAAAGAAAAAAAAAACAACAATGTTACATATTACACTTGTTTTATTAGGTAATTAAAGTTTACTTTACAAAAGAAATATCTGCAATTTAAAAGCCCCTCCATTGCTCATGAAACAAATAAATCCCTTCATACTATCCTGAATCTAATAACTTATTCAAATAAAATCTTTCCAATCAAATTATTTTTAAAAAGTATGCCTCCAATATGATTTAAAAAAAAGAAAAAAACTTATCAAACATTTTCTTGACGTGGTTTTTGAACAACGAATTACAGCTCGTGAGCCGCATGTTTATATCATTGCCGACTCAGCTGAAAATAACTGGCATGCTAATGGACATTAAATGCAGATATTGTATATGCCCACCATTGGATTTTGGCACGCCAATTATCCAACGATAGGCATATATAGCCCCCGCACATTTACTACCCATGACTACCGATTAGCAAGCCAATTATTTGTTGCCTTGGTAGCTCACCTTATTTCCTTGGAATCTCGATTCCTGAACCCTTTTTTAAAAGTTCTCTCTCACACTTCTTTAAATATCCAAATCTTCAATTGAAATGACTTTTAATTCAAAAACTTTAAAAATTTGAAAAACATGTCAAACCTTATTAGAATCCTTTTTTCTTCTTCTTAAAAACGTTGTGATGTGGCAGGGAAACACTTCAAACCTTTAAACCACGGTGGCGAATATTTTCTCATTGCTTCGAAACCCTTTAGCGAACTCTTTTGATGTGGTATTTCTTTTGATATGGTGGTGGCCCTATTGAATGTACACCATAATGATAATTGACTGTTCTGGAAAAGGGTCTAGCAAGTTTGGTTTCTCTGCTTTTGCTTCTTCCTCAATAACAGTGTTGTAAAAAAAAGAGATCCACAAACTCTTAGCGATCGGCATTCATACTCTCAACTAGAACTATTCACATAATAAATTTCAGTTAACTGGTGAAAGATGCTTAGAACATGCTCTGGTACAATTTGATAAATGGATAAAGGAGGAAACTACAAAATAACACACTCAAATATAAGTAGCTACTGAGTGAATTGCTTGTTTCAATTGCTTAAATCAACATAATTAATGATTCAAAACCACTAAAAATAAATATGATTATCTTAGCTCACACATACATAAGGGGCATTTCCTAAATTAGAACTTTAGCATGACTACTCTAGAATGAATAACACATATTGTAAGTGTTTGAAACTACATGTTAACCGGATGTATTTAAGAGTAATTATTTCCAATACAAAATAGTAGTGAAAGACAATACAAATTAGAGGAGCATGGGATGAAACTTATTCTAATGGGTTTACCTCTATGAAATGGTGATAAATAGGATTCCATGATTGAATCCACCAATTTAACCTTATCATTGTAACCTTCCTTATTATTACGAAGATTGTTAATCTCCCCAATAACACTTGATTCATCCTTCTTCTACAACTACATTAATAGTATTAGATAATAATATTTTAGTAGTATTAGTATAAAGATTTAACCTTATTTGAGAAAAACCAATGCAAGTGAATATATGTTTCCTCATAATTTGTTACAATGTAATGAGATTATTCACTAAACATAAATCCTAATCACAAAACTTGTCACAATGTAATGAGATTATTCATTAAACATAAATATTAATCACAAAACTTGTCACAATGTAATGAGATTATTCACGAAACATAAATCCTAATCACAAAATGTCGAGAGAAACCTCTCATCAATGCTAGTGATGAAGTCTATACCGAAATGAAGAGATTGATGGCTGCACATAAATCCTAATCACAAAACCTTCACAAGGAAACCTCAATTCAATGTTAACGATGAAATATCTACCCAAAACCACTAAAGAATAACCATGTAAGCATTTGTCACAATGTAATGAGATTATTCCTTAAACATAAATCTTAATCACAAAATGTCAAGAAAAACCTCACATCAATTCTAGTGATGAAATCTCTACCCAAAAGAAAAGATTGTTGATTGCACATAAATCCTAATCACAAAACCCTCACATAGAAACCTCAATTCAAGGTTAGCATTACCATGTAAGCATTACAAACAAAAAGAAGAGCCGAGATTTCTTGAAATATACACAGTTAGATGAGGAGTTTATATGAATTAAAATGAAATGGTGATATGAAGGCCTCACAGCTATACCCAACAAGCCAAACAACAAAAAAGAGAGAAGAATATAGTTGAAAATGTTAAAGAAGATCATTAAATGATTGGCTTCTATTCGTAGGGGACAACTCTACATAATGGCAATTCAATTTCGTGACTTTTGATGTTGCTCATTGTTGTCTAAGAAAACATTAATGTTATGTTTATAAGGATCCTTCTTGAATGCATAATATACAAGTCGATTGTGCACGAATACACTCACAACACATCCTAACATCATTTTCACTCTCTGAAACATATATTCACTATTGGTTTGGGATATATTAAAATTATGGTGTGTAGATATTGACATTATGACATAGTAGAAGCTATGTATGTTCACATGAAAAATACAGAACATGAATTTTCATTAAACCAAATTCCGGAAAAGTTCGGGTGATTTCTAAAGTACATATCCATATTTCACTAATATAAAAATCACTTACCACTACACGAAGATTTTAACTTAATCACTTTATCTCTTCAAAAGCCAAACATTGACAAATTACAACCACGTAAAACTCTATGGAGATTTTGCAGTCCTTAACAAAATATCTTTATAACTTGTTTTACCATTTTTGAGAGCTTTCGTAACCCAATCAATATTACAGAGTTAAGTTCTCATAGTAATTTCAACTTTCCTGAATGTTGATTAGGCACCGTTATACTATGTTTCAGCGTAAGGATATGAAATATGATCTCGATTATTTCTTCCTATAAACATAGAGGAATTGCAGTTCAGTTAGCTCTCGCAGCTGCATTAATTTCATGAAGGTCTCAGAAAGAATCATGAGCTATTAGGCACTAATATCAGCCCTCTATGGCTGGGCAAACTGTAATCAATAGTAGCTAGTAAGTTACTAATATCAGTTATTTATAGCTGTGCAAGCTGCCTGACATTGATAGGATAAGCATAAGCTGGTCCTCCATCGAAAGCTGCTTTTGCCAAAATTAAATTCACTGCTTCAGTTGGGTGGAAGGCATCCCAAAACACATATTGACCTCTGTTGGGGCATGGAAAAACCAAGGCATTGCAAGTAATTTGCCCGTGGAATCTCCCCACTCCGCAACATCCCTGATTGACAACACTAATCCCTGCATTAATGAAGTTCACCATTTCAGAATTTTAATAGAACAAAGCAATGCATTCCAAGTCCCTTAAATCATAAAGCAATGTATTTCAAAATCATTATATTATATTATTTTATTTTATGTAAATCACCTTATGATAGATATATATATTAACCCAGTTTATTAATCATTTTAAATTATTGTGGTGAGGATTGAGATTCTTATTTAGATTGTAGATTTAATATATTTAATAAATATGGAGTTAATTCAACAAAATTAATTGTTAACTTTACTTTATACTTTGTTATACATTATAAATGTTGAAATCTGAATATCTGAAATAAGTTCAAAAAAATAAATATAGATAAATTGTAAAAATGTCAAATCTACAATTTAGTTAAAAAAAATATAGATGAATTGTAAAAATGTTAAATCTATAATTAGTTCAAAAAATATACATACATAAATTGTGAAAAGTAATTTTTAATCTGTGGAAATTCAACTACATCTCCACACTAACTCTTAAACTGTGTGAATTTTACATCATCTCTACATTAATATATGTGGCATTGCTGGGCAAAGGCCTTGTCCTACCCTTATACTTACACCAAAAAATAAACATAGATAAATTGTAAAAATGTCGAAATCTATAATTAGTTCAAATTAGTTCAAAAAATATACATAGATAAATTGTAAAAATGTTGAAATTTACAATCAGTTCAAAAAAATATATATACATAAATTGTGAAAAGAGATTTTTAAACTGTTAGAAATTCAACTATATCTCCACACTAATTCTTAAAAAGTGTGAATTCTACATCTTCTCTACACTAATATATGTGGCATTGCTGGGCAAAGGCCTTGTCTTACCTTTATACTTACACCAAAAAATAAACATAGATAAATTATAAAAATCTCCAAATCTACAATTAGTTCAAAATAATATACACAGATAAATTGTAAAAATGTTGAAATCTACAATCAGTGTAAAAATGTTGAAATTTACAATCAGTTCAGAAAACTATACATACATAAATTGTAAAAAGTGATTTTTAAACCATCTAAATTCAACTACATCTCCACACTAATTCTTAAATTGTGTAAATTCTACATCATGGCTACACTAATATATGTGGCATTGCTGGGCAAAGGCCTTGTCCTACCCTTATACTTACACCATGCTTACATTTTATAGGCACAGTCAAACAATAAAATGTCATGATTTTAAACCATTCAAATGGTTATTTCATGGTTTTGGCATAAATTTTGTCTGGCATAAGTTTAATTATAAAATATAATTTAGTTAAAAAAAATTATAGAGTAATTGTCAATTGGGTTATGTTTAGTAATTGGTAGAATGATTGTTATTTTTCTTATTTAGATTCAATTCTATGCTAATGATATGACGCCAAATATATTTATAATTGTTGCTAATAAATATTTTTAAAAAACTATGTGTTATGATTAAACTCTTCACCCATCTTCAATAATAATAATATTGATAATTATAGTTTTCAAGGCCTTGTGATTATCATTGGTTAAAAATCTTTTCAGGTTATCCAATATTAATAGAAAAGTAAACCAATATTCTATAACATTAGATAATCCAGAAAACTCTCTTCAACAATATTGATAATATTATTGATATTCACATTAATAATACCATAATATTTAATTATTTATAAAGTTTCTATTCCCCATCTTTTTAGATTTAGATGAATTTACACTAATATAAAGGTATAATATGCAGATTCTCAATAATGAACATTACCGTATGAACGTGGGTGGTTGATGATATCCATCACTGTGCTATATGAAGAGCTTTGAGAAACAAAGGTGGCTCCTGGCAGATTCTCGTTTAGGTAACCCATCAATTTTCGAAGCCCGCCATTGAAATCTTCAACCAGACCATTGACAGAATTCACACAGATGCCATTTGAATTCGTGATGGCCAACTGCTCTGGAATGCAGCCCAAAGGACCAACGGAGGACACCACGAACTTCCTCGCACCGAGCTCGTATAAAGCCTGAGCATAAAGTTTAGTTGAGATTAATTAATGCCCATTCCACAAAGTTTCTATATACAGTGAATGACTATATTGCATCGGATTTCTTAGATTCTGTTTGATATATAAAATGTAAAAGTGGTGAGAAGATATATTAGTACTGAGAGCTGTTTGGAGTATTCAGAGAGGAGCAGGTCCCGAAAGCCCTGTTGCGAATATCTCCGACTTGTTGCATATATAGAAGGCTGTAAGTAGTTATTGATGTAATCGTTGCTTCCAAAGGAAAATAAAAAAATAGATTTTGAGATGTATTTTGCAGCAGCCTGAGCGCTTCCCAACTGTACAGCGATCTCCCGGGCTGTAATACCAAAGTTGGAAACTTGCTGGCTAAACGATATTCTGCTACCCTGCAGCAGTATGAAATCGCTGATATCAGTGAATGAATGATGTGAAAACTGTTATGACAGGTGAAACCAAACATGCAAAGGCATTGTAAGATATCATTGCATTATAGGATATCATTTTTCATGATATTTTAAGCTACTTTTAAGGGGATTGTAAATATTTGAATATTTTAGATGAATTAAAAATAGTTATTTTTAGATCTAAGATTTTTGTGTTTTATAATGTAGATAAATGTCTTTCCTATTAATCACATCATTAGGATTAGGCGGACTTTTCGAACCATCTAATGTGGTTCATCTTCAATACAACGTGAAGGAGATAGATCTCAATAAATAAATAGTAAGGAATGGGCAGCAGCTATCCCTGGGCAATGACACATCCTTACTATTTATTCATTGAGATCTCTTCACCTTGTCATGAGGATGAACCATATTAGATGGTTCTAAACTTGGACCTAATCCTAATGATGATGTGATTAATTCAAAAGACAATAGTTATTTTTATTACTTTAATTTTTTTGGTATTTTTATCTGTATTGTAATTCTGGGAATATTTTGGAATGTGACTGTCAAGAGAGGGGTCAAGCAAATTGACCTTTTTCTAATGGTGGGAGGTCAAGTAAATTGATCTCTCTTTAAATTTCAAAAATTTGAGAATAGTTAAATTTCAAAAACTAGTCTTAAGTGCTACATTTTGGATAATTTTGTGGTTTATTTTTGGATCTAATTTATCTAGTATCTTCTTGTAGAGATTTATTGAAGTCACAGGTTTGACAAGTAAACTCTTCACAATCCAAGTGCCTCACAAATTTTTGAGGGTGCTCAATCTATATATATGGTCAAAAACCAATTTAAACAACACAAATCAAGATTTTACCACAATTTTTTTCACAAGATTCCAACCAAAAATTCCAAAAATTCACATTTAAAGACTAATCCATTTCAAAAATCCCAAATTAACCAAAATTTAATAATTTTATCTTCATCCATTTTCGAAATATTTTAGTAAAATATAGCCTAACGTTTTTTGAGAAAAAAAATGAAAATCAAGCGTAATTGAAACTCTGACCAGGTGTCCAGATATCAGAAAACTCACATAGTTTCTGCCAGTTTCTTCCAGAATGCCTGCAGCTGCTGATGCATAATTTACTCCACGCATAACATTCGGCCCTCTTGTGGTCGGATTTAAGTAGGGAGGCACGAAAGGAATGTCCAAAAACTCTCCTATATTTATACACGCACAGAAATAAATATCGATAATTAAAAGATTGAAAAGCTTTATTTTTATCTAAATTGTAAATTAAATTTTGATTGAAGATAATATTTTGGAAATTTGATTAAACAACTATTCATTATATTTTAAAAATATATTTCAAAATCTACACTCGAAACACATTTAAATCATAGAAATTTTCAACTATAATACATGGTAGAAACATATGTATATAATGCATGGCAAGCAATGTGAGGATTTTACAGTGAGAAAAAGTAACCCTGTTAACCCATCTACGTTGTAAAAAGTTTTAGGGCGGAATAAATAAAATTTCAGTATTATTTTTTTAATAAATTTATACATATATATATTTTGTGTTTTTGTTGTTATGTTTAGCAGACTCAACACAAAGAGCCTAGTTTTGAATTAATCTTATTTTTGTTGTTGTTGTTTTTTTAACTCAGGGCGAATCTGTAATTTTTTGGATTAATTTATGGAGATTTAGGATCAACTTTCGTGGTTGTCTTATAATACCAAAAGTATATTTAGCAACCTGGAAGCCAGATATACCAGATCTTGTGATTTAGCAAGAGCCAAGAGTCACTGAAAATGGGAATCTACTTTGGAGAGGAAGGCTTTAACCAACTGGACTACCTACCATGCCTCTAAATACAAACCCAATTATATATATGTGTGTGTGTGTGAATTGGAGTTATTTTAGTTGGTTGGGAAGAATGGTTGTTATCTTCCCTTGTGAATGATATGATGATGAAAAAAATTGTCTTAATGACTAAGTGCCTATGAATATTGTACCTTAGAACTGAGAGCTAAAAGATGATTTACTTTGAAAAAATATATATAAATAATAAAAAATATTTATTTATCTTAATTTTTAATTTATAAATAAATTTTTTGGATATTTTTTAGAATTTGATGCTATTTAATAATAAAATAAATCATTGTAAGTATGTTATCTATACAACTATTGATTGGGAAATTTGAAATATATCTTGTTAAATTAGAAATTATTGATATATTAAACTTTTATATAAAAAAATAAAGAAAAACAAATATTTTAATTAAAAAAAATTAAAATAACCTATAAAATAAATTGCTTCTCCATATAATTCTTGTATTCAAACCCTTTTCATATATATATATATCTTAGTTTTAACCAACTTATTTAAACAATTACCACTTCACCCTAAAATTACAATAATATAAAAATTAAAATTGGAAAGAACCACACTATTTTTCTCAAAATCAACACCCCTTAACAAATATATAAAAATCAAATTCCTTATCCCCTTTTCATATATATATATATCTTAGTTTTAACCAACTTATTTAAACAATTACCACTTCACCCTAAAATTACAATAATATAAAAATTAAAATTGGAAAGAACCACACTATTTTTCTCAAAATCAACACCCCTTAACAAATATATAAAAATCAAATTCCTTATCCTATTCCCAAAATCAACACCCCCTTAACAAATATATAAAAATCAATTTCATTTAATTTATATATATAGAATATTTTTTTCAAAACATATGGAAAAGAAAAAAACCCTCTATTGTTACTTATAAATCCAAATAACCACTGAACCAACCCTGAAAACTATGCATATAATTCTGTAGATATTTTTAGGTTGCGAGTCAGAGCGTTATCACCTGAATGGAGAACACCTAGCTTCTACATTGAATTGTAAACAATGGCTCGTCCTTACCGAAGTAGTCTGAAACAGTACGCCCGTTACAGAACCTCCCTGTAGGCCCAAGTGGAAAATCGATGCCGTAAGGGAGGAAGTCGGCTTTCGCCACAGAAGGAAGGAAATTATTGTTTCCATTGTCACTCAGAGAATCCCCCATTACGAAGAGCGCAGGAACATAACTTTGTTTCAGAGATTCTACCTCTGTAAAAATAAGCGCCATGCAGATCATTAACAGGGCAAGCGGTATCGACCCCGCGACCTCCATTCTCACAACTTTGCATGCTTATGTTCGTCTCTATTCTAATTTTAAATTGGTTGCCCTCTGAAACTGCCCACCAACTCTCTCGATCGTCTTGTTGTGTTAACCATCTGACTGCATTGAACATGTGGAAGTTGAGGAAAGAGCCGCATTGAATTCAGATTCACAGAAGAGATGATGTTGAAGATTCAATAAAATGCCTTTTTTATTGCAAAGATACGAAGACTAAATGCTGGCACGGGAGACCTCAGAATGGCAGCCCTGTGCTAAAAAGCCAAGCGAAAATAGCGAGAAATTTAAATGTTAAGGTCAACGACTGGCAGGGCGATTTTATGAATGAAATCAGGGTGATGCTCATCTACATGGAAGCTGGTAAAAAACGTTGTAAAAGCGTTATTCTAAATAGAAATTTCCAGTCAAACAAGAGATTTCCAGAGAGATTAATAATCAGATCACCCAAACACCATTATTACAGTAATTTTTGATCATTAATTTTAATAACATTTTTTTTATTAAGGGAATTGGGCACTGGATGGGTAGATTCCAACTGCTACAATTATAACCTCATTCCAACTCTTATAAAGAACTACAATTATAATCTCATTTCAACTCTTATAAAAAAAATACAATTATAACCTCATTTCGATCTTTATAAAGAAATAATCTCATTCCAACTCTAATAAAGAAATAACTGGCAACTGAATTGGGTAAATTCAAATTTTACAACTAGAACCCCATTCCAACTCTCAACTCTTATAAAGAAATACAATTATGACCTCATTCCAATTCTTATAGAGAAATAACTTATTCTAACTATAATAAAGATTCTAACTCTGGTAAAGAAATAGCTCATTCCAACTTTAATAAAAATTCCAACTATTACAACTATAACCCCATTCTAACTCTCCAATTCTTATAAAGAAATACAATTATAATCTCATTTTAACTCAATATAAAGAAATAACCTCATTCCAACTCTTATAAAGAAATAACTCATTCCAACTCTAATAAAGAAATTGGCAGCTGAATTCCAACTTTTACAACTATAACCCCATTCCAACTCTTACAACTATAACCCTATTCCAACTCTTATAAGGTAAATTTCAACTACTACAACTATAACCTCATTCCAACTCTTATATACTCTTATAAAAAAATAACCTCATTCCAATTCTTATAAAAAATAACTCATTCCAACTCTAATAAAAAAATTGACAACTGAATTCCAACTTTTACAACTATAACTCCATTCCAATTCTTATAGAATAAATTCCAACTACTACAACTATAACCCCATTCCAACTCTTATATACTCTTACAAATATAAAAAGTTAGTCAATCGGGATTTGAAGTAGAATCACCTCTATCATAACATTTTGATTTACAGAGGCTGGCCCGTCAACGCACTAAGGGCTTAGTTTTAATAACGTTCAAATAAAAAGTCACATTCTAATTCAAACATTGAAACAAATAAAATATATTTGAGATAAGATAAATGAACGAGAAAATTGAAAAAATATAAAACACTTCACCGTTTGGGATGGAACACAAAATAATTGACGCCCTAGGGGCTTAGTTTTAATAACATTTAAATAAAAATTCACATTTTAATTCATACATTGAAACAAATCAAATGTATTTGAGAGTGAATCTAAGATTTTTTCGACATTTTTAGCATTCAAGTAACTATGGTTGATTTCCAAATCTTACTCATACGTAATTATGTTGTAACAGAGCTTTTTGAGAATAATTTTCTCAACTATCAATGTGTATCGGTCTACATCATCGTCTAAAATATTAGACGATTGGATATTTTTACACTGCCACATTAATAGTTAATAGAAACTAATAGTTAGAACGCATAATGCACTATTACACAATATGTGTTAAAAATAGAGGTGCAAATAGAGGTGTGCACCAGAACAAAATAATTTCTATTACACAATGTAAATCACACCAATATATCACATATTTATGGTGCTGGTGAGATCCAACCAATTCTAAATATGAATAGGGAGGTTGAAATATTCTCTCAACATCCACTTACAAATCTGCAACTAATTCTAATATGGAAGAATTATCTTCCAACACTCCCCCTTAATTTTTTTTTTTTTTTTTTCCAAAGAAAAAATCGAACCATTTATTGAGTATATAGAAAGTTACATAGTATATGCATTTAGCATTCAAAGAACTACATTTTTCCTTTTTTTGAAAAATAGAGAAAAATGAAGTTGCAGCTGATTAGGAGGAAGAAAAATCAATCCTCCAAGCCCTATCAAAAAAAGATGAAAAATCAATCCTCCTAGCCCCCAAGCTTCCCTAGTGATAGGAAAATATGCGCTCGAAACAAGGATGGAAACAGACTAATTCTATTTGTTCCCACAAAACTCCCCCTTAATTCTTACATACATATTATAACACATTAAAAAAAAATGATCTTCATCTCACTAGTTTTCATCAACAACTCTACCCACTCTGCAGTCGTCTAGACTCCACTCTTTCTCTCTCCACAACTTTGAGCTTACCATACAAATCATTTAAAGTACACCTGCTTCTGACCATCAATAATGAAATTTGCAAGATCAACAATATTGACAACTTAGCTCGTCGGGGCTTCCGCAATAAGAGTTGACAAGTGAAGAATCATCCTCTGGACCAATCACCATCTGTCGGATATTTCGCTTTTGGTAATCCATCAGTGACTATGCAAATGGTCTGAATACTGAATGTGTTCAAAAGCTGATCTAACAACTTGACCTACTTCACACAAATGGATATCATACAGTAACCTGTAGTTGACGCTTTTGAAGCCCAAAGCACAACAAGACCCATCAATGTATAATAGATTCACACAATCAAATTAGCCATTCATTCTTTCGGCACCGAAGAACGTCGAGAACGACTAATGTAATTATATTTCACTATTCAATAATTGGTTCTACACCTTTACAAACAGAATGGAAATCTACACTAATTTCACAACAACAAAGTAACAACACTCACACAAAAACACACCACATTGAGCTATTTACATTTAAAAAAAAACCTTAGATATTTTTCATCTCTCTCGCCCCTCCTTGGACGGAGTCAAGCCCATAGAGGCTCCGATACCATGTTAAAAACAGAGGTGTGCACACACATAACAAAATAATTTCTATTACACAATGCAAATCACACTAATACATCACATATTTATTGTGCTGGTGAGATCCAACCAATTCTAAATATGAAGAGGAAGGTTGAAATATTCTCTCAACATCCACCTATAAATATGCAACTAATTCTAAAATGGAAGAATTATCTTCCAACAATATGGGTATATAAGACGTTTATTTTAGACAAAATACCATTGTTCCTTCTACGCTGCCGATGGTTTTGCTACGCCTGACCAAGTTTTTAATGCCAGACTAGGGTATTACCATTGTTCTTTCTTGGCTATTGATGGTTGTGCTACACCAGGCCAGGTTTTTTCTGCACCAAACTATGGTTCAACTCCATTCTTTCTTGCGGCGGTAACCCAATATTCATAGGTAAGTGGTGCTGTCGTTTGTTCAAATTATTCTCTGTTTAAAAAGAGGTATCAAGCATTTTTCTAGTGTATTCTTAACGATTTTCCAATAATTTTATGTTAAATACCACTTCCTCAAATTTTCTTGCACGTTGGTTGAGGAGCGTTGGATTAACCCTACGAATCTGATGTGCTTCCATGTCAGCTTATATTTACCTAGTTTACCTCATTTTATGGGTATTTTCTGTGAGTTTTGATTTATTAACAATAATCCCTACTTGCTTACCTTCTTCAGGTCAGGGTTTTTCTGCACCAAACTATGATTTTATCATTGTTCCTTCTTGGCTGCCAAGGTTTTTCTGCATCGTACTATGGTTTTTCTTTTGTAGCAAGGTGATTATAGTTTTCTCAAAGCGAATGCACTCCATTATTTCTTGCAGTAAAACCCCAATATTCATTGGTAAGTAGTGCTACCATTTTTTTAAAATTCTTCTCTCTTTAAAAAGAGGTATCATGGTTTTTCCAACATATTTTTGAAGTTTTTCGAGTGACGTTCCCTGAACTACCATCTCCTAGGGTTCTCTTGCAAGTTGGCCGAGGAGATTTGGATTAACTCTGCATATTTGACATTATTCCATGTGGTTTTAACATTTACTTGGTTTACCTGGTTTGATGGGTATTTTATTTTATCTGTGAGTTTGGATTTATTAATAATATCCCTTCTTTTGGGTTTTGATTGAGGGTTTTTGTTAAATTTGGAAACTAGGGAAAAATTCCACATTGGAACAAATCATTTGATGGAGATGATGATTGCATTAGATTCCTCTTTTCGAGAGGTCCAAGATTAAATCTCTAAAGATCATCTCATTCAGAAAAGCAAAAGTGTAATTTTGAATTTTTTTCTCTCACATGTGCAAATTGTTTTGGTCGACCGGAGCTTAATTTAGACTCAAGAAGCCCAATAGACATGTCTCTTCACCCACAACGAATTGTATAAATAGTAGTGTTATAGGTCAATTTGGGCACCATTCCCAATGACCTGGTTAACTGGGCATCATCTCTAGGACCAATGATCAAGGGTCTATCATTCCCTATCATTTCAGTTGCTACATGTCCTAAGACAAGAAACAAGACTTTCATCAAGCAAAGGTTTCCATGGTTTGAAGATTATTATATTGCATATGAGAAATCACCAACGCAGGCTCTAAGGGGCCTAAGTGCGTTGCATATGTAGGTAGCCCCATGCAAGGCTGCTCTGCAAATCACTTCCCGACATTCACAGGTGCGTTGATCACATTGGGAGCGAAATTCTCATTGTTCCGGAATCTCCACTTGGCCAGTGCCTTCTAGAAGAGTTCACATGTGTCAAGCTTCAGATCCAAGTGTCCATTTGACATCTACATGACTGGAAACATGTCTTGCCTATTATTGGAAAGTCATTGATTGCAAAACAACCTACAATTCATCTATAAATTGAGCACAGATCTAAGTGCTTGAAGAGGAAGAATTTGAGTAGAGAAATGTTGGAGAATTTTCAATTGAGGGCTAGATTTGTGTAGCTACTGTTGGAGAGATTTATACTATGATGAGGCTTGGGAACGTTGCTGGAAGGTCACTTCAAATCAGTCACTAGGTTGTAACCTCTCCTTCTATCATCAATAAAGAGTATTGCTTATTTTTCCCTATATGCATCTGTATTGGCTTTGATTTTCCATATTGAAAGATCTTGGTTGATGTATATGGTTTATGCTTTACTGATTTAGCTAAATAGCTTGAATAGATATCTATATTATTGCATATTTTTCCGTTTCAGTGTTCTTTCTTGCAGGAAGCATTCAGCCCAAAAAACCGTTTCAATTTGAAGCTGCAACAGAAGCGACAAAAGGAGCCATTTGGAAGCGATTGAATAAGTAAGCCTCCAATCCTCTCTATGTATCTATTCTGAGTTAGGAAAAATAGTCGTATAGTATTTCACCTGTTGTTCTAGACTAGCACCTGTCTAGGGAAGCATGATTTATCCGTAATTCATAATTCTGGCCTAACAAATTGGCGAATCCACTGGGGATAATTTCTCTTAGTTCTAGGTGTTTAAGCCTCTAATTTGCATTGTTTATCCACCTAGTAGTTGTTACTCATCAAGATTAAACTTTTTCAAAGTCAAATTAGCAAAGATAGTGAGTTAAACAGTAGTATTTTTCTTTGTATATTGCAAGTTAATTTCAAAGTACTTTTTATGGTCGCATTAAGAATCATTTGATTTCGAAATAGGAAATTGTCGTAAAATCTTCATTTCCTTGATAGGAGAAATTGTTGTTGAAAGACTCATTTTTCCTTCAAAATAGAAATTGTTGTTTGTATTCTTCGTTTCTTGAAAGTAAAAAGCATTTGAATTATTGATTTAGTGCACCTAGTTTCTTTTCTGCATTCATAACATTAAGGAAACTGAAAAGAAAAACTTGCATTTGCATGTATAATAATGTGTGTTTTGCAAAAGGAACATTAGGAAATCTGCATTTAGTTTGAAATCATTGATTTGTTTTGCTCATTGATTTGTTTGCTCACAAATTATTTGCTCTCTTCCCTTAGTAGCTAGGTTCTTCATTGAAAAAGCTGAAAGTGAAAGACTATTTATCATTCTTAGCTTGAATTTTAGGAATTTCATACACATCATCGCGGTGAACCTTTGAAAGGCAAATTGTTAAGCAAGATCAACATAAAATTAATCTCAATTTACTTAACAATGCATTGGAACCATAACGATAACATTTAGAAGGTCTAGGCTAGAGACGTGTTTCGGCATCATAAAACACAACATCTGTCGTTAACTTGTCTGCGATACATTCCGAGTGTGATACCTCACTCCACGTACGTAAGTATATCGTAGCTCGTCCACGTACTTTCGGGTATATCGGGCGGTGTTACTGTACGATACGTATAAAGGGGTGCTCTCACTGTGCGGTTTCGCATCAAACAACGCTAATACGAACTTGGGCCTCCAAGTACCTTCGGGTATATTTGGGAGGACAAATTTTAGGTGCTATCCATCCATAGTGAACTGAGTCAGCCGCCTTGAAATTGTGATATTCCGAACACAACATTCAGGGAGATTGCTTGCCCGTACTTCTTGGTTCGCTAGGAGGTATTATGCAGTTCACAGTTTCTTGGTAAACCATTTTGCCTAGCATTACCCTCTTTTTGTTTATTTATTTATGGTTAAAATAAATCAGTAATTGTGGAAGAACAAAATCCTATCCCCCGTCGTTCGTGTAGATTAGCTTTAAAACCACCTTTACCAAAGGAAGTTACTTCTGATAGGCGAAGGCGATCATGATCTGACGAATCAAGTACAATCCGTACCTCTAGTGAAACATCATCTTTTAACCCAGAGTTAGCTCAAATTGTTTCCACACATCCCAGTTCATCTACTGTTGTCAAAACGGAGTCTTCACAGCTACCCGTGGTCATGATCCATTCAATCAGTGAGACCATACCTCCTGGACCCGACGTTGTTCAATAAATAATTGATCCAGATCCTGTCTCTTCTTTGCCAGAACATCTGAATCCTGAAGTCGAACAACCATAAGTTGTTCCTACCTTGGTCATCCCATAAAGTTCTGTAGCTATTGAAACTCCTATATCACACAGTCAACCATATGAAATATATTTTGGGCCTGACGGTGAAGTTCTTCCTTCTGGTTTAATTGGGATTGAAGAAATCCCACAAGACGATACACCTTTAACTCCAACCCATTTTGGGGGGGACCTTTACCTGTACGAGTCTTTTCCTCAATCGTTTCCATCTGCTTTTGTTGATCATGTTCCCATTCAATCTCTCGTCGATTTTCAAGGGTATACATTTGGTCAAACGACCATGTCTAAACCAACATCTTCGGTTGGGTCCGCTGTTCCAATTACGTCAGATCCTACCCTCACTACTTTGTCGACGTTCACAACCTCACCAGAGTCATATTTGCATGGTGGCCCTTCAGTCCCATTAGGTTACAAATCATTATCTGGCACTTTCTCTCGTGCATCTTCACGATCATGGTCTTTGCCAATGTCATCATCTAGTGTTTTAAATGGTAGTCCAATCGTTAGTACTGAACGACTTGATTCATTATATACATCATTAGGGAAATATCAAATTAGTCCTTTGGGTCAATTCCTTTAAGTACCATATCAATTGGACTCCCAGCATTTGGAGAGAATTATTTTCCGTCTTATTATGCTCCTCATGCTGGGGGGCAACCTTTGGTCACCAATATGACAGTACTCCGTGATTTTTTGGTCAAACTAATGTTGACATGAATGTTTTTCAATGGTAGCCCACTCTGCCTATCCAACCACAAATGGTTGTACACTCGTATCAACCGGTTCAACCTGTTACACCCACTTCATTACCACTTGTTAATACATCTATACCCCTGTTACAGAATCAAAATATTGTACATCAATCTTATCAGGTGGGTCCTTCAACTCAATATCATCAAATGTTGGGTCCACAGACTCAAAATCCTTTGGTTAATTTACAACATCCTGTATCAGGAATCATTTATTCACAAGCTAGTGTACCATTTTATGGGATGTCACAAACGCAACCTGGTTATACATATCAACCGAATCCAAGTTATACTAATTTGAGTTATAACATTGGTGGACAGAACTCTTGGAAGCCACAGGCACAAATGCCTCAAACTTCATTTCAACAAGTATCATATCCAGGCTTTGGTCAACAGAATCCTCAAGAATTTGCTATGCAAAACAACTTCTATCTGGGTTACCAGCAGCAGATTCCGTATGTTGGTGCTCAAAGGCCTATTGCTCAAGCAATTCCATCTTACCCTGGCTATGCTCAACCTGACCTTAATCGATAGTTTCCTTTTGTTGCAACCTTGGAATTACCAGATTTAAACCAGTTAACCAATGATCCTATAAATTATGCTCCTTGGTGGTCGGTGATACCTCATAAATTATCCTCCGATATTCCTAAATTCAATGGAAACCCCGGAGAAGATCCGTTGACTCATGTCATGACTTATCATTTATGGTGTTCATCAAATTCCCTGAATGATGATTCTGTTCGACTACGTCTTTTCCAACGTACACTTACAAGTCCGACTGCTAAATGGTACATTGAGTTACCTAGAGATTCTTTTGACAATTTCACTGCCCTAGCTACTGTATTTTTGACCCATTTCCAGTTATCGATCAGATACGGAACTGGAATGGAACTCTTGACCAACTTCAAATAGACTAGTGCTACTCACATTTCTGATCATATTTCTGAGTGGCGTCGCCATTGATGAATGGTTAAGACATTTGTTCTGGATTAGATCCTTGTTGAATGGTTCATTAAGTCCCTCTTACCATCTATAACTGAGGATGTAGCTAAGGGTGGCGTCGTTATAGAAGAGCAAGTTATTGCTTGTGCCCAATATTTAGACTTGATTTACACTCAGTTCGACACGCTCTATGAAAAAATCCCTAATGCGCCGCGATCTAATTTCAATGTTCCTCCTCAAATAAAGGACTCTCATGCTGGAGACGGCTTGATAGGCACTGCAAACACACACCACACTACTGCATCTGATCCTGCTCCTACTTCCGAAATTAATGCCTTTTCATTTGACAAAGGAAAAAGTGACAAGCAATCATGAAGTAAGAAAAATGGGAAATCAAAGAAAAAGAAAACTTCTAACCCGTAGGAAAGATCATCTGATCAACCGTCTGGACCACGAAAACCTTGTTATCCATGCATAATTTGTAACGAGGAACACTTTGTTAGAGATTTTCCTCACCGTGCTGAAGTCTCAAAAATCATCAAGACTTCCCATGCATCAGCTGTGTTGACAGACCCATTTCCAAATCCAGACACTAATTTGGTTGCTACGGATCCAGCTCCTAGTTCCCAAGTGTTAATGTTATCCACCACAAAACCTTCACCAGATATTTTGGTGTCGACGCGGAATGAAGACTATGGTAGTCCGGCCACTGATCAACTTACTACCTCGACAATGAATCCATCTAAAGAATCAATACCACCTACTGTTATTCCTGAATTGAAAATTAAGCCACTAAAGGGAGTAATTCATAAATTGACTTATAATCCTCGAGCAAGAGCTGCACAAAATTATAATATAGTTGAAGATTTGGCTCAATCCCCTTCAACTATGTCTTCTCTTGAGGTATTACAAAATTGTCCCTCCCAGAAGCAGGCTTTATTGTTGGCCATTGGTGGAATAGATCCGACTGATTCTAATCTTGTCGTCTTTAATCATACGGGCTATGTACCATAGTTACCGGCAGAATTGGCATTCTCCATACAAGTAAATGTTCTCAATCACCTTGTTCATCGCACTATTATTGATGAGGGAGCATCCACGTGCATTATGTCTCTAAACTGTTGGAAGTCACTTGGATCGCCGCGATTATCACAATCATCAACGATGTTGAAGGCTTTTGATGGAAGAACATATAAACCTTGTGGTATTATCAATAACCTGCATGTTGAACTAAGGGGAAAAACAATGAATATTAATATTGAGGTTGTTGACGGACCCCTTGACTATAATATTTTAATTTGAAGACCATGGGTATATGTGATGTCTATCATTGTTTCTACATACTTTCGAATGATTGCCTTTCCACATAAAGGTACGATCACAGTCATTAATCAGTTATCCTTTTTTGCCTCCGCTTCATAGGTAACTGGAAGTGTTCCATTTGTTCACTTACCCCAACTAGAAATTCAGAACATTGGTGTAGGAATCTTAAAGGATTCCACTCTTATGGGAACCTTTGCATTACTGTCGCCCGCGACATCGGAAGAAATTGCAAGTATAGAGACCTGCTACATGATCTCTTCCACTCTATCTGGCTTAAGGGAGAGTACGTGTGATTCTGATATTTCTATGTTGGATGATGTTCTACCGCCTAGCCCTATTGAGCTTGGGTGGCAAATCTGAAATCAGCGTCGCCGAGTGTTTGGGTTGATTTTTCCTTAGATTTTGGTACTCCATCTGATCCATTTTCCTCAAAATTTTTGACAGATGAAAATATTTTGGAAGCTATGATGTCAGAAGGAGAACCATGGGAAGATTATCATCATCGTTCTCATCTTCCTGATTATGAAGAAAAAAATCTCAGTGAACTATATCACCCATCCATCAAAACTTTCTTTTCGAATTATTTACCGATTAATGCAATCGATTATGAGCAAAAATGATCAAATATCGAAGAAACAATTTCTATTGATATTTCGACCAAACCGGACGTTGTAGAAAATATTCATGTCGGTGTATCTTGTTCTCCATCAGAACTTGACTCATATCGCTCTCTATTTCGTGAATTTTGTGACGTATTCGCTTGGTCTTATGAGGAAATGCCAAACATAGATACTAGTATAGTTGAACATACTATTAATATGTAACCTGATGTCATACCGGTGCGTCAGCGGCTTCATCCTGTTCATCCAAAGAAAGTCGTTGCCATCAAAACAAAAGTTTAAAAACTTTTGCGTGCTGGTTTCATTTACCCTGTTCTACTAACTGAGTGGGTTTCCAATATCGTTCTTGTTATGAAAAAACAAGGAACCATTAGAGTGTGCATCGATTATCGGGATGTCAATATGGCTTGTCCAAAAGACAAATATCCTACTCCCTTTATCGACCAGATTATCGACGATTGTGCTGGATGCGAAATTTTTTCGTTCATGGAAGGATTTTATGGCTACAATCAAATCAATATCCGCTTAGATGACTAACATAAGACAACATTCATCTATCTCTGGAGCACATTCGCATATAAGAAACTTCCGTTTGGTTTAAAGAACACTGTAGCAACTTTTTAGAGAGAAATGGATTATGATTTCAACGACATCAAGCACATTTTTCAACCATATCTAGACGATTTACCAGCACATTCATGAAATCAGACTGATCACCTGATGCATTTGAGAGCCATTTTCTTACGCTACCGACACTACAAATATGCCTCAATCCACATAAATGTGTGTTTTGTGTTGGTTCTGGTCAATTTCTCAGATTCATAGTCTTAAAAGAAGGAATTCAAATAGACCCACTGAAGGTACATGCCATTCTTGATTTGCCTACACCGTCAAACTTACTTCAGATACAAAAACTTCAATGAAAGGCTAACTTCCTGAGAAGGTTCATTCCAAACTACGCCGAAATGGCTAAAGGATTTACTCGATTATTGAAAAAGGGGGTTCCCTTCCATTGGGATCAAGTTGCGCAAGCTTCTTTTGATGCTGTCAAGGACACTTTGTCTGAGCATCATTAATGTATCCTCCTAATTATCAAAATGATTATTTCCTATATATCGCCGCAGCTGAAACGACCATCGCTATGGTTTTGGTCCAAGTAGAAGATGGAATTGAACATCCGATCTATTATTTGAGTCGTAATCTCAATGATATGTAAGTTAAGTACTCGTACATGGAAAATCTTGCCTTGGAAGCTGTTCAATCTATCCAAATATTTCGCCATTATATCCTGCTCTGAAAAACAACAATAGTTTCGTATTGCAACCCCATGACTTATATCTTATCACGTCAATTGATGGGGGGCATATATTCAAAATGGATTGTCATTTTGTAGGAATTTGATTTCGAATTCATCAAATCCAAGTCAAAGAAGTCTTTAGTTTTGGGTGAGATTCTCTGTGACCTTCCCTATGATAGTACTGCTACTACGTCGGAACCATCTCTTCCAGACGAGTCTCTGTTTCTAATCGGATCATCTGATCCTTGGTCTAGGGATTTCATCATTTATCTCCAAACCCAAAATTTTTGACCTAATACCTCTCGCTTTGAACAACGACGTATTCGATACCAAGCCAAATATTATCTGATCATCGACGATACACTTTATCGTCATGGTGTCGATACCATTTTAAGAAGGTGCCTCACTCATGAGGAGGCCGAAAAATTGTTAAATGGTTGTCATGCTGGGGCTTGTGGTGGACACTTATCTGGATATGCTACCATGCAGAAGATACTCTGCGCTGGTTACTTTTGGCCTACTATTTTTCGAGATTGCATCCTCGCGGTTAGAAGTTGTCATGCATGCCAGATTTTTTATCGTAAAATCTGCAAACTGCCAGCGCCAATGCATCCTGTTGTCTCTGCTAGACCATTTACGAAATGGGGTATTGACTTCATGACATGTAACCCTCCTTCGTCTGGGGGGCATGGTTATATTATTGTCACAGTCAACTATTTTACCAAATGGGCCGAAGCGATGCCTACATTCAGTAACAGAGGACAAACAACTACATTGTTTTTATTCAACCACATTATTGCACGGTTTGGGGTCCCACAGGCTATAGTTACGGATCATGGGAAGCATTTTCGCAACCATATGATGTCTGAATTGACTACCAAGTTAGGATTTTCGCATGATAATTCTCCTCCTTATTATCCACAATCAATTGGACAAGTTGAGGCTATTAACAAAATTCTTAAACGAATACTTCAACGAATGATAGGAGTATGTAAATGGAACTGGCATTTGATCCTGCACTCTGCTTTGTGGGTGTATTGAACCTTGATGAGAAACGCAACCGGATTTACTCCTTTTCAATTGGTGTATGGTCTGGAAGCTATCTTACTAATCCAATGTGAAATATCATCGTTAAAACTCGCGATAGACTTGTTACCTGACAAATCAGAAGAAGAAGCACATATCCTTAACCTCATCCATCTAGATGAAACACGTCGTGAAGCCCAATTGGCTAACGAAGCGCATAAGAGACGTATAAAGGCATAATACGACCAAAATGTCCAACCTCACATCTATTCAGAGGGCGACTTGGTCCTTCTTTACGATCAAGAAGCTGATGTAATAGGTACAGGGAAATTCGAGCCATTGTGGCATGGACCCTATATTGTCAAAAGAGTTATTGCTAAAGGTGCCTACGAGTTAGTTGATTACGATGGGATTCCATTGGCACGGCCTAGAAATGGGTTATATCTTAAACGTTACTATGCTTAATCATGAGCGTAGTAATTTTTTGTATTATATTGTATATACGCTGTTGATTTGCATTCACTATCTTAATTTGTTTTTAAATTTTTCTTGACATTAGTAATCTGCTTTACATTTTATCGCAGATGTCTGAATCTTTGGAACCATTTGTTGGATATGCTGATGGTGCTAGTCGTAGTACGCAAAATCTATCCTTTGCAGTGTGGGCCATTTTCGCTCCAAATGGCGAGTTAGTGAGTTTTCAAAGGATTTGTATTGGTAGATCGACGAAAAATATCCATGAGTATAGCGCATTAATTGAACTTCTCTTTGATGCCATTTCATTTGGTATTAATTGCATAATCGTAAGGTTAGCCTCACAAATTTTGGTATTACAACTTACTAGTGTTTATACTGTTAGAAATCCAACACTTCTTATATTTTTCATAAGAGTTCGACTTTTGGAAAGACATTTTGATTTTGTTCAATATCAACACATTTCTAAAAATTTGAACGCATTGACTGATTCGTTAGCTAATCAAGTTTTAGAAAGAAATTTGCAACATAGGTAAAGAAAACATTCACATCATTGAATAGGATTGCACATTAAATATAGGAAAAACTTTGAAATCATATAGATAGATAGTTATAGGTTTTTACAAAATTTGTGCCCAAGACACATTGGTCATTTGACCTCAAAATGTATGCAAAATGTCATAAGTAAACTAATGGTGCTCATGGTAACATGCTATAGATCCAACAATCCTATGGAGCAACCACAACCAACGGTTAGGAACCCAAATAGTGTGTCGCTGTAGTTGCATGGGAAGCTCTTCGATTCGGAAATCCAAAATCTCGAAGGCAAACCCCTCTATGTGCTGCTGAAGCTCAGCTAGAGTCTCAGCCATATCAAGGTCCTGAAGGACTGCTCTCCCAATATCCCTCTCCGTTGGCGCATCTGCTTCGTGCTCTGGTTCCTCTACTAGTTGAACACGACTGATATCTGCATTACATCAATCATTTAGTTTAGTCTTGGAAAGAAATAAAAACACAAAAAGATTGTATAAACCTTAGAAAAATAAAAAAAACATGGTCAAACCATTCTTACCTGTTGCACCCCACTGAGCGCCTTCTGGTAACACTAGATCTGGGTCTCCTCAAAATTCGATGCCTATGTATGCATACTCATTGATGGCGACAATCTGTCACCAGAACCAGGCGAAGAATGCAGTAGAGAACACAACGGTCGATTGGCCTGCATTCTGACCCATGAGTTCTACCCATCTTTGCATTCGAGGATATCTAGGACTAGATATATCCAATGTTACATGCTGTGGCTGCATCAGTGGAATCCGTTCCAAAGTGAAGGAGATAAGGATTGAACCATAACTAAAATTTTTCTTCCTTCCTCCCTTTGCTTTGTTCATTTGTTCCTTTATCTGAGATAGAATAGCTTCAGACCAGTTGAATACTGTTGGCTCTAAGCACTCTAGTGCATACTGCATATACAATATGTTTGCTACATGAAGTGTAACGGTGCCAGCAAGTTTAGAGATCGTGAAAAGGATGGTTCTCAAAGGCAAATCCATGACATCCCGGATGTTTATTTTTCAATCTTTGTTAGGTTCTGCCCCTGGATAGCAATACTGCACAACATAATCCCTCACTGTCTCTCCTCCAACGGTAGAACCTATGAGAGAAATGGGAAAACCTCTCCTCGGCAAACCTGTGAGAAAATACACGTCCTCAAATATTATGAGAACCACTTTGTTTTTAATGTGAAATGCATCTTTCGCCGGATCCCATGCTCGAACTACGAACTCCAAGAGATTTATTTGTTGCCTCATCCCCGAAAATTTGAAGTACTTAAGTAGTCCACAATCTCTTAGGGCTCCTACAGTACCCAGATCATTCAAGGCAATCATATCTTGTTCTTCATGTTCTCTTTCCCTCCATGTAATCGTCATTATAATCTGATGGAAACGTGAAATACAACCATAAGATCCATTAGATTTCATTCATTGCAAAAAACTAGGAAAATTTTGGGCACAACATGAAAACAAAAAACTTGAACTGTGCCCAACGCACTCCCTGGATTGAGACAGTGCATTGCACATGAAAGTACCCTTCACTGTACCTGCTATGCAACACATGTTTTGACATTCAGGGGTGCGTTGCCCTCATTTTGGGAAGAATTTACCTTATGGGCATTAAAACCCTAAAAATATGCATAGAATGGAAATGAAATGAATACCAAAGGCAAGAGGAGGTTCATGGTACTAACTTGGATCAAACGACGATGAAATCTGTCCACAGAAATGACCGCAATCAACGACTGAAGTTCGGGGGAAAAATCAGGTTTAGAGCTCCAAAATGCAAATGGTAACTATGGAATGGTAAAAATGAATAGTGAAACTACTTTTTATAGTCATTTAATTTTTTGCAAGTTAAATTTATTGCTATGACTATAGTTTTATTATGTTTTTATCATGAAACAGGTATTTTTAATCCATTTGATGTTGTTCTGAACAGGAAATAAAACTGATGAACAAATTAGTCGTGCAAATTTATTCAAAGAATGACTTGACCACAAAGCATACTTTTTCTCCTTATTTTTCGAGCTTTTTTAAAAACGAAAAAGGATTTGAAGCACACTTTTATCTCTTTTTCGAGCTTTCAATAACAGCGAAAAAGGAACCCCTAGAGTCTTCTTTCAGCTCTTTTCAGACTTTGATAATGTGAAAATATTTCCGAGCAGTTGTCTTTTCGAGCTCGTTAAAGTAAATGAATTGATATCTACTCAGTATAAGTTTAAACCCTTTCCGGACTGAGATGGATTATTTATGAAAAAGGAATACCTTGGTTAAACATGGCCAAAGAGGTTCTCTCAGATATTATTTTACACTTTTTCGGATCTGAGTGACAAATTTACGAAAAAGTACTTTTGGAGTTCTCTTTCGTCCTCTTTTTCAGACTCTCTAAATATGAAAAAGGATCGGGCTATCACTGTCTTTAAGCTCATTAAAACATAAAATAGCGACGGGATTTTCGATCATGGCAAGAATCGAGTTTCATTCATCGCTAGACTCGTTAAATTATTAAATAGCGATACTTTATTCGCCCGAAGGGTTGAATTATAGAAACTACTTTTTATAGTCATTTAATTGTTTGCAAGTTAAATTTATTGCTATGACTATAGTTTTATTATGTTTTTATCATGAAACAAGTATTTTTAATCCATTTGATGTTGTTATGAACAAGAAATACAGCTGATGAACATATTAGTCGTGCAAATTTATTCAGAGAATGACTTGACCACAAAGCATACTTTTTCTCCTTATTTTTCGAGCTCTATTAAAAACAAAAAAGGATTTGAAGCACACTTTTATCTCTTTTTCGAGCTTCAATAACAGCGAAAAAGGAACCCCTAGAGTCTTATTTCAGCTCTTTTTAGAGTCCGATAATGTGAAAAGATTGCCAAGCACTTGTCTTTTCGAGCTCGTTAAAGTAAATGAATTGATATCTACTCAGTATAAGTTTAACCCTTTTCCGGACTGAGATGGATTATTTACGAAAAATGAATACTTTGGTTAAACATGACCAAAGAGGTTCTCTCAGATATTATTTTACACTTTTTTGGATCTGAGTGACAAATTTATGAAAAATTGCTTTTGGAGTTCTCCTTCGTCCTCTTTTTCAGACTCTCTAAATATGAAAAAGGGTCAGGCTATCACTGTCGTTAAGCTCGTTAAAACATAAAATAGTGACGGGTTTGTCGATCATGGCAGGAATCGAGTTCCATTCATCCCTAGACTCGTTAAATTATTAAATAGCGATACTTTATTCACCCGAAGGGTTGAATTATAGATCAAGAAAATATTATCCTCCTCAAGCTTGTTAAAAAATAAAGAGGTACTAGTCGACAAATGACCGGGGAAAATTTGGGAAAAGTAAGCAAAGTTTCTTTTTGGTAGCAAGTCGCTCTTGAACATGACACTTCTTTCACTCCATGTACGTGACTGTTTTGGTTGGGTAATCATCTTGACGGTTCATTCACACCTATGGTTCATCATACCTTCACTTTGGTTTTGGGTCAATGCTACCAACTCATCACAGTGTTGCTAATATGTTTAAGAGAAGTCATCCAGTGATTAAAGACTCATCCTTCTGCAATACTCATAAACCTTCATTTTCATGACTGTCATCCCTGAAAATTGCTATATCAAGTCATACCCTTATCTCCGAAATCAGTAACTCTAGTTTTGCAATAAGGTGACTTCATGTCGAAGACAAATAAATATCCAGGAAGTTTACTTAGAAACATCAGATTACAGTACCATGAGGCTTTTTACAACATCGACAAGATCCTCGCTTCCGGAACTTTGACCGAAAGATTTTGTTTAGCGTTTGACATAAAATCATCTATTCATGCCTTAAAAAATGTACTAAAATACTTTGAGGGCCATTGACATTAATGGTGGTTCTCTCGCATTTGTTAACATCTCACATCATTGGCTGGTAATTAAACGATTCCTTTCCATGTTCGACTACAAATCATATATTCGCATGGCTAGATTTGTACCCGAATGATCGAGTGAACGAGATAAAAAGACCTCGGATCTAGTTTCAGGCATCCGGGCTAAGATTTCAGGATTTTTATACATATCATCTGTACGACGAAATTACATACAGATCATCATCTAAACATGGGCCTATATCTGTAGGCATGTCTGCATCTGGGTGACATTCCAATGAAGACGACTTTCTGAATTATGTACATGTTATTAGATTGTTTTATGTGCTGAACATGGGAATGCCTACCCTCAGCAATTATGATCAAAGAGGATATATCATGATGTAATTTATTGTAATATTGATGCAGGTGACCACTCCGTTTCGTTTCCAGGCTCATCACAGTGTAAAGCATCTCAATAAAATGTTCTTATTATTTGGATCTCATGCTTTAGGGGGAAATTGTTATAGGTTAAATTGGGCACCATTCCCAATGACTTGGTTAACTGGGAATCATCTCTAGGACCAATTATAAAGAGTCTATCATTCCCTATCATTTTAGTTGCTGTTGAGATTTTCTTTTAATTATTTTTGGAGAAAATCTCATGTAGGTGACAACAATAGGATTTGTTGCTAAATTGACTCCATCTATTTCTGATGAGGAGTTGATGCATCCTATATTTGTTGTGAGTGAATTTATGATTCTGTTTCCATTCATAGCTATAAAATGTAAGCCTGTAGAGGCAAGTGAGCATGATGAGGGATGTGAGGTGAGTGGAAGAGATGAGCAGATGAGAAACTTTGCTATTGTATTTCTCCAGTTGTTGAATGATATTTCCGATGCCCTGTTAGGTGGACGTAGCCCAGATTGGTTGGGTGAACCACGTTAAAATTTGTGTCTTTATGTTTGTTTCTGCTGTGTGTTCTGTGTGTTTTTTTTAAGTTTTTTCCACTTCCGAACTCATCAATTGGTATCATTCCCTATCATTTCAATTGC
>CM076575.1:1683080609-1683157777 GCA_034641835.2 Pinus albicaulis | reverse complement strand
GGTTTTGTGTATTAGTGTGTAATTTTAATTTCATTCCATTGTGTCATAATCCATTCATATGTTCATATATTGCATTTGTTTCATTTATGTTCATATATTTCCATAATTTCCATTTCATTTCTGTCTTTCATGATTTATGATTGTTAATCACTGATCAGTGTGCTTGTGCAGGTTATAGATAGGCAGCCCGGGCATTTTTATAGCTTTTTGACTAATGACATGGATCTAACATTGTTCTGCTGCTAGTTTTCTTTTCATAGCTTTTGTTTAAATTCAGTCTTGCTTTGTTCATTTCAGTTTTGCTTATCTGCTTCAGTAGTTAAATTTAGATATACTAAGCTGCTCATAGCATCTTCAGTTGCCTCCGAAAGCCACAGCTAGACTGATGGTGAGGGACTGCATTATGAAATGTGTAGTTCAGTATTAGTTTCTTTTCTGCAAATTTAGATATATTAAGCTGCTCATAGCATCTTCAGTTGCCTCCGAAAGCCACAGCTGGACTGATGGTGAGGGACTGCATTATGAAATGTGTAGTTTAGTATTAGTTTCTTTTCTGCAAATTTAGATATATTAAATCATGTATGACATCTTCAGTTGCCTCCGAAAGCCACAGCTGGACTGATGGTGAGGGATTGAATCATGAGTGTATGATTTAGTATTAGTTTATTTTCTGCAAATTAAATATCAGTTACACAAGTTGTTTATGATTACTTCCGAAAATCATAGCTGGACTAATGATGAAGGGTCAGAAGATAAATTGATGTAATCTGATTTAGATTTATTTTGTTGTAATTTTGAATTTCCTTAAACATAGTTTCTTTTGTGTTTAGTTGGCAGCAAGAATAGTTTGATTTTCATGTTCACTAGTTTATTGTTAGATTAGCAGCATCTTTTCATTTCAGCAGTACATTTTCATTTTCTTTCAAGTCTTATCATTGTAATTTTCAGTTTGCTTTTAAAGTTTCAAGTTGGTAAATCATTATAGGGGATATCACTTCCTTGAACAAATACAACCAAACTTGTTTCAGTTCTTTGATATTAATGAAATGAAGTGTTATTTCCGCTGCATCTCTGTATTTATGGTTATATGTTTATTCTGTTGCGTTCCTGCATAAATCCGGATCAGCGACGATGGATGATACAGTGCGACTGGAATTGGTACCATTACCTTTAAGAGGGAGTCAAGTAAACCATTTCAATTGAAAGATGTTATGCATGTTCCAGGTCCAAAGAAAAACTTGATCTCAGTCACAATGTTGGAGGATAGAGGCTATGACATTGTTTTCAGTGATGGAAAAGCTTTCCTGCGACATAAAACAACGGATCACGCCAAGAGGATAGGGATTCGGGTTAAGAATCTATACAAGCTGGAGGTAGATGGTTGCACTGCCATGATGGGCAAGGTGGAAAAGTTGTGAGCTGGGATGAGGACGAATTGTGGCACAGGCGATTGGGCCATCTTCATCATGGAGCCTTGAAATTCATGCAACAAATATCTATTGGACTTCCAATGGGAATACTTGCTCAGTTATATAAGTGCAAGGGTTACACCATGGGGATGTATGTAAAGTCCACCTTTCATGAAAAGGAGAACCGTGCTTCGGGGATCCTTGAGAGAGTTCACACAGACGTGTGTGGACCGTCCTCGGTTGCTTCGACAACAAAACATAAGTACTATGTTATTTTTGTTGATGAATTTTCTCATAAATGTTGGATCTTCTTCATGTAGAAGAAGGATCAAACATTCTCAAAGTTCTATGAGTTTAAGGAATTGGTGGAGAAAGCGTTGGGGAAGCAAGTGAAGGCTCCGAGGAGCAATAATGGTGGAGAATACATCTCTAACGAATTCAAGAACTTCTGCAGCAAATAAGGAATTCGAAGAGAGCTCATAGCGCCTCATAACCCACAACAAAATGGGGTCACGAAGAGGAAGAACAGAACGATCATGGGTGAAACACAAGCAATGTTGCATGATCAGGGCCTACCAATGCATTTATGGGCGAAAGCATGCAACACTGTAGTTTATGTGCAAAATTGTTGTCCTCGTAGAGTACTTGGCATGAGTACACCTGAAGAAGCTTTCACTGGTAAGAAACCAGATGTTTCACACTTTCAGATTTTGGCTCATATGTTTATGTGCATGTGACCAAGGACGCTAGGGAGAAGCTGGAGCCGACTACTGAAATTTGGATATTTGTGGGATACACAGAAACACCCCATAATTATTGTGTGTATTTTCCAAACAGTCGAATGACTATTGTGCAATGGGATATAAAATTTGATGAGGGGAAAGCCATGCGGTTGTCACTTGAGAGGGAGTTGGACTTACATGCGGAGGAGGAATTGTTAGTTCCCAAAGATGATTCTCTAGATGTGGATCAGTCACAGGAGGAGGTTCATGGAGTGGAGGAGTCCACTCACGCAGAGCCTACCATCAAAACTGGTAGAAGGCGTACCACAAAAGCTGATAGGCTGAGACTTGATGCTGCATAGAATGTAGGATCCCCTACTTCATAGCACAGACAAAGATAGTCTCCTGACTGATTTACTGGATACATGGCTCTCATGAGCAAATGAATTGTGACTGAGCCATATTCCTTTTAGGAAGCAGTGCAGGAGCCCACATGGGTAGATGCAATGGTGAAAGAGTATGACTCCATTGTAAAAAACAGTGCTTGGGAAATTGTTCCAAGGCTAGTTGATAAATCAGTGGTAGGTTCAAGATGGATCTACAAGGTAAAGCAAGATGCTGGTGGGAGTGTTGAGAAATACAAGGCTATATTTGTGGCCCGGGGCTTCTCACAGAACGAGGGGATAGATTATGAAGAAACCTTTGCACCTATCGCAAGGTATTCTTCCATTAGGACCGTGCTTGCTCTCTCAGCGTAGATGGGCTGCCACATTCATTAGTTGGATGTGAAGACTGTGTTTCTTAATGGGATCATTTAGGAAGAGGTGTACATAGAGCAACCTGGAGGATTTGAGATCTTCAACAACGATTCGCATGTGTGCCGACTCAAAAGAGCATTGTATGGGCTGAAGCAAGCACCCTGTGCTTGGTACACTCAGATAGACAGCTATTTCACTGGACTGGGCTTCACCAAAAGTAAAGCATATGCAAACCTATACCAAAGGGTGTTGGAGGGTAAGCTTTTAATCATTGTTCTTTATGTTGATGATTTAATATTGACTGGTGATGAGCATGTGATACAATCATGCAAGGAGGACCTTATAAAGGAGTTCGAGATGAAGGACATGGGCCTCCTTCATTATTTCCTTGGATTGGAAATATGGCAGTGAGATGGTGAATTTTTGTGTCTCAAGGAAAGTATGCAAGGGAGATACTAGGTAAGTTTCACATGGAGGGTTGCAAACCCATGGATACTCCTCTTCCAAGAAACTGGAGGAAATAGGATGCTACTTCTGGAGAGGTAGTGGATGTTATTGTCTATCGAGAGTTAGTGGGTTTGCTCATGTATCTAGTGAACACGAGACTGGACATTTGCTCTACGGTTAATTAGCTTAGTCAAGCGATGGTTAAGCCTACCAAGCTCTTTTGGAAGGTGGGTAGGCATGTCCTGAGATACCTAAGGGTCACATTTGAGTATGGTTTATGGTACAGATAGGCGGATGAGGTGAAGTTGCATGGCTTCACAGATGCAGATTGAGTAGGCAGCCCATCAGACAGAAAGAGCACATTAGGTGGGATCTTTAGCATTGGATCTACAGTTGTTTCTTGGTACAATATTACACCGAAAGTGGAAGCGAAATACATGACAGCAAGTAACGCTACATGTGAGGCCATCTGGATGAGAAAGATCTTGGTTGGTTTGTTTGGTTCTCATTTAGATCCGACGGTGATTCATTGTGATAATCAGAGTCACATTAAACTCTCGATGAATCATGTGTTTCATGATAGATCTAAGCATATAGATATCTGGTATCATCATATCAGATATTGTGTGCAGAGTAAGATCATGTTGCTTCAGTACATTCCTACAAAAGATCAGGATGCGGATATTATGACGAAGGCGCTCACTAAGAGCAAATTCGAATACCATAGAGACTAGATCGGGGTGAAGGATAGTCTCTTTCTTGTTGAGAGGGAGTGTTGAGATTCAACAAGAAGATCCTAATGAAAATTATGCACCTACATTAGGATGGAGCCTCAGGCTATTTTTAGGTGGATGTCTATTTATAGATGCATGAGAAAATTCTATTTGTAGATTAGGTCTATTTATAGATGTATGTGCAAGTTCTATTTATAGATTTCATGTCTATTTATAGATGCATGTCGACTATTATTATCCCTTAATATTATTTGGACAATAAACAATAATCTATTCTCAATGAGCACTTGGAAATAGTTAACTGAAGTGGAAAATCAGTTAGCTATAGGAATTTCGAGTTGAGTGTTTGGTTGGTGGGACATGCAAGTGGACTTAGTTGTAACTGAGTGATTCGAAGTTGTAACATAGTTGGAAGTGTAGTTATGAAAGTTGTAAAGTAGTTTAACTCAATTACGTGAGTTAAAATTAGTTGTGCTAGTTGTATCTGAAGATACACTAGTGAGAGATCAGGTGAATTAATTATTAATTAATTCACAATCAGTGGTCTCACATGCAACTGAATATTTACTACTATTAACTACATGCATGTCAGATCCAGTGGAGACCCAGTTGAGATGTAGGTGAAAGGGACAGATTGACTATCAGTTGTGACATTATCGGTTGCACACATGCAACCATACACACATTGGATGTGCCCATGAGGATTGCGCAGTCAAAGAAAGCAGGATTCCATTCATTCAGGGATTGCTATTAGTTGGGATTGCACAGTGGAGGCAGGCTGTCTGGAGACAGTAAATTGGCTAAGGAACTATATGACAGTGTGAGACAGTTAGCAATTGTACTGAGAGCTCTTGGATTGGAGCTTTGTATGTAATTGTTTCATGATCCATGATATAATACATAATATAAGATAATGGGGTTTTTAGTTATATGCTTTCCCCGGGGTAAATTATATGTGTTATGTGTGATTGATCTTTCTTCGTGATATTGCTATTGGCGAATGTGTTTTAAATTCCGCAAAGATTTTGTAGAAGCGATTATGTATTTAACAGTGGCATATAATTGTTAGCTCAGGAGAATCTAGGCAATATATATTTTGTATTAAATCTATACAAATTTTTTGTCTTCTTGTTACTGTAAAATTTCTGCAAATTAACTTATGTTTGTGTACTTTTGCATTTTCAATTTGTTGCCTAAAAGGACATAAACAAACCTGCAAACCAATCAATTAATCTTTCACTTTCATTTTTGGATCATAAACTGCATGCCTACTTATAGTAATAATTGTTTTTAGTTCTACAAGCATGCATACCTCTTCAGGAAGTTTCACGTGAGTCAAATTATTGTAAAGAATGACCATTTGTGTAAAATAGGAATATTCGGTCATGAAACATAAATGACACTCAAGGATAAAACTATGAATTAAGTTTTCCCTGGTGGGTTGTGAATTCAAATTGGTCTTAAGACAGTATAGTTAAGACATGTGTAATTGAATTGGCTACTATTAAGTATCTCAGAGTGAGCAATTACTGAACTTTGTATTGTAATGTAATGAAGTATAGATTTCAACTATCTCCTATTTAAAAGTCTTAGCTTATAATAGGGATAGAGTAGGGGTTATTTTTAAAAGTTATGGAGTGTGTTATTATATATAGTGGTTAACTTGAAGAGAATAAATAATACGACATGATATTCTATGTTGGGAAAAATACTGAGAGGGGGGGGGGGGTGAATCAGTATTTACTGCATACTCAAAACTTTTCACTTTTTTCATTCCTTAAAACCCATACGCTACTTACCTTTAGTAAACTCGCGTATACACGCGGATATCTTTCATGCAACTCGCGTATACACAGAGATCTAATTATGTCATTAGTTCTTTGCTTATTTCATTCCATTATTCATTCATCAGATGTTCAATAAACAGTAAACATGTGCAGTAAGAACAGAATAAACCATCACACAAAGCATCACACATGAACACCAGGATTTTTTAGGTGGAAACCCAAGTCGGGAGAAAACCACCACTGCAGTTGCTCGTATTCAATATTTTATTATAGAGAAAACATCTTACAACATATGTCTTGGTGCGGACTCCTACCGGACGAGCACCCACCTACGCTCGTTTACCCGACCTCTCTGGAAGGGAGCTCCAACCCCCGACTCGTTTACCAGCCTCTCCTGGAAGGGAGCTACGCCCCACGATCTCGTTTACCTCCACGGAAGGGAGCTACAACCCCTCGAAGGCTACAACCTCGCACCAATATGGACCACGTTTCATCAATTTTCACCTTGGATCCAAATCTTCCTTTAGGACACCACTTGTAGGCCACATTTCATCATATTTTCAAAGCTGGACCCTTTCCATACTTTTAAGCACAATCAACCATGAAATGAATACATATAACTTCGACGAGATATCGGTAAACGGTAGAGAAGAATCGAGACATTTCTTACCACGGACTTCAACAAACCCTAGTTTGCATACGCGCTTTCCTTTCTACGATGCTTCATATATACGCGCCTTCTTCCCATACAAACCAGCGTATACTTACAAATTAGAGCGATTTCACTGCGCACACGCGCTTTCTATTCAGCGAAGCCGCGATATACGCGCTTCCGCGCGAACTAGCGCGTAGATCTTCAACCATTATAGAGCAACATACTTCTTGATCGGATATTCGGTTGATTTATCCTCACTCGACGGATGTTAAGCCTCATCTCGATCTAAGCCTTCATGAGATCTAAACGGTCTAAATACATTCCGATCTAGATTCCCTTCTTCATCATTTCCATTGGTGCATCATGCATTCGGATCTATCATCAAACCTTTACCCTTTCCATACGAGATATACTTCATGAGAAGTATTCATTCAAGTTCAGACATCTTGCTCCCACTCTCATAATTTGCACAATGAATTTCTTCTCCTTATATAGGTTTATCCTTTTTCAATACCACGGGCCCCTTTTTCAATACCATGAGCCAAAACAATACCATGAGCCTTCAATACCACGGGCCCCTTTTTTCAATACCATGAGCCAAAACAATACCATGAGCCTTCAATACCATGGGCCCCTTTTTCAATACCATGAGCCAAAACAATACCATGAGCCTTCAATACCACGGTCCCCTTTTTCAATACCATGAGCCTTCAATACCACGGGCCCCTTTTTCAATACCATGAGCCAAAACAATATTACTTCCGATGGTATTCCTGGATGGTGTCACATAGACGAGTCATTACTCAATACAATGGGTCAATACCATGGTGGTTACCCCTGGTTTTGCACACTATGAGCGCTTTTTCCCATACGCGACTTGGAACGTTGTTTCCTGCGTGCATACGCGACTTCCCCTAGACAACTCTGCGTATGCCTAGAGACATACTCTTTTTATCATAGATCTATCACATGCTGAATTCCTTTCTTCATTGCCTTCTGTACTCACTGTAGATACATCAAGGACAACACTCATCATCATATTTCTAACAAACATCATTTACCAAGTCCATCAAGTCAAGAATAACTTCATCAGGTGAATTGCCATCAAAGACAACACATGTCAACAGTCGCATGTCTTCATCTTCATTCAGTGGGTTGCCATCAAGGACAACACTCTGCATCATATTGCCAACAATTCTAATGTGTTAGTAGAATGCATAGTAAATAACTTATATACATAACTTTCATTTCTATTCTCTAAGTATGGTTGGCATTACACAAATGTATATATAATTTCCCAAGCATATTATATAAAAAGAAAAAGAAAAAAGGATAATGTGAATCTAGAGATAAAGAGACTTGACTTATGAGAGACACCTCAGCTAGTGGAGTAGACAAGAATGAAATGAGAAAATAGATCATTTCTTATGTTAAGGAAGTAGGAAACATACTTTACTTTCTACTAAACTAGTTATTGTCCCTTCCTAGTTGTGAGTTAACTCTAGTGAAGATGGGGTTATAGAAGGGTGCAGAGAAATAACTGAACAGGTAGAAATATAAAGGGCTAAATATATTGGAAAAAGATTGGAAAAATGTAAGCATGAGAAACAAGACCCAAACTAGGAGATATATAAACTATTATCAAGATACTTTGAGTAATAGAGAGAAAGAAATAAATTCCTAAAAGGGTGGAGTACTTTCTCTCGATGAATTCATAAGTTAACTCTAAATTCAATTATACAATAATTAGAAGATGAATTAGATGAACCCTATATTATACAAATGGAATAAGCAAAAAAATAAGCATTGTTATTTTAAGAAGGAAACTAATATAAATATGTATAGGAGTGTACAAACTACTTATTACTGACTATAATTTACTTAGGTATATTTTTTAAAGAAATTACTCACATAAAAGGAACCACTTATACCATTAAAACAGAGGTCTTGAAAATGCCACACCAAACACATAATTCAATCTGTGAGAAAATAAAAACAATTTGTTATCATTTGAAGAAAATAATTACCGCTTCTCTTCCAATTTGATAACAATTCTCCATTTGTTTTGGACACAAGTTCTGGAAGTGTATTGCAAAGTATTGAGTAACTAGACTATAAAATAAACCAAAGCACCATGGATTAAAAAATACTAGTAATTAAAGAAAATTAATAAGGGTTAAGGCCTACGGCCATAATATTAAAGAAACCAAGGTCGATGTCCATGATAGTCAACCCTGGTAGTGTTTGAGTGAGCAAGAAGGAACAAAAATAAAACAACGTCCGATATCAGTTTTGTTGATACATAAACCAACATTTTAGCCTGGCGATTAGAGTCGTCATATGAAATAGGAGCTTGCTAGAGAACCTCGCATGTAGATCGTTGAAACTGGAATCAATGCCTTGAAAATGAAAGGGAAGTTTAGGAAATGTCGTCCAATAGTGGGACTTCAAAGTCGTACCTGTGATTACAAGAAATTTCAGGGGATTAGGGCCACATAGGGAATCAAATAATAGACAACCTAAAAATCTAAACAAAGTGTTAACCATGAGAAGAGCATTACTTTGGTAGGGACGCGGTCACTACCATTTTTACCTAAACCGAGGGAAGAGAAGAGTATGTTAGGATGAAGAGGATTACTTAGCATATGCCAAACTTCATAATTTAATAAATAAGCAAAGAAAATGAAATCATTGGACGGTGCCCATGTAACACCCTCTTCCCACATCTACCCAAGTAACCAGCCAACCAAGGTAAACATGTGAAGAGAGTCTACTATAATGAGATTCAACCTCCTAGGTGACCTTAAGGAAGTGGAAACGATGAAAACACAACATACATACCTTGTATAACAACAACACCACCCCCAAGAGGTAACCTAACCATTCAGGCCTCTTATCCCTGGGTCACACTAATATTTTCACCTCTTTGAGCCATAGCCACAAGCATAGGTTTGCATGAGCCTATAGCCGCAGGCATAGCACTACATGCCTGCGGCCAGGGCCCCAAATACTCAGTTATGTGCCAACATCCCCAGGATTTGAGCCACCTTTTAAGGCCCAGAACCTAGTGCTCTACCCAGAACTTCATGAAAACTTCATATATGATTAAATAACAACGAGAAAATGATACAGAAGCAATCACATCAATAAGAACTCATCTGGACCCCTCCTAGCCATGACAGGAATTTTGTCAAACATGTCACAAACATGAAAGCTACAAGTATAAACAAAAAAACAAAGCAAAGGGGTTTCATACTTATCTGAGAATCGCTAATAATCATTGCTCCCCTACATCATTAGCTTCCATACAATCTATTTGACTATAGATACATTGTGCATTCGTTTACAAGTAGGAACATGGAGAGAGCCATACATCTCTACTATCAAAATACATGCTTATAACCAACATAATAACAACATAAGTATCACGGATACAACAACAATAGAATCCACATATAAACCAGTGAATTTATACATCGAATACCAAAGGAATGAGCTCTTCATTGATGAAAGTAAAAACCAATTGAAGATGGGACTTCCACGTTCCACTTGACCATAGATTGACTAAGCCAAATCTCTCTTCAGCCAATCACCCTCATTCCATATTCCAAGCATGAATGTGGGACTCATAACCAACCAAAATAACCAAACAATTATGAATGCTACCAGAGTTATCTGCTTACACCGTGAGGAATTTTGAGTGCCTCCTAGGCTCTCAGGATTTACCGTAATCCACAATCCGATCCAGGGATCACTAGTCCCTACACTGAGACCCACTCTCCAAGATTTACCGTACATCCCATCCCGGGACTACTAGGCCCAATAGAGAGCAATCCACCTCTTGGATTTACCGTATATCATGCCATTCACTGGCAAGGATTCCTAGGCCCACCGAGGCACACAATCTGGATTTACTACAACCCACTGTCTGCTTCAGGGGTTACTAGTCCAATGGCTTTGCCATGATCCACATTCTAGTTCAGAGACCACTAGGCCATGTGTTTGGTCATTTTGGAGATCCAACTGACTCAACTTCAAATCCATCCAATAATCCAGCTCAATTGAAGTATGAGAAACCCATATCATCAAAGATATACATAAATGGCAAGGTTAGGTTGAAAAACATTGTCACACCTAGCAAAACATATGCCATGGTAGAAAATAACCACATGAAATACCATGCATACCAGATTTAGCAAGGAAAACGCACATGCAAATCGATACTTGTCAGGAATCATGCGGTAGCTGCTTGATTCCTACTCCTCCTTGCTTGCTTCTGCCTTCTTCTTTCTTTCTTGCCTTTCTTGGTCCAATGCAAAAATTCTCCAAGAAACTCTAAGTGTCCAAGAGTGAGAGAAAGAGACGGAGAATAATGAAAGAGATCCAAAACTGAACTGACAAAAGGTAACAACTGATCCTCATAAGAATTTTTATAGATGAGGCCTCTATTTTCTTCATTTCCATCATTTTCCTTCATTTTCCTCCTCGCATGCAACTTGTGACCTTTCACATCCCTTTTCTCCTATTTTTTATTATTTTCATAAATAAATGTGCCAAAAATGCCATTTTTCCATTCCAAAGCCTTTTCCATTGCCTTTGCCAATTTCCTTAGCCATATGAACTGAAATGAACACCCACTAGGATGTTTTGCCCAACATTCAGCTTGGAATACTTGTCCCATCAACCATTGTTATTATTTTTTCCTTTATTTACTTTTATTACGTGAAATTTTCACCAGGGCTGTTACAAACCCCCCCCCCCCCCCCCTTGGGGGAGCATTGTCCTTGGTCTTCAATAACACCTACAAACTAGCAAGACCGTCGAAAACAAAACATACTGCCCATGGAGCTTTATAACACAACTCGTTGCAGTATTTACAATGATCAATCGGTATCAGCAACAAGGGAATCCAAAGGATCACACCTCCACCCTCAAAATTAGTACCAAGATTCACCTCCTTCCTAGGAAGTCCATAATCCACTACCAAAGTCAAAGTTGCATCCAATGTCCAACACTACAATTCTGTGCCATTTGTCCTCCAATGAATAGTTTCCAACTCATTGTTTCAGGGCACACTCCCAATGTGCATTTGATTCCATCTAGCAATGCTAATGACCAAAAAAATCCATCCCCGACCTTCCCTTCTATGCTATACAGTCCCTCGAGCAATCCAGTCACCCCCTTCTGTGCAGTCACACACCTTCCAAGTTCCACTGGCACCTCCATCCCAGGCAGTCCATTTGTTGGCAAGGCTTCCTCGCATCAGAAGATACAAAAACCAAGGCATATACCTGTCTCAAAATCATCATATCGGTCATATCATGCTCATGGAAATCAATGGACACTATTGGGTACTAGTGTCCCACAATGGCCCTTCTCCTAAAATGCTTTACCAACATACTGTTTCCTATTCCAATTCCTTTTGTTGACGCTTCTAGTTCTTGTAGTCAGTTTCAACTACCCAACCATGCATGTTTATGCATTCCCATACCAAGCACATAATTCCCATTAGACTCAAAGAAAATTGAAATAAACTCAAATCATACCTCTTTGGTAGCTCGTCAATGAGGTACACTTGCAATCATGTTCACTTCCCGTCACAACAACTCAAACTAGTTATTTGATCAACATATCACATCTGGTTAGCTCAAAACACAACCATCATAAATTAAAATCACGAATCACATGCAATCATCATAAACCATAATCATAATTCACATGTAACTATCATAAGTCAGAATCATAAATCACATGCATAACAAGAATGAAATAAAATAAAGATACTTATCCTTCATTGGTACTTACTTATGCCTTTGTTCTTTTGTACACACACTGGATCTATTGCCACACCCAAAAAAAACCAATGTCTTCTCTTCAACTACGTACATATACACATAGTGTACAACACATACATCCACACAAGGTGTACAACACCACACAATACATGCAATCACACCGACATACGACACATACACCTATACCCACTGTACAATACAACACATTACATATGCCTACATCGACATACAACACATACAATTACATATACATATACATAGTACCACACAACGAATACACATGTCGCGATACAATGACTATACCATGTACATACATAACACCGCATGCTCTCAATACAACATGTATGAAATGCACACTATACCTCATGTGTACCAGTACCATATGCACAACATGTATATAGTACCACCTATACACAACACTACCTGCACAATGTGTGCACAACATCACATGTACACGACACCACCTGCACAACATGTACACAATGCCAAATGTACACTGCACCACCTGTACAATGTCTACACAATACCACATGTACACAACACCACATGCACGTCATGTACACAACACCGCATACACAAAACACCATATGTACAACATGCACACAACACCATATGTACATAGAACTGCATGTACAATATGTATATAACACCATACGTACACAACACCGCATATCCAACATGTGCAAAACACCACATAACCAACATGCACATAGTACGATATGTACACATCATCGCACATCCAACATGTACATAACACCATCTATACCTAACATTTCATATGAAATATACACACAACACCATATATACAACATGCATACAACATCATATGTACACAATGTTACATATGCTACATGTACACATCACCATAGGTACAATCACTGAATATGCAACATGCACAACATATACACAATAGTAGTGTTACACATCCATAGTCCACATACTAACCCCACAAGAAACCTTGCTTCTAGTGTCTTTCCACTATCCATGCTTATCCTAGAATGCTACAGATCACACTAACTTCATTTCACTGATGTACCCCTCAACATACCTGTCCATAACATAAGCATATAATATTAATTCATGTCCATGTGATACTTACCTCATAGATCTGTCAGAGTTACTCTTCCCACTTGATTCCTCATAAGACCAAGAACCTCTTCATGCCTGTTGTGAAACCAACTCCAAAAATAGAAGAAAAGAGATATCAACGCCTTAGAAATAAGCCACTTCGAGGGGGCAACCTCCAATACATTACATGAATGAACAATTCTTGGATGATACAATTGACAAAACCTCCTTTTTATATATAGGAGTCCATGGGGCCACAATGTAATCCTAGTGGGGCCATAATGTAATCCTAGCCGATCTAACAATAATAATGTAAGGGCACAATAATAACAATATGGGGGTTACAGGGGTATAACAATAACAATAAGGGGGCTACACTAACATAATAAGGGACTACACTATTACTTTAGGGACTTAACATACCCCTCTCCTTCAAATAAGTGTTGTCCTCAACGCTTGATTATTGCTTGAGGCTTCTGTATAAAAATTTCATCCTCCCATGTGGAATCTTCTACAGGAAATTTCTTCCACTTGCTGAGATACTCTGAAATTGATCGTACTTGTCGAGTTCTTGTTTCTGTGACTACTTCATAACTTCTTTCGATATGATGCTGATCTTCCTGTTGTTTCATTAGATTCTGCACCAAAGTTAGGTTATTTTGAGAGTTGGAGAACTTGTTGTTGATGCTCGATGTGATCTTCCACTAATTTATCATCCATATTAGCTATTATTTGATCCTTCAAACCATCCAAATTAGCCTCCATTTCTGCTTTTCATCTTCGGTTGCTCTTCGTAAGATCGAAATTTGTTGCACTTGATACCGTAATTTTGATATCCCATACTGCAATTCTTCCTCTTCATGCGTCATAGTATAGCTTTTTGAGGGCTTAATGGGTATGGAGTTATTTTTTTGAGGCATTATAGAACTCAATACTGATAAAAATTATAAAATATGCCCTTGGAATCACTTCAAACTACTTTTTCAAACAAACGTTATGGAATTTTAAAAACCAAATACACCCCTTTTTCTTGCTTTTGAGAAGCTAGATATTGAAACTGAATTATCTATATGATTTTGGATCCTCAATAATTGAAATTTGGCCCTGAAGTATCCCTCTGAATCTTCTTTCGAATTCCACAGGTCTGACCTGATTTGGACTCTTCAAGGCAAATTTATGTCCAATCTCCCACAATGACCTAATTATGGACTGGTTCAATAGAGCGAATTTGTATGACTTTCCACGTGTCACTGTTTCCTCATTCTGCTCTAAAATTTATAGATAGGAAACTACAGTTCGTGTACTTGTGGCCAATTTTTACAGCGTTCCAATCCGATGCTCAGAGAGAGAGTTATGAATATTTTCCCATGATCACCTCTTTGAGATGAAATTCGGGATCCTGAAAAAACCCTAACTTCCACAGACCATATCTCTGAAACTGTTGCGAACCAAGCTCTGAAATTTTGTGACGTCGTTCCTTAGGATTTTGACTTCACACTCTAAAAATTTTAGCTTCTGAAAATTTGTAGAAAAAAATTTATAGTGAAAATGCCACGATGACCTGTTTAGGTTAAATTCAGGAGCCTACAAAAGACCTAACTTCCACATATCATATCTCCGAAAATATTGCGAACTAAGCTCTAAAATTTTGCGAAGATGTTCCTTAGGATTTCGGCTTCGCACTCTAAAAATTTCAGCTTCTGAACCTTCGTAGAAAAAAAAATTATAGTGAAAATTCCACGATGACCTGTTTGGAGCAGCGAAACCCTAGAATCCAAAGCTCTGAATACCAAATGTTGTGAAACCAACTCCAAAAATAGAAGAAAAGAGATATCAATGCCTTATAAATAAGCCACTTCGAGGGGGCAACCTCCAATACATTACATGAATGAACAATTCTCGGATGATACAAATGAAAAAACCTCCTTTCTATATATAGGAGTCCACGAGGCCACAATGTAATCCTAGACGACCTAACAATAATAATGTAAGAGCACAATAATAACACTATGGGGGTTACAACGGTACAACAATAACAATAAGGGTGTCTACACTAACATAATGGACTACACTAGTAATATAGGGACCTAACAATGATATTCACCTACATGAGCAATAATTCCTCCACAAAAATGATCCTTGAAAACCCTGTCATACAACAACATAGATACATAGATACATACATCTATATAATAATTAGCATAAAACAATCATCATCCTGTCAAACAACAACATAGATACACACATATATACATATAAACATTAGCATTAAACAATCATGATTCATGAAGACCTTGTCAGACACGACATACATACATACATACTTGTATACATATATAAACACCAGCATAATCATGAACACATCATAATTACCAGATAGCATAAGTGCAAGGTTAAGAGAACTTCCTTTATCTGTGCACAACATGCACAACATTGAGAACCATAGTTCGCAATCTTGGCCAAAGAATCTAACGCCTCAAATCCCTTTACTTAACCTTACATGATTACCTTTCTCATGGATGTACTGCCACCGTCCATTTACCAGAATGGACCCAACCAGTCCAATCGACTGTCATATTGTTACCTTCCACTGCGCTTATTCATACACCAAGCTTCATCTGAGTTTTTCACTACCTGTTGGGTACCACACATCTCTTCCCGAGCTCCATCAAATTTCCTCCTTCCCAACCAATCCCCAAGACTCTCAAAACATAAAATCCAAGAACCAGAAAAAACAAGAAGAAGACCATGAAAAACCAAAAGCAATACGACATCGCAATAAAGTGGCATGGCCATGCACTAGACATAATCAAGACCGCAAATCAAGCGCAACAAATCACAAGAGACCAAAAACACAAGACTAGCAACAAACACCATGATTCAATCCCCATGGTTCCCAGTACTTCTAAAGGAAATCTCAACCCGAGCCTTCTTCAAGATTTCATGGTAGTATCTTTTGCCATGGAATCCCCTGCATCATACTGTCATAGACACATAACTGTTAGTGTATAAATAAACATAACAACAAGCTAGTTACCATACCTTGTTAGGCCAATCACACTGCCTGAACACACACATATTAGTCACATGTTCCAAATATCAAGAAAACATATCTATTAATTTGAAATCAACATTTTCCAAGTCTAAAACCATGTCATAATCAACTCATAGTCATAAGTCATAACACATGATGCTACAACTATCACCTACTTACAGTCAAGTACATCTCAATTGTCTTAATGCATACGTGTTATTACAACCGTTTTAAAACAAGATCATTACTTCATGCAATCTTATAGAAACATGCTCATATGATGCGATTAATCAAACATTCAACTATAAATAGACGACATAATAAACACCAAACACTCAAATACCAAATAAATGACATAATCAAACATTCAAGCACCAAGTATACAACATAATCAAACTCATACCTAAATGCATCTCAGGGGAGGCTATCTTGTCTGCACAATCAGTCTACATTAGCATGGTATAACTTCATAACACATCAACCCAATCATATATAAGGTCACAATATCCACAATAGTATCTAGCTAACATGTTCACACCCTAAACTCATAAAAAATTGTCATTCATGCATACAATCACATATGCACAGTCAGTGTAGACAATACAACACACTATCATAATTAGGCGACTCATACCTGAATTTCATAACCCTAATCATCAAGTCACTAGCATGTAATAACAAAAAGTTATATATCATGCTCATCAACGACATGCAACCTAATCATCAAGCCAACTATCATACAACAACAACAAGTTAATCCATAACATGCTCATCAACAACATATAATTTAGCTAACATAAAACAACAATAACAATGCATACAACCATAGGTTGCTATCATTCATGGCTATCTGACACATGTACATATAACCACACTAATTAACTAGCATCTATAGTGTATGTAACCATAACATCAACAAGATGAAAGGAATACTCATAACCATAATGCATATACCAATCATTAACCTACATACCTACTTGCCCAACATCCAAACCTGTATGACGACATGATCTTGCCTTGAGGTCCAATGTTGCAACTTCACTTTGATGGTCTGCATCTCTTGCTCTATCTTAGCCAACACATTAGCATCATAACATCCAAATATCATCATGATGACCTAATTGCATACAATGACCTTATGCACAATAACCTTCACCAAACCAATGCAAACTTGACCATATGCACCCACTTAACATGTATAACCAATTAACTAGCATCTATAATGTATGTAACCATAACATCAATAGAATGAAAGGAATACTCATAACCACAATGCATATACCAATCCTTAACCTACATACCTACATGCCCAACATCCAAACATGTATGATGACATGATCTTGCCTCAAGGTCCAATGCTGCAACTTCACTTTGATGGTTTGCATCTCCTGCTCTATCTTATCCAACACATTAGCATCATAACATACAAATATCACCATGATGACCTAACTGCATACAATGAACTTATGCACAACAACCTTCACCAAACCATTGCAAACTTGATCGTATGCACCCATTTGACATGTATAACCAATCATGAACGACTAATGCTTGTCCCACATATAACATCACATGATAAAGCATACACATACAACACACAAGCATGATCAATAGGTGACCTAGCAAAAAAAGGCAATGCATACACAACATCTAGCAACATGTAAGCAAGCATGCACAAATAATACATAAGCGTGAACAACACATAATGAGTCATACACTCATGACAACATGTTGACAACAACACCACCAACACTTCCATGGAGACACCACTGCCACCATGGCCAACACAACACAGATGAAATAAGAACATGCACCATAGGTATGAGAAACACATATGAAACTAACATAAATGCATGATCAACACAATACCCATCCAGTCTGAGAGTTGAACTATACTCTGATACCACTCAGTAACACCCTCTTCCCACATCTACCCAAGTAATCAACCAACTGGGGAAAACATGTGACGAGAGGATACTATAACGAGATTCAATCTCCTAGGTGACCTTAAGGAAGTGGAACCGATGAAAACACAACATACAGACCTTGTACAACAACAACAAAACTCCCAAGACGTAATATAAGTCTCTTACCCCTGGTTTGACTTCTTTGAGCCATAGCCAAAAGCACAGGCTTGCATGCCTGCATCCAGGAGGCTATAGATGTAGGCATAACACTACATGCTAGCAGCTAGGGCCCCAAATACTTAGTTCTATGCCAGTGTCCCTGGGATTTGAGCCACCTTTTCAGGCCCAAAACCCAATGCTCTGCCCATAACTTCATGAAAAGTTTAGAGATGATAAATACCAACAAGACAATGATACAAAAACAATCACATCAATAAGAACTCATCTGGACCCCTCCTAGCCATGCCAAACATTTTGTCAAACATGTCACAAACATGAAATCTACAAGTATAAACAACAAAATAGAGAAAAGGGGTCTCATACTTATCTAAGAATCACTAAGAATCATTTCTCCCCTACATCATTAGCCGCCATACAATCTATTTGACTATAGATACATTGTGCATTCATTTACAAGTAAAAACATGGAGAGAGCCATACATCACTACTGTCAAAATACATGCTTATAACCAACATAACAACAACATAAATATCATGGATACAACAACAATAGAATCCACATATAAACCAATTCTTTTGTACATAAAATACCAAAGGAATGAGCTCTTCATTAATGAATGTAAAAACCAACCGAAGATGGGACTTACACGTTCCACTCGACCATAGATTGGCTGAGCCAAATCTCTCTTCAGCCAATCACCCCCGTGCCATATTCCAAGCATGAATGTGGGACTCATAACCATACAAGCAAGAATGCTACCAAATTTCTCCACCTACACTGTGAGGAATTTGAGTGCCTCCTAGTTTCTCAGGCTTTACCGTAATCCATAGTCTGATCCAGGGATCATTAGGTCCTACATCAAGACCCACTCTCCAGGCTTTACCATACATCCCATCCCGGGACTGCTAGGCCCAACGAAGAGTAATCCACCTCTTGGCTTTACCGTATATCCCACTATTCACTGACAAGGATTCCTAGGCCCACCGAGGCACACAATATGGCTTTACCACAACCCATAGTCTAGTTTAGGGGTTACTAGGACAGTGGCTTTACCGTGATCCACATTCTGGTTCAGGGACCACTAGGCCATGTGTTTGTCATTTTAGAGACCCACTGCACTCAGCTTCGAATCCATTCGGGAATCCAACTCAACCGAATTACGAGAAACCCATCTCTTCAAAGCTATACAGAAATGGCAAGGCTAGGATGAAAAAAATTGTCACACCTGGCAAAACCCATGCCATCACTGAAAAAAACCACATGCAATACTATGCATGCCAGATCTAGCAAGGAAAACACACATGCAAATTGATACCTGCCAAGAATCCCACAATAGCTGCTTCATTCCCGCTCCTCCTTGCTTGCTTCCTCCTTCTTCTTGCTTTCTTGCCTTTCTTGGTCCAATACCAAAATGCTCCAAGAAACTCTAGGTGTCCAAGGGTGAGAGAAGAGATAATAATGAGAGAGATCCAAAACTGAACTGAAAAAAGGTAACAACTGATCCTCAGAAGCCTTTTTATAGATGAGGCCTCTATTTTCTTCATTTCCATTATTTTCCTTCATTTTCCTCCTCACATGCAACCTGTGACCTTTCATATCCCTTTTCTCCTATTTTCCATTATTTTCATAAATAAATGTGGAAAAATGTCATTTTTCCTTTCCAAAGACTTTGCTTTTGCCAATTTCCCTGGCCATACTAATTGAAATGAACACCCACTAGAATGTTTTGCCCAATGTTAAGCTTGGAATACATGTTCCATCAACCGTGGTTATTATTTTTGCCTTTATTTACTTTTATTACATGGAATTTTCACCACGGCTGTTATAGGCCATAATTGTTTACAATCCTAAAAGTGAAAATATATATTGATAAAAGAAAACCCAATTTTGAGGGAAATTATGAGCATGTCGAAGACATTGCTTAGCTAAACCAAAAGTACAAGAATTTACTTATTCATTCTTCCACTTCTTTGCACCAAAAGAAGAGGGGACCAAGTCATTTAACCCACTAATAGAATCCACAGTACGAGAGTTCAATACTCGAGATACAAGTTGGAAAAGAAAACAAAATGGCCAAGCCAAAAATTGAATAAAAACACCGTTGTAAGTTTCATATACCTCTAAGATTTGGGGGTTTTACATTCCGAAAATGCCATAACTTCCAACAACCATGTTTATATTATGTTGTAAACACGAAGAATAAAAAAAGGAGGATGGCGAAATAACAAATAATATGAATATAAATGAAGAAAAAAAGTAGGATTTTGGTGAAATCATCTAAGTGAGGCAAAGTACTTGTTGTGTTATTCCCATATGAATGCCAAAACTGAAATCCTAGTGTAGTAAATTAGTAGCACAAAGGAACTATGGTATGGAGAGGCCTAGAAAGAGCATCGCTCTAACTATCTAGAAAGTGACAAATGAAAAACTTGGAAACTACAAGTGGAAGGGTAGGGTAGTCAGTTTGATAACCCTAACTAGCCTTGACCATTGGATCTCCAGATTGAATCGACGTCGTCGAATGAGCAAGGGTAGGGCACCATCTGATTTTCACGTGGTCGCCTTTGTCGTGGCATCGTTTCAAAGCACCAAGTGTGTACCAGAGCCTATATGGGGTACAATTGTCCCACACTCATTAAAAACTAAACAAATATTAAGAACAATGTGCTATAAGATTTGTATGAATGCAATATATAAGAATTGAATCATACCATGTGGACATGATGATTATGACTAGGTACAATTTATGCATGTAGGTTTTAACCCTCTATAGAAATGATCTACAAACAAATCTTAAAAACATAAAATAAACAATAGTGAGAACAGAAAACATAAAACAGATATACACATAAATTTTCCCTTAGATCCCAATTCTGGATGACCAGCTTGATTTTTCATTATATTCCTTTCAGTGTTACAACACATATATATACATGCCAAATCATACATAAAACCCAATCCATTAACCCTGGATTAGAACATAACTGTAGTTCCCTTGACCAGATCTACAAAATACCAGGGGCCGAAAAACATCGTCCCCCAAAAAACCATGTGCAAACTCATGCACAAAACCATGGGTGGGTCCGCCTATGAGTGGCTCTGCACACCAATTTTTTTTCCGTGGGTGCTACCCCAGATCCCGACAGGGGGGGCTGTCACCCCCCCTGTGACCCCCCTGCTGCACTCGACGCAACGTACAACGCGTGGGACTAATCGTGGAAAGAATATAACATATACCCAACAATGCATATAGTTACATGTTTGTAAAGTTAAATAAGTGAATACGAAGCATAGGATTTTAAAATCCACAGTTTGATGGTTGAACGAATAAATGTAGGAGTTAGTCATAAATGAATATAACCTTAGTTCTATAGTTACTTATTTACATTAGCCCTCTATAAGTCCCCTTGGAAATTATCAGTGAATTAAAGACATTGAATGACAGTCCTTTAATTAGAAATAAGGAGCCTTGGTAATAACAATGATAGAAGACAAAATCATCTCTTACGAGAAAAAGGGAGCAAGCTTATTAGTTTCCTAGAAAGGACCATTGTTTAACGTCCCAACTATAAGCAAAGGAAAATATAAACACCAGAACAAGGTTTATTGAACTTATGCAATGTTAGAGTAATCAAGAAAGTACCATGAAACAAATGTGCTAAAAACTATAATGAATATATATATATATATATATATATATATATATATATATATATATAAAATGTTACGATTGATATTAAAAAAAAATTGAGAGGAAATTAGGTATGTTACAATGATGTTTAGTCAAGCCTGGACACCCCTTGGGAACTTTAATTCCCCCAAAGTGGATTCATCCTCAACCCCTCCCCATGAGGTTTGAACTTGTAACGTGACGGGGGCTAAACCCAATGTAAACCAAGTGGTGTATGCCTCACGAGTTTTTTTTGAACAAGATGTTAGTAAAAAGCTATATAAAAAATAATCAATATTTAAATATTATTTATGCATTGTAATTTTTTCTTCCATATCTTCTCCACTACTTGGATCAAGTTATCTTATCACAAGTAATTTGTGAAGTTCATTTTTATATAAAACTCATCATAAATTATAATTATGCTGGAGGCGTTCTCTTTATGAGCTTGCCATAGCCTTCGACGTTCCTTTTTCACCCTTCAGTGAAAATGCTAGTATATATGTTGTAGAGTTAAGAACATATAAATAAAACTTCTCAAAGAATTGTGGTTTTTTTTGGTTTTGTTTTTTATTTTTATATGTATGTGCTAAATACTTGGATCCTTAAAATTATAAAAAAATAAATATGTATTGGAAATCATAATCTATATAAGGTTGAAGTTTTGGGATTTGAAGAAGGGGGACTAGAGCTTCATGCATTTAATTTTTTTTGGAGATAAATTATGCTTTCTTTGATTTTAACAAAATCAAACACAATTAATAACAACACACAACCACAAGATAAATGAAATATTTTTCATTGAGAAGGGTTTCAATACTCAAGAAATTCACCTATAAAAATTTAAGGTCAAATCCCAAATATGTTAGACACAATATTTAAACCATAAACTTTAAGAAATACAACTTGATTTATAATGTTATTATTATTATCCAATTTTAACGTCACGACCAAGCCATACACCAAATTGGGGTATGAGACCCCCTTGTTTTTGGGACAAAGGACCCACCTCCCCACAATGATTTCATTGCTTAGTCTAGGAAGGCATACATCCTCTACCCACTCTGGTTTTGAACCTGTGATCTCTTAGAAGGAAACACATGCTCTTGACCATTGAGCCCACTCAAACTGTGATATGGAAGAAAGATCTTTATATATAATGCCATTTCAATGTTAAAATACATATTAATAAGAATAAAAAGATATGAAAGACTACATAGTTACTTATTATCATCTTAATTACTTAATTATACCCATCTTTACTTTATGTAAATATTATTCCTTAATAATAGAAAAAGTTACATGTATTTTTCATATATGTTTTTTTTTTTAAATTATAAATTTTAAAGTTAATATGATAATACAGTTGGTAGTTCGAAAAACGTCGGTTCCTAAAATTCTTATGTGATTTCCGGAAAAATTTATAATTAAAATAATAATATCCTCTTTTATTATAAAACAACATAACTTCATCATACTTTATGAGTTATATATAATTTTTTTTTTTATATATATAACATTACATAATATCTTAATACAATGAAGCATTTCTATATTAGAATCTCATTGTAAATTAACATTCCTCTTCTAAATTAGGGCTTACATTGTTATGATTGCTTATATATTTTGTGAATAATCATATATATACATAACAATATAGGATGGAATTTGCTGCACTTAACCATTCAATCTAACCTATCACTTTACTAATATATCTTTATATTAACACTATATTAAATATTAAAATTTCTTCACCACCACCTATAACTATTACCATCTTTCTCCACAAATAAGTCAACTGAAGTCAAAACAAAATCCATGTAAAACCTCATTTTAATATTTTATTTTAAATATAAAAACAAATTCCCTGAATGCCCAAAATAATATTCTAAGCATTTCCATCATATTATTATATTTTTTTCAAAAATAAATATTCTATACCAAGGTCAAAAAAATCCTAAGCTCCAAACCTTTTGGAATACCACTTACTTTTTCCACCAATTTAAAACATTAACGAAATCTAATGGCTAGTTGGGGGCCCAAATTTTTTTATCACCCCTCCAAGTCCGCGAGGTAATGGAGGGTGGGATAGGAGCGCGACCTCAATAATGACAACAGGCCTAACCAGATCAGACCCTGGTTAATGACCAGAACAAAGACACAGGAAAGAAAAAAAAGAAAAGAAGAACAACGATGATCCCGTTTGATAAAGTCGGTGTTCACACGGGGTAAGTGGTAACTCAGAATAAACAGGAAGCAAGCATAGCATTGGAAATATGGTAGAAGAAGATATGGCCAGGTCCAAACCCCCGCATATCCTCAAAACCTAGATTTCTCCACCGTTCGTATAAGTTTCGTAGGTTTATTCTAGCGTAAGGAGCCGCAAGGCACCCGAGGTATTGACTACCCGCTGGTCGCCGGTTCGATTTCCAAACGAAATACACACCCTCCGCCGCTGAATTTCGGAGGGTTTCAGAGACAAATTATCATGCAGGCGCCCTGTCAAAGGTACGGTTTTTTTACAGCTAGTTTGAGATCCAGTTTTGGGGTTCTGTTCTTTTGTTGTTGGGCTGAAATTGGGTTTACTCCGTGTTAGGTTATTCAGTTGTGTGGGCATAGTCTCGGTTTTGTTAATTGAGTGATGCGAATCCTATCTAATTTCTGTAGAAATTATAATATTTATTTTTTCTGGTGGTTCATGGCGTCTGGCACATTGCCTGTGAATTTTCAGGGTTTGTGTAAAAAAATATTTATTTAAATTCGGGGTTTTGCTGTAATTGGGGTTCAATTTTGGCTGTAATTGATCTGGTGTTTATGTAAAATTGCAAGAGAGTAGGGTACAAGTCTAATCACTGCTCCTGGAGGTGATAACAGTTTCTTCTGTCCCAATTTCAGGTACATTCATTCTTGTTGTTAGTACCTTGTCTGCGTATTCTATGCACAATTGCGTTGAGTAGAGGTTATTTAGTTATTGGACATGAATTCCGGCACTTAATTGTAAGACGGCCGTGTTCTTATTTGTTTTGTTTTGTTTAAATTATATTTATTTATTGCATATGCACTGGAAGGTATGAGTATAACGAGATCCAGTAGGCATCGGTAGGTGTGATTGCATTAGTTTTTAGTAACAGGAACAATAATCTAGCTGTATATTAGCCTGGACAATCACGGTCACCCTTCGAGCACAAGATCCAAACTGTAGCCGCGTGGGTTAATGCCTATCGTATGAGTGTAGTACTGTTTGTTGCATGACCCTTTTGTGCTATTTGGTGTCAATTACCTCTATTATTGCCTCCTGAGATTTGTAATCCTATTTTATCTCTGTTTAAAATGATTTGCTTCACGGCGCGGCCGAGACTCTTTCACATCAATTTTTGACATTTTATGAATTTTGTGGCTGTTGATTAACCAATACTGAATTTTTAGTGTTTCTGACTAGCCCATAGAGTACTGCTACCTCAGGGCTTGTACCCGTTGAAAGTTGTCTCGTTCCTTGTATTGAATTTCCAACCTCTCTGGAATGGGAAGGTCTACTTTTTAACCCGCACATTAAAATTGCTACTGCTGTTAACAAGGTAGTATTTCTTGTCACCTGTGGGAAGGCCATATTCTCTTGTCTGTTATACGAACCTTTCATTATCTTTGGTACCAATTACCTTTGTGTTTGCTGTTCACATCAATTTTCGTCATTCTATGAATTTTGTGGCTGTTGATTATCCAATACTGAATTTTTAGTGTTTCTGACTAGCCCATAGAGTAATGCTACCTCGAGGCTTGTACCCGTTGAAAGTTGTCTCGTTCCTTGTATTGAATTTCCAACCTTTCTGGAATGGGAAGCTCTACTTTTTAACCCGTTGAAAGTTGTCTCGTTCTTTGTATTGAATTTCCAACCTATCTGGAATGGGAAGCTCTACTTTTTAACCCGTACATTAAAATTGCTACTGCTGTTAACAAGGTAGTACTTCTTGTCGCCTGTGGGAAGGCCATATTCTCTTGTCTGTTACACGAACCTTTCATACTCTTTGGCGTCAATTACCTTTGTTTTTGACCCAAGATATTCCTCATCCATCTATAAATTTTTTAAAGTTGTTGGCCCCGCTATCTGGGGAAACTTATTCACAACAATGTTCACCATTTTATTTATTTTGTGACTGCTGATTAGTTAGCCTTGATTGTTTAGTTTTTCTAGCTATCCGGCAGAGTAACGCCACCTTCTCCCTCATAAAAGTTGCTCTGTTTCTGGTATTGAATTTCCAATGGCTGTATTGGGAAGTGCTACTTGTTAGCCTGCAGATTAATAATTAATGCTTCTGCTGTTGCTGACATGGTAGTGATTGCTGCTGCTGTGATTTGTCTTATGTGAAGAAACATTCTTTAGTTCCTTGGGTTCTGAAAATTCCCTTTCTCCGGTACTAACATCATTTAGAGGTGTTTGTGTGCTTTGTGGGTTCCCTTGTGATTGTTGTATTTGCCATGTTTTCTTAGTTGCAATCTTACTAAAAATCATGTTTTCTTAGCTGCAATCTTACATAAAAAACAGTGTCATATCCTCTGTCAAGGATTTTGTTTCATGTTATTATGACTATTTTGATATGAAGAATTAAATGTTTTATGTTATGGTCTGCTTAATTTATTTGGTTGTCCAAATCAATAAAAATGTGTTAGATTGTTTTTGAAAGCACTTCTTATGACTCGTTGACTTGCAATTAACATGTCACCATCTCTTTTGGTGTCATTATGATCAGGATGGAGCACAAGTCGCCTTATACTAATGGCTACCATCTGGCTAAAAATAATTATTCATATTCGGAACTCTTTAACCTGGATGTAAGTTTGATGTCATTCAAGTTGTATTTGTAGTCCCGTGGGATGCAAGCGAAGCATTTATATATGCTCTATACTAGTTTTGTGCAGCTTATTAGAAATTCGTATTTGCTTTATGCTACTTAAATGCTTTTATAATTGAAGTAATTGTATTTGATACATGTTTTTTTATTGTCAGTCTTTACGGAATTTTCAGGTACCACAAGATGATGATGATGATCCAGATAATTACACTAGCAGTAGTCAAGATGAGAGTAATGGAATTAAAGGTGCCATAAAGATGATTTTGATTTGTTACTTTGAATTATAGAAATCTATTAGGGTGTTTTTGGGCTTCCCTTGTTTTTGTCCATTATAACTAGGTGGAGATCATTGTATGAAATTTCTTTACTTGCTTGTTTAACAACAGTGTAACAGTGGTTGGGTTGGGATAATTTGATTAACATCTCTGATCATTCTGCTCTGTTTCTTTTGACTTTAATGAAGCAGGTTGTGACCCAGTGCATGCACAAATAAATGGTGGTAGGGCTGAGAGGCCATCAGATTTACCATCAGAGATGGCTTTAAAAAGAAAACGGTACCATGTTGAACCAGAGGCTGGTTATAACTCATCTGCACGGAAAGATGCAGACAGCAATGATGAAGATGATGATGACTTTGAGAAGCACATATCAGAGGAATATTATCGGAACATGCTTGGGGAACATGCACTAAAGTTCAAGAAAGCCAATAAGTTGAAAGCAGCAACAGCAGCTGCTACTGCCCGCATAGGTCCCTCCACTGCAAAGCGTACATCAAATGGGAAGAGTCGGAAATTAAGTCACGGCTCTCAGATGGTTCTAAAAGATGAGAGGACTCCACATGGATTAGATGTTCCTGCTTTGGCAGGTCCTCATATAGATGATGCAGTCCAGAATCTTGGGAATTACAACCATCTTGACATTGCTCCTGAACATGGTCCTCATACAACAACATCCGGTTTATTGGAGATAGCAGAGGGAGTTGCTTTTAAAATTCCGCCAGTTTATGACCAATTAGCACCATCTCTTAACTTGCCAAACTTTACAGATGTTCGAATAGAGGAGAGTTTTTTGAAGGGTAGGCTAGATTTGAGGTCTTTGTCTGCCATGATGGCTGCCGATAAAAGGATTAGACGTCAGAACTGTGCTGGAATGGGAGAACCTTCCACAAAGTATGAGACTCTTCAGGGCAGGTTGAAAGCACTATCATCATCATGTGACTCAAGTCAAAAGTTCTGTCTGCAAGTATTTGATTCTGATTTGGAAGCATTGCCAACACAGCAGGAATCATTAGGCATTCAAAGGCTGATTATGTCAGAAACAGGCAAATTACAAGTTTGTTATGTGAAGGTCTTGGAGAAAGGAGATAGCTATGAGGTTCAATACACCATTTTATCAATTTGCTTGACTTATCATTCTGCTTGCCACATATTGTCTGTTTTAGCAATCTATTCGATTACAAGAGAATTCTTGCTCATGTATACATTGCTAATTTGTAATAATATGATGCATCTTTGCATATTCTGTGTATCTTCATCAATTATGGTCATATTAAGAGGCTAGTTCTTTCCGACCTTGTATTTAGAACTAATTTATTTTGGCTACCAAAACTTCTCTTCATGGTTGGAAAACCAGCTAACCACAGATCATTAGTAGTTGAGCATAACCTCAGGACTGATTTCCCAAACCTGTTTATGACGGAAGTGGACAATCTATTCTGTGTTGCATGTGTTTAGGAACTTTACTTTTTTAGAAATATAGATAGTCATTTGGTTTTCTGCACTTCTACCCTTTAAAGTATCTATATATTTGAAATGAAATGATATTTTAATGTCCACAAGACTAAAAATAGTCTATGTGATTAGAATGTTTGTGTTACAAAACAAATTATATGGCTGACCCCTTTTTAAGTTAGCTGTTTGGTATCTCTTCTGAAGCAGAGAGAAATGATTCATTTAATTGATTTCTCTATACCTTTTTTGCTGAAACGATAACTAAGTTGACTTGTGGTTGTAATTTATACAGATTATTGAACGCAAGCTACCCAAGAAGCATCCTATACAAAAAGATCCAGCCGTGGTTGAAAGGGAGGATGCTGAGAAAATTGCAAAGAACTGGGCCAACATTGTCAAAAGAGACTTGCCAAAACACCATAAAACTTTCTCATTATATCACAGAAAACAATCAAATGATGCTAAAAAATTTGCAGAATATTGCCAAAAGGAGGTATATACAAATCTCTATAAAACGTAAACTATATTCTTTGTACATAATTAAACTAAGATTACCCTTATTCATATAATTTGTTCACATTCTTATCTGCTACAGATCAAATTGATATTCAACATCTTGGGGGTATATTTGAATTCTTTAAGATTGTTCAAATATATCTGTCAACTGTAGTATCCATGGACCATGACTATGTTTTGAACGTGTTTTTTTGAATGATTTAAGTAGTTATACTTTGAAATATATATGTATCCTCTCATCTGTCTGTGAATTTATGTTTCAGGTTAAGGCTAGATCTGCACGGTCCTTGAAGCTGATGAAGGCTGCATCAATGCGCACCAGGAAATTAGCTCGAGATATGCTGCTATTCTGGAAAAAAGCGGACAAAGAACAGGTATAGTTCTTCAAGCTGAAGTGAAACAAGGAAAACAAATTATGCCCCTTTATTTGTTGATAAGAAAGAAATTTGGCTAACGTAGATGAAAGAGAACACTATAAACAAATGAATCTGTTTAGAATTCAGGAGTCAGGACAGTTTGAAAGTCTAGTTCATACTTCGGATTAGAGGACATTAGTGTAGAAGTAGACCCTTGAAATGCTGAATAGGAACTGTACACTTGAAGAATCACAAGATGAATCATGTCTCAGAAATGTGGAGACTGAACTCTGGATATAAATCAGAATCTAGACATATATCCTAATGTCAAAATTAAATAAAAATTCACTAGAATGTGACTGTCCTTCCATTTTAAAAGGAAGCAGGGATAATTTATTAAGAACAAAAAGTGACTAAAGGGTCAATAATTACAAATACTTATAACCAAATTATTGAGACTCCCTGATATACTGCAGGTAATGAGTTCCAACATCTATTTTGCACTGAGCATCTATCGGCAAGTAGTATCTATTCTATCAAAATCAACCGTGACTTGTACCAGGCTTTGTTCTTAAAGCTTCTTGGGTATAGTCCTCCAGCTTCATGTCCAGAGAGGTGCAATAATGGAAAAAACTGGATGAAACAACTGAATTTGGTTAAGAGTTATCCACAGAAATATCTTGATATGGTTTTCTTAGGCTTGTTTCTGCCCTCTCTAGATGAAGAAGCCAATATCACTTTTTCTGCGATCAGATATCAGTGGGAACTTATAGTATTAGGAGCTGCATGATTCAGAGGGGTAGGAAATCTCTGGGGACATGTTGTCATCCATTTGCATATATTTCAAATTAGGGTCTGGAACAGCTTCATGATACTCCCACAAACTATACTTCTCTTCGTGGATTTGAGGCAGGTTCTCCCTGCTGATTCTACTCAGCTTCTCCTCCCTGTTCAGGTTTTTAGTTTAAGATATTTATAACTTATCTTTTGAGCCTTCAGTCCGGTCAATGTCAGGCTCTCCTTGTTCAGTGTCCGTGGCTGCAGATGACTTTAGGTCAATATTCGAGACTTATTTTTCTGGTTCCTCAATGTGTGAACCCATATTGGGTTCTAAAATTTTTGTCAAACACCTAAAACCTCCTTTCTTTTTCAGTAGAATGTCCTTTGGCTTCGTGCTGCGGGAAATTTCCAGATTTGATAAAACTCTTAATCTGAAAGCAGCAGTCTAATATTATAATTTTTTGATCCTAGGCACATCTTTAAATTCAAGCTTTATGGCCCCAGGAAGGTCTTCTGAGTGACCAACAACAATGCAAACTTCGAGGAAAAGTCAAAACACTACCCTTATCTATAGAACTTATCAAGACAAACTTGCTAATTGCATTCTTGGTGTGCTTGAGAATGTCTGTAAAGTTTGGAGCAAAGGTGCAGAGGCTTGTATGGTGGACCAAACCAGGACAAAGTACTAGCCAGCCCGGATCAATCATCAAACTCTGGATGACATAGTTGAAGGAAGGGACTAGCTCTGCCCCAAAACCATGGGCTTCATTTCCATGAGTTTTCTACAACGGTATTGATTTCTGAAGCCAACAACTTAGAAGCCCTTAGCACAGGAAAAGTATTGAATGACTTGTCGCAAACCCACCCCACAGAAGTTGAAAAGCCTTCAATCCAAATCTTGTTCAAGAAAGGCTTGGAGATCCTGCTCAGTAATGGATGAGATTAACCTCAGGGTTGCAGGTCTGTGTCTTCAAAGCACCAGCCGGAGAAAACTAGAGTGTGAAGCCAATGCATCACACATTATGTTGCACTCTGAAGGTTGCTCACTTGTGATGGCATCTTTGAAGGACTGAGGTGTTGCACATGCCTGATACAGAGGGAGTAATCCCTCCAAAACCCTCATATGCATATCAGGATTCTTTGAATTGTAAAATAGAATGAGACTTTAAGCCAACTAAGTTGATACATTTGTTGCAAGCTCAATGTGCCCACTGCTGCATAATTTGACTAGTACACAATTACTTAAAAGTGATATTAGTAAATGTTTTTTTTTTTCAAGTTCAAAGAAATCTTGAATGTGAGTTATTTGAAGAAAATATTCATTTCTTGGTTTCCTCGAAGACAGATGTATAAGATTGGTAAATGGTGGCTTTGTTAACAGGCTGAAATCAGGAAAAAGGAAGAGAGGGATGCAGCAGAAGCTTTGAAGCGTGAGGAAGAGCTTAGAGAAGCTAAAAGACAACAGCAGAGGCTAAACTTTTTACTTTCACAGACAGAGCTTTACAGTCATTTCATGCAGAATAAATCGGCTTCTCAAGCTACTGAACCTTCAATTCCAGCTGCTGGAACCTCTACTTCTGAAGCAGATGTGGGTCAAAATGTAGATGATGCGAAACCAATGGAGGAGGAAGATCCAGAAGAAACTGCATTTAAAGAAGAAGCCATTAGAGTTGCAAAAAATGCAGTCTCTGAACAGAAAAAAAAAACGAGTGCATTTGATGATGAGTGTTTAAAATTTCGTGGAGCTGATAGCCTGACACTGGAGGGTGTGGCTGAAGGTTCTAGCAACATGGATTTGCTCAACCCGTAAGCTTTTAGATGATAAAGTTCTAATTTAGTACTTAAGATTGTTCAGTGCCTTCTTGCATTGCTGTCTTTGTTATGCCCTCTGGAATCTAAAGTGTCTTGCTCATCTTGTCCTGTGTAGTTCCTCAATGCCTCTTACCTCATCGGTGCAAACACCAAAAATGTTCAGTGGTATTCTGAAAGAGTACCAACTCAAGGGTCTTCAATGGCTTGTAAATTGTTATGAACAGGTGAGTACTTTTTAGATGAAGCTGCACAAACAGCTCTACCTTTTGGGGATTCTCCTTTTCGGTGTGTAATTTTATTTCCTACATGTAGGGACTGAATGGCATCCTAGCCGATGAAATGGGTTTAGGCAAGACCATTCAAGCAATGGCATTCTTAACTCATTTAGCTGAGGTATCTAATTTCTATTTTGACAATATTTGCTACCTTTTAAATCGTTTTTTTCTTGTTTATAACAAATCAAGCTTTAGGCTGTTAATTTGTTCAGTGCCAGGCTATGTTGATATGCACTTTTTGTTATTGTATTTTACAAAGTCGTGCTTTTGTCCTTTGGCAGGAGAAGAACATATGGGGACCATTTCTCGTGGTTGCACCTGCCTCAGTGTTGAGTAACTGGACTGATGAAATTGGAAGGTTCTGTCCTGATTTGATATCTCTCCCTTACTGGGGTAATGAACGGCATGTACTTCGAAAAAATATAACTCCTAAGCGACTTTATCGAAGGTAGTACTTGTAAGCTTTCATGTTCTGCACATGGCTGATTTCCGATTCTTATATTTCATATATCTACATAAAACATGTTTGCTTTTTGCTGTTTTCTTCTTGTGATAATAAATTACGTCTAATATGAAAGTGCTTCAATTTTGTTAATTTCTTCAGGGACGCAAGTTTTCATATACTTGTCACAAGTTACCAGCTCCTTGTAACTGATGAGAAGTGCTTAAAGCGAGTTAAATGGCAGTATATGGTCTTAGATGAAGCTCAAGCGATTAAGAGTTCAAACAGGTAGGTGAAATATAGTTTCTTGAATCACTGTTAAGCTCCAAAGAGTCAAAATGTTATCCTGTATCTGATGCTTGAGATCTTTTTTGGTTTTTGGTGTTCCATTCAAAAGGAATTTACAGGTCTAAGATACAAGTGATTTAACTCTAAAGAGTCACTTATATTTTGCAGTATACGGTGGAAAACGCTCTTGGGTTTTAACTGTCGAAATCGCCTTTTGCTTACTGGAACGCCCATTCAAAATAACATGGCAGAACTTTGGGCACTGCTTCATTTTATCATGCCAACATTGTTTGATAGCCATGATCAATTCAATGAATGGTTCTCCAAAGGGTATTACCTCATTCATCAATAGTTGTTTTGATAACCAAGCATGTTTTATGGTTTGAGCATGTAGATTTTCACAGTTGGCCATACAGTTAGTAAATATTTCCTGGATATGAACTGTGTTGGAGTTGTAAAATGACCCAACTTTTTGAGTGGACACTCCACCATCATTTTCCAGTTGAAGCATGCGATAGGTTGAGTGTCCTCTTCAAACATTGGGTCGTTTTAAAACTCCAACACTCTTAATATCCAAAATGTGTTTACTAATCACATTTGGTGTTAAGGGTAAGTAAATATTTTTATCACGTTCTAACATTTGTTATGCTTTTGATGCCTTTGGCAGCATAGAAAACCATGCAGAGCATGGAGGCACTTTGAATGAACACCAACTTAATCGACTAGTAAGTGTTTTTATTTCTATATTATCTTTTCTTTTGAATTTGCTTTTAGTTTTGAATGCTGTCACACTCAGACTCGCAAAAGCATGGCCACCTTTTGAGTCTGGAGGACTCGGTGACTTAGCAAAACTCGGCACATAGGAAAAAGTTAAAAACATACAATACAAGAGTTTGACTAGTGAATGACGAGTCTTGGTGAGTTTTGTCCAGGGAGGTGAGTTCCAGTGTTTGTTTCAGAACTGACATTGTTAAACTTGGCACTACTCAGAGTTCCAGTCAAGTCTCACAACTTTGTTACTAAATAGTCTAAATTCACAAAGAATGATATGCCATAAAGCCAAAGGCACATGACACTCTGCTTGTTTAAGCGAGGAGGGAAATAATCTGTGCATTTGCTCCAACTTTGAGATATCTATCTTATCTCTTATAGAGTAAGCTTTAACTACATTCATTGTTTAGCTTTAGTCCATGTCTTGACAGTTGAAGGCATACCAGAGCTTTTAAGGACTGCTGTAACTGTTTTGAGTGAGGATGACTTTCTCTCTTTAGGTCCTTTTCAGGACCTGGACCTGTGAGGTATTCTCATTTTCTTCCTATGCAAAAACTGCCCTCTGTTTCTGCTACTTACTGGGAGGAAACTCTTAATCCTCTTCTTGTCCAATTTATTTATTTGCCTCTGTTTGAATATATCTATTGGTCCTTCTCATTTTCCTCATCACTATCCTGCCATCAAGAGAGTCCGCTGGCCTCTGTCTTTGTCTGATTCCTTAAATGTCAAAGGGTCATCCATGAGCTAGGTTGGCCTTTTTTATTTTGCCTTCCTTACCCTCAGGAAACTGATGAATCACTTTCTTGATCATTGCCCTTCTTGGGTATTTCCTAAAAGGCTTTTTGTTTCAAGCATGCCAATGCATACTCTGACTCTTCAGTGTGTTACTTTTTTCATTCATGTCTTGTGACACCTTTTATCTTCACACTAGGTTTTGAAAAGCTATGTTCATATAATCAAGCATTTGCCTACAAGAGATCCTGGAAATTCAAGGGTTACCTTTTTTTGAGACACCTTTGAACGTTTAGTTCCTGACGAATTTCTACCTTAAGATATCAGGTCTTTGTCACTTGGTGTATCCCTGAACACAAAGACCTTTTTAATGTAATTTTTAATACTTTCCAGAGTATCATCAACCTGAGAATGGAGGGGAAACTTCGAAGTTTTACCTAGACAAGGGTAGGTAGAGAACCAAGGAGGTTGGATCAAACCCTTGAAATGAGGTTTCAGAGGTAATTTTGAACTTGCCCTAAGCTAGCGTCCCTGTTTCATTACTCTGGGTTCCTGTCCTCAAATTCTCAGAGTTGTCAGTGGTCAGTCTCTTTGATCAAGGAAATATGCTATAGCTCTTTGTCGATGTACTATCCAGTCAACTCATCAATTAACTGAATGACCAAAGTCCTTTGCATTTGTAAAATAAAGCAGAATTCAAAGTCTTTTAAAGGTTTATCTATCAGATTTCAAAGGAAGCTTCATCACTGATGGATTTACTGGTAGCCTATTTCCTTTGTTCTCGATGCCCTAATTATTCAGTTCTTTTTCTTGTCCAAGAAAAACCTTGTGGGGGAAGCCCAAGGGATGCTTCCCCACATCTGTGGATGACATCCCCAGTAAACTCATTGGCATAGGCTAGTGCATTTAAACCAGAGAGATTCAAACTGAGCACCTACTGGCATGGAACTAGCAAAATGTCCAACAACACTGGTGACAACCAATGGAGCTAACCCCTTTGGCTAAATTGTTCAGTCCCTATTTTGGAAGTATATCTTTATATGAGAGTCCTAGCTGAATTCAAATATGAATAAAAGCCATTTCCAATAACATGGGCACAGTGCTTTTAGTGCTTCCACTGACTGCAAATTCTGCACAGCTGATCTATTACTAGGTGCAACTGAAGTTCATCTAGCAACTACTTAACCGGGTTTCTCTGTAAAATTAGAAGAACATTATGGGCACTGAAATGTCAAACCAACTCCTGAAAGTACTAAGCAAGCAGTTGAAATAATTTGCAAAACCTAAAAGCTGACTAATTGTTTGTGGCACATATTGCCAGCCATTTCCCGCTTTTAATTTTTCATTTCTTTGAACCTGCTGATGGAACCCGTGTGGAATTTCCAGTGGCATTAAATGTTCCTTGTGGACCATAGCTGCATGATGCCATTTGTGTTGATGTGACATCTTCTGAACAATTTTTTTGAAATTCTAAAGGTAATCTTGCCCACTAATTGACTGAGTTGTTGAAACATTTTTCAAAAAGTACTTCATTCCAGAAAAAGAAAGTGAGCATGGCCAAAAATGCCTCATAGAAGTGATGATTTCCAGTTTTCCATTCTCCCAGCAAACCTCAATCAGTATGCCTCACCAGTATAACTTAATTACTGTTACTGCAAAGCATCAACTAAAAAATGGAAAAATGGCATTTTGGTCACCATCCCATCCAAGCCTTCAACTTTATGCCTCTGTTATATGGGCAGTGCTACTGGTATTTTTTCCGAAGCAACTATAATGGTCCATTGACCCCCACCAGCCTAGTGGATTTTTAGCTGTTGTTATTATAGTTTAGAAAAGTGAAAGAATAGAGAAGCATTTGCTATTGTAGAAGACATGGGCTTGTAGAATGAGAAATTGCTTGCTGCAACTTTGACTTAGTATACAAATCACGAGCACATCCCTCTGATGCATAATCGTAAAATTTACTTTTAGTTCACAGTAAAGATTTATTCCTTCATTTCTCTGGCTTATCAATTTCATTTTCATAATAAGCAGCTAAAAATACTAATTGTTTATGATTGTTTCATCATCAGCATGCTGTCCTAAAGCCTTTCATGTTGCGTCGAGTCAAGAAAGATGTGATCACCGAAATGACCAATAAAAAGGAAGTAACTGTGAACTGTACATTGAGCTCTCGTCAGCAAGCCTTTTATCAGGCTATCAAGAACAAGATTTCTGTAGCCGAATTACTTGATAGTGCCCGAGGTCATATAAACTACAAAAAGGTTGAAAACCTCATGAACATTGTTATCCAGTTGAGAAAGGTATGGTCAGTGCCACTCTTGCTGATATATATTCTTGAATGTAGTTGTTCTTTTAACTGCAAATGCTGGTTGCATTTCTTAACTCAGTTTACTATCGTAAATGGATTTTCATTGCAATAGAAAAGTTTTCATTGGGACTGCCTCGTTTTTAAAACCACAAGGACATGTTTGATTAAAAATTTTGTTTTAGTTTTTTCAATGTTCAGGTCAATTTTTGAAAAATATAATGATTAGAGTCTAGACTGTCTTGTAAACAAGACACATGTTTATTGAACAATGCAAAAGAATTTAGGCCGAGCTTTCAATGAAAAACTAGTCAATGTGAACTTGGTTTAAAGGGGAGCATGCTTTATTTTTTGCCTCATTTAGAAGGGCTATTCCTTGTCTGATCTTCCAAAAAATTTAGGCCTTTTTTGGAGAATGGCCATTTCTAATTGAATTTAAAATGTTTTCATTTTTTATTATATTAGGTATGCAATCATCCAGAGTTATTTGAAAGGAATGAAGGGCGCATGTTTATGTACTTCGGGCAAATTGGGAATTCTCTTTTACCTCCGCCTTTTGGTGAATTGGAAGATATACACTATGCGGGAAGTCGAAATATTATCTCATACAAGGTAACAAATAGAAACCTTTTCCTATTTCTCTTATTCTTGATTGACATTAACAGTGCTGTTTTTTTTGCACTTATAAAATGGCTTTATCATGTACAATCCTGATTTCAATACTTCTGTTTCCAGATTCCCAAGCTAGTTTACAGAGAGGGTATTCCGAGCCTACCCATGTTCTGCTCTGGATCAGTTCAGGGGTTTCGACACAGATGTTTGAACAACTTGTTTAATGTCTATTCGTCTGAAAATATTCATTTATCAAATTTTCCACGGCAAGCAGAAGGGGAATCTGCTTTTCCTGCTAAAAGTGGCACATTTGGCTTTTCTCGAATGATTGACCTCTCGCCAGCTGAGGTTGCTTTTCTCTCTAAGTGTTCAGTTGTGGAGCGGGTGCTATATTCTTTGGCGAAATGGGATCGCCAATTTTTAGATGAAATTATAGAAGATTTCCTGGAAAGTGAGAAGGATATCTTGCAGTGTGATCAGATTGAAGAAGACAAAGTGAGAGCTGTCAGTAGATTGCTGATGCTGCCAACACGTGCAGAGTCAATCTTTTGGAGAAGAAAGCGTGCTACTGGTCCTGGAAATGTACGATATGCAGGATTGGTCATCTCCCATCGAGACCGTTTTCTTAATAATATTGGACTGTTAAAATCTGTTTATTCTTTCATTCCACCAATTCGAGCTCCCCCGGTATGTTTATATTTAGTTTAAATGTGTAAACAGATTTGTTTTACCTGGATCGAGTGCTTCATTGTGCTTTTATATGATTATGTTTGCTGGAAGCCTTATTTTCTATGATTAAAATTGGCTGTATGACTTGTCAGTGCTAGAGTTCCACTGAAGTTTGTTCATTGTGCTGCAGATTGATGTCATCTGCTCAGACAGGGGTTTTGCATATCAGAATGCAGAAGAACTTCATCACCCATGGATGAAAAAACTACTTCTTGGTTATGCTCGTACATCCGAGTTCAATGGTCCTAGAAAACCTCGGGATCCTCATTATTTGATTAAAGAAATAGACTCAGATTTACTCTCTGAGCAGCCAGTTCTTCAGCTTACAAATAGAATATTTGGATCTTCACCTCCTTTGCAAAGCTTTGATCTTGCAAAAATGCTTACGGTATGCTTAATACTATTCTGAATAGCTGGATGTTGAAGACATTATGATTTTTGTGTTTAGAAATTGCATCAGACTGTTTGCTTTATAAGGGAGCAAATAATATTATAATATTGACTTATAAAACTTTTTTCCGTGTAATTCTAATCTTAAACATTTTCTGAACTAAATGAAGTACAAAATGAAGAATACAAAATTTTTTTGTTTTCTAAATATGACTTAATATTTGACAGGATTCTGGGAAGCTACAGACATTAGATGCTATGCTGAAACGCCTCCGTGCGGAAAACCATCGAATTCTCCTGTTTGCACAAATGACTAAAATGCTCAATATTCTTGAGGTGAGTTTTAAGAATAAACAGATGAATTCATGATAATGATATTATTTAAAATCGTTTTTTGTTGTTGGAGCCATCCAATTTTTTTTTGCAATATCCTGTCCTTTAGCTTCTTGTGTGTTATCCACCTCACTTATTCTTACTACTGATTAAGAAGTAGACATAAGAAAATGTGTGTATTACTGTGTTACATTTCAAGTGTACTAGTACTGTTTTTCTATGGAGTATGATGATGATCAAGGGTATAGAATTTTACAGGTTTAAATTGTTTTGTTCCCTAAAAGGGTGCAATCTGTGCTTAGAGCATAATTACAAGAATGGTTGAAATTTGTTTTCATTATATTTTAACATTAATTACAAGAATGGTTGAAATTTGTTTTCATTACATTTTAACATCTCATTAGGGGAAATTTTATGTTTAAAATGGGCCTCCTAAGGAAAATAATAAAATAATAGATAAAATAATAAAATAAGAGTTATGAATTTTCAAAGAAAAACGAAAAAACTACTTTTTTAAAATCATATTTTTGACTTATCTCCAATGAGCACATACAGAGTGGGTATTTGTTGGATGTGGAATTTAATTCCCCATCCAATGAGTGCCTACACCTGAAATCTGAGTAAACCTATAAGAAGATGTGTCAAAATTTAAAAATACGATTAAAGAAAGTCGTTTCTTTCCTTTCCCTCCAAAAATATTTACCCTTATGGTTGGCATCATCATCTTGAATCATATTAGTTCTTTTAAAGTTGATTTAGATAGTATATTTTTTTGTTTTGAGACACATTTTTGACATCAGAATTCCCCTGATGGTAGTTTTGCATTTTCTCTAGTTTCCTTAATGTACAAAAAATTTGGTTGATGTCACAGATGGCTTACAAACTGATTTTTGTACAGGACTACATGAATTACAGGAAGTACAAATATCTTCGTTTGGATGGATCTTCAACCATAATGGATCGCCGTGACATGGTCAGGGACTTCCAAAACAAGTAGGAATGCTGTTCTAACTTCTGGCATTCTAATAACTGTCTACTCATTCCTTGATGATGTGAAGCTCTGCAATATATGCAGCAGCATTTGCAAATTAGTTTTATTATATCGTGAGTTCAAGTGGTTTCTTCTGGCTTAATCTAGCAGATCAATTCTCTCTAGTTACATAATGCACGTGGAAAATTTCTTTTTGGATGACTCTTTTGCAGGCAAGATATATTTGTCTTTTTGTTGAGCACAAGAGCTGGGGGCCTGGGAATCAATCTCACAGCTGCTGATACTGTTATATTTTATGAAAGTGATTGGAATCCAACTTTGGACTTACAGGCCATGGACAGGGCACATCGGCTGGGACAAACGAAGGAGGTTGGTCAAAATTCTAGTCTCTTTGAAGTGTAGGTCTGATGTTGGACTTTATGGCAGGCTGCTTGTTATGTAAAGGAAGTTTAGAACTGTGATTAAGGTTTCAAAGTTCAGGATCCTGTTACAATTTTGATAATTTCAGATGTACTTATGTCATTATTAGTGTGTAGGGGATTGCTAAGCTCTATTTGGCATGAATTTGTTATTTTCTGACTTTTTCCTTCACAGTGTTTTCTCTGTCCTGAATTTTTCTTTCTAGTTAACACCTTCCATTCTTTTTCATTATGTTGGCTTTTGCTTGAGCACATTCATAAATTATGTAATTTATGGTTCAGGTCACAGTGTACAGACTGATTTGTAAGGAGACTGTTGAAGAGAAAATTTTGCAAAGAGCTAGTCAAAAAAATACTGTTCAGCAACTTGTTATGACGGGGGGTCATGCACAAGGTGATTTACTGCATGCAGAAGATGTTGTTTCCTTGTTGCTGGATGATGCTCAGCTGGAACAGAAGATAAAGGAGCAAGGACCTATGCAGGTGCTTTTAAGACTCTCTGGGCTTCTTTCTGGTGAATATTAGTTTGGCTGTGTATTGGTGCAGAGAGGTTCTCACCAATTTAGTTTGTATAAAGTTTCATTGAAAAATACAAATAAGAACTAGGTTTATGCAGGAAGATTATATAAGTTGTTTCTTAGGATGACACAGTTCCCATTATTAGGAGTGCAACTAGAGGTTATTATGTTGCGACTGTGTGTCTTGCTATGTAGCTAAAATTCCTGCAACTGCATTTTATTTTTGGTTCTATTTATCTGGTCTTTTTATCAGCAAGTATTCTTCCTTTTGCTTCCTTCCATTTTCATCATCTTATTTTCATGTTTTGGCTTCTGTGATGGTAATAACTATTTTGGCATAATTTATCTTACCAGGGTAAGGATAGGCACAGGAAGAGAAAGGGCATGTCCAGTGCAGCAAAAGCTATTCGGATCAGTGCCGAAGGTGATGCTTATTTAGAGGACTCTGCAGTAGCACAAGAGAATGCTATTGAACAAGATACTGGAAAGGCAGGAACTAGAAAGGTCAGTTTGTTTCTTTTCAGTATTTGATTGGGAGTAAAGAATGCTGAGAAAAAAAAGGTTTGTTTGTATTATCTGTTTTTTATTACAAACTTTTCATTTGGCAACATAAAATATTCCGTTTCTTAAACATTTTGTGGGGATCTGGAAACTAATTTTAGAAGATGTTCCAAATTTTGCAGAGAAAATTTAATTCGGAGAGGAAGCCATCTTCAAAACCTAAAAATGCACAGAAAACTATGAAGGATTCAGAGTTACCTCTAGAACAAATTGATCCTAAACATTTGAGAATAGATGGCGATTCTAAACAGAAAGGAAGACCTGGGAAGAGAATGAAGAAGAGTGCAAATGATGTCTCACAACCAGGCAGACCTGTTGAGAAAGTTGGGGAGTCTGCAGAATCCCCTTCTTTTGTTAATACAGGTAATTTTGATGCCAATGCAGACATTGAAGAAGAAAGTTCTTCTCGCAGCTGGTCTTCTCCAAGATAGAAGCCCATTTGCTGTGTTTCTCTTCAACCGGCATTGCAATGCTATTGGTACTAGATGATCACATTGGCCATGGTCTTATCCAACAAGAAGCATGTGATGGCAAAAATTTGTACAGGTAGGATCAGCAGTAGAAAGTGGTGGACTGCTATGATTCATATTCATTCTACCTTTTGGTCCTTTCAAACTACTATGTAGTGATACACATGCCCTATTCTCAAGGTGCTTAAGCTAAAGTAACTCCCATGCTCTCAGACTCGAATTATGCACAGAAAACTTGAAGCAGGATATATTTTGGCATATGAGAGGTTTGAGAGCTATCTGAGGCCGGTTCAATGTATTTTATGTTCTGAGATGAATGAAATCTTCCCACCATGCATCAAGATGTGTGGGTGTACATGTCGTACTCAGTGCTATTCATACCATTCATTTTGGCAACCCCTCTCTTCATGGTTTTTGCAAACACATTTTTAGACTGTGTTGCACTTTTCTATGTAAACCCAATTCTGGCATCTTCATTGCGGTGGGTTGCAGCTCCAGGCTGAGAATCAGTCTATATTGTCTTCCAGTTAAATTTTAGTTATTTCTGCTGGTCCACATACCCATTAGTAGTAGCCTATACTTTAGTGTATGCTGCCAACTCCAAGAACAGTTATGTATTGATGCTAACTTTCATAAGCATCTTCACCTCCTTTTTATGACACCTTTTCTTTTAGCATTTTATTAGCACAACAATCTTTAATTGTTGGGTACAGAGAGCAGGAAAAGACCCGTGTATGGTATTTTTTTGGTCAGGCCAACGTCCCAACTGAGTTTGCATTGTAAGTTATGGCAGTTGCGTCAAGCTGTTTTATCCCCAAGTATGTGCTGTAGCTGACTTCTTTGTATAGTTCCTTTTGTGATAACTTTATTATTATTTTATAATCTATCACAGATGAATTTTTGTATCTCATTTACTCTCCCTAACTTCTGTTTTGTGCCTGTATGGTATATTTGGTGGTGCCTTTGCACTCCTTTTAATGCAAAGATTAATGGTGATTTCTATTTCTGGATATGTGTTTCTTAAATAAAGCAATACCACTAATCTTGTTTAGAAAGTCTTTTTTCTGGAGGTCCAATATTTGACGTTGGATATGCCTTTTTATATAAGCTATATAGAAATCTCTTGAAAACATTGACATTGACAAGATTCACAAGAACATAGACTCGAAATAGATAGCTTAAGTTAAAATACAGGAAAAATTCACATGTAAAGGACGGAGGATGACAATGATATATGCATATATAAGAAATGTATTCAAGGGACTGAACAAAAACTATGGCAGTGAAGACATGATATCATTCCGAGCATGTATGAGCTGATAGTTTGGCAGAAGGGGGAAAAAAACAATAAGGGCGTTGGAGTAACAAACATATAGACACACAGATTTTACAGATTCAAACTAGGAACAAATGGCACACCGATAGCATGCTTTAGAGGCCTTGACAATGTACCAGAAAACTCTTTACTAATAATAGTGCAATTAAGAAAAAAAGGTACAAATTTGAAAGGGCTAACGGTAGATTCGACAGACTCTAATCAAAATGAGTATATTGATTAATAGGGAGTTTTCCATTTTGATTATTTGGGAGTTTGGGAATGAACCGCAGTTGTCTTTTCCTTATTGATTCACATAGCTATGGTTCTGATATTCGGGTTTTATGTGACAATAGGTTTCTTGTGATTTAAGATGCTCTTCTCGTTAAGGGGGTCCCTTATTGGTGGTTTAAGGAAAAATTGCTACTGCGTATTGGATATATGGCATAGGTGTGTCAAATTAGAGTAAATGACCCTGAAATCCCAGTGGTTTTATTTGACTGCTGCATTAGTAGCTTTATGGTGTCCTGGTTTATAATACTCCTCCGCGAGCACAATGTCGATACCAATAAACCTTATCGTGGGGGCAGGCGGCTCCTAGCAGTGCTTCGACCACGTGAATGTGAAGTTTATGTAAAAACTTAATTATATAATTTGTCTGTTTTATGCTGTTTCGTATGTAGCAATCGACTTTTACGTCTACACGATCAAATATTCTATTTAAGATGATTATCTTGCGATTTCAAGTTAGAGGCATATAAAAACTATCAAGGAGGAGGATTAGATTGAACAACCGTGTTTTAAGAAGTTGAATTATAGATTATTATTATTATTATTTTTTTAAATGGGTCCCCGTAGATTTCAAGTAGATTATGAAATATATAATGGGGAGGCATGGGGAGAGGTTACTATGAGCTTGAGAGGAACAATAGAATTGGTATTTGTTTTGAGTTTACACATTGTTTAGATTTGTTTAAAAGACAACAACTATGGACAATATGCTAGCTTCAATATTAGGACAAGTTAAAACAAGAAGAGGAGGTGATCTAATTATCTAGTATCAAATTCTTTCAAGGTTAAAACAAGAAGAGGAGGTGATCTAATTATCTAGTATCAAATTCTTTCAAGTACTCGAGGAGAATAGCAACAAAGTTGTGGATGAATTTGCTAATCAAGCAATCTTTTTAAAATATGGGGTCATTAGCATTAATGAAAACACATGATTTATCGATAGCATGGTTTAAAAAATTGGCTAGTTTGACTAGTCAAACTAGTTGGTCAGATAGGCCCAAGTAACAAACCGTTTGAAAAACCCAGTTGGAGGGTTGGTTTGTATTGGTTAGATACCAAATCGACTGGTTTGGTACCTAAATGGTACAAACTGGCCTTAGCGGGTCAGCTCTGACCCTAATGGCCCACATGGATCTCACATGCGTGGGGAGTTTGCAACCCTCGATGGTGGTTTTTTTAGGTGGTTTTGGAGGAAATCAGAGGTTGTTTTCCTCTCAAAACAACTCCTCTTGGCAATAAAACCAACCTTCTCCTTCGTAAACCCTAAACCTAAACCAAAAAAACTATCTCAATCATAGGAACGCTGGTAATCAATGGTAAAGGAAATGTAATCTTTACTTAAATTTTCATCATTTTCATCATTTTACTTAAATTTTTAACGTTACCATTAATTGTTTCATGATGTTTGAGAGTGGCTTCAATCTCATTGGTTTTATATGGAAAAACTAGAATTGTAGATATCATTCAAATCCAACAAATTTAACAATTTTCAGGATTTCACGATGTGGGGGACTACAATGGTTTTATTTGATTGTAATATGTTGTGTGAGGGTATGAGACTGACATTTGATCAAGAGCCTGAAGACCTTCACGTACCTTGATGTTGGTGGCAATTATTGTTGAACTCTATTGATGTTGGTGGTATTAATTGTTGAACTCTTCTATAGCCTTAGCAAAAATGTACCCTTCACTCAAAGCAAAATATTTGGTGAAGCATATTAAACTTTTTCTACCATATTATAAGGTTGAGATGAAACTTTCAATCAAACCAAAATTATTGGTTAGACATATTAAGCATTATCAATTTCCACCATATTACAAGGTTGAGGTATCCAAGTTTTAAGACCTTGAGCTAGATGATGTTTATGTAGCTCTTGTTGATGATCCCATTTCTAGTATTGGTGAATCAATGATGAGTGATCGTGTTGATTATTAATTTGTAGTATTGACCCAATAGCTTGTAGCATTGCTTTTGGACTCTAGATGCCACCACTTGTGTCTCATTAATTATATATTTTGTTGTTAATACGTATTGTACTCACTGTCATTTTTATATATTCACCCTTATATGATATATAGATAACAAAGTTTGCATTTGTCTCTAGTGGTTTGGAATCATGGTTTGAAATCTTTTATATATATATAATTTTTTTTTTTCATTATAAATTATTAATTTATTTTGACTCCTTAAAACATGTGCAACACCTATGAGACATCTTGCCCTTCATCACTGATCAGGATGCTCTCTAGTTCTTATCCTGGCCAGTTTCTTAAGTTTACAAGGGTAGTTTTGATCTTGCTTACCCACTTATTAGCAATGTTGGTAATCAATGGTAATGTTAAATTCTGAAGGACATTTCCTTTATCTTTCATTTTCATCAATTTACTTAAATTTTTAACATTACCATTAATTTTTTTAGGATGTTTGAGAGTGATTTCAATCTCTTTGGTTTTCATATGGAAAACTTAGAATTGTAGATATCATTCAAAATCCAATAGATTTAATAGTTTTCAAGATTGCATGATTTAGGGGATCGCAATGTCTCCATTTGATTGTAATGTGTTGTGTGAGGGTATGAGATTGACATTTGATCAAAATCGTGAAGCTCTTTATGTACCTTGATGTTGGTGGCAATGATTGTTGAACTTTGTTGATATTGGTGGTATCAATTGTTGAACTCTTCTACCATGGTTTTAACAAAAATGCACCCATTCACTCAAAGCAAAATAATTGGTCAAGCATGTTAAGCTTTTTCTACCATATTATAAGGTTGAGATGAACCTTTCACTCAAACCAAAATCGCTGATTAGACATAGTAAACTTTATTAATTTCCATCATATTATAAGGTTGAGGTATCCTAGTTTGAAGACCTTGAGCTAGATGATGTTTATGTAGCTCTTGTTGATTATCCCATTTCTAGTAGTGGTGAATTAGTGATGAGTTTGATGAGTGATCATGTTGATCGATGATTTGTAGTAATGACCCAATAACTTGTAGCATTGCTTTTGAACTCTAGAGGCCACTTAGAGTCTCATTAATTATAAACTTTGTTGTTAATATGTATGTACACTGTGCCATTTTGATAGATTCACCTTTACATGATATATATCTAGCAAACTTTGCATTAGTCTCTAGTGGTGATATGCCCAGGATACACTCTAGTTCTTATCTCAGCTAATGTCTCAAGGCATTAAGGGTAGTTCCTATCACGCTTACCCACTTATAGATAGGATATTCCAAACACTACTCTATTTGGTTTGATCCAATTCTAGTTCTAATCTTGGTTAGATAGATAACTGGTTTAAAATCCAATTCCGACTTTGAAAATTGAATATTCCAAACAAGACTCTATTTGGTTTGATCCAATTCTAGTTCTAATATCGGTTAGATAGACAATTGGTTGAAAAACTAGTTTTGATTTTTAAATCCATGACTCATAATATAAACATTTCAACACGAGGACCAATCCACATACCAGTGTTGTAAGGTGTCACATGGCTCAATGCATGGTAACCTAAGTATATAGTTGAGGAAGTTATGCGTGACCTTAGTCTCTTGTCACACTCCTAGGCTCATGCCTCCATACAATTATGTACCTTAGTGAGGTATTTTCATTTGTGATGGTGGGATTATGGCTTGATAGACTGCAATGTGATTGAAGAGGCTTTCGCTGTCAGGGGAGTGAGGACTTTTGGAAAGGCATTTTGTGCTAATTGGTGGTGATTTTGCTTGGCTGAGCACTGGTGAAACTCCTTCCCTGTACATGCTAGTGGGTGGCATTCAATTTTGTTATTGAATGCCACCCACTAGCATGTACAGGGAAGGAGTTTCACCAGTGCTCAGCCAAGCAAAATCACCACCCCACCCACTAGGACGGATGGATTATTTTGTAGCTCTGCAGTATTTTTTTTTTGGTTAATATAAAAACTCTCATTTACGAGTAGAAAAAGAAGAAATAGATTAGGGTATAGTTTATAATGAATAAATTTTGTGGAACGTGTTTTTATGGTACCCGCTTATCTTCAATTGGACAATATATGTTTTAGTTATATTAAAACTTGGTCTTGTTTAGGGACTCAACAAAATGGGACCTAACATTTATAGAATTGCCATGGAGTAAAAAATCTTTATTTTTTGGTGTTATTTTGGAATTAGATATTTCAATAAAGATAAAATTCACTAAATTTTAAAGCGGTTAAAAAACATTTTATGTTTTTTTTTTTTGACCTTTTTCAAAATTTCATTAATACAATCTGGTTAGGGAATCTTTGCCAAAACTGCAATTTGAGATTGATGAAATTGTTTTAATGCATAAATGGGTTCATGACACTGGAACACTCCCATTGCAATTGGATTATGCATTGCTAACATTTCACATTTGCAATTCCATCAAATCCAATATGATTCTTGTCAGATTTTAGGGAAAAATCATTGATTTTGCATTCTTGAGTGATATAAAAATGGTCAATTCATGACACGTTTAATTATGGAAGACTTTAATAGCTACAAAATAATGGGTTATAACCACCTATATGCTGATCAATGTGATAGATATAAATAGGAAAAAGAACATAAAGACAACTTATGAATAAAGTGGATATAGAACGCTAAGTGTCATTGATAAGGAGAAAGAACAATAATACAACTTACCAATTAGAGATAAAATTTAATAGAGGTCCAAAGTCTAGTGGCCTCATGAGTTTTTAGAGATGGAATTTTGATACATAGGTACATAACATTGACTTCATGTGCTTTTGTATGGTAGTTGTGGTAAGAATTTTTAATTTATTAATTAAAAGATGGAATTAGAAAAACACATGACATTGATATTGTAAAAAAACTTTTTGTCACAACGTGTAGTATCAAGATACATCTTAGAAATGGAATAATAAATCTTAGATTTGGCTTTTGTATGTTTGAGGTATCTAGTGACATGACTTGTGACTTTTTGATTTATGAAAGGAAATAGTGAATTAGAAAAAAATGTGAAGATTGATCTTGAATATAAACAACATTTGATATGATTTTTTAATTTGTGAATTAAAATAGGAAATTATGAAAAATGTGAAGTTTGATCTTAAGCATAAAACATTTAATCATGAAGTGCCCAATGTTATGATCCATATTGGAAGTGGACTAACAAATCTTGAATTTATCTCTCGTGCTGAGCTTGAGAAAGATCTTTTCATGCATTTTCACTTTGTGCATTATAGATTGCACCATGGTGTGTGAATGAACAACTAAGATTATTTTCTAATAACAACCATTACTTTAGTTTTTTTTGAGTGGCTAGCCACTTCCTTTAGATATTGATTTGATTGAGGAGTTTATTTTTAGGAGGTTCTATCCTTTGAAGTCCACTACTAGGGCATCCAAACCAACCACATAACCTTGAGGCTGCATTCAAAGCCACACACACATCTCACTCGAGTCCTTGGTTAGGGCCTTGTAGGATGTACACAATCATTTATGACCCCACCTTGTGGTTCCATGTGAGCCTTCCATGACCATCTAACTTTGATGTGATGGTTCATGCCACCTCATTCAAACATGCAACTCCATGGGAGTGGACAACCTTATAACTATGGTGCACTACAAAATGTGTTGTTTGGTGGGATATATGATCTTATTTGTCTACTCTTTCTTTCACCATACATATTTACAATTTTATTTGTCCATAACACATTTGTCACTTGTTGGTTGCTAGAATAACGACGAGGGATCAAGACTATGACATTATGTTTTTATGTTCATTTTTAATATTATTTTACATGTTAATGGATAGAAATTAATAATCACTCTTGTTTTTAAAATGAAATTTGTATTGGGAAGGCTCGGCCTCATCACTCGTCGGCTGGAGCTACTAGAGAAAGACCGTGTTGCAAACGTTGAGTGTATTAATGCTAATTTCAAGAGTGTGAAGGCGTCTTTGGAGCAAAATAGTGTGAAGATGGACACTGGCTTGCTCACTTCCAATTCATCGTTGATTAGTGACAGTATATTCGCTGAGGTGAAAGAGATTTTAGTGGGGTTACTTGAAGAGGTCGTGGCTCAGTGGTGAAAAGATGGAGGAGAAGGGGCCTCACGAGTGGGCCCAAGAAGTGGAGGCAAGGAAGCCAGCGAGGATGCGGGGAAGGTCCAACCCTGCTTAATGTTTTCTTATGTATTGTTGATATTGGGTCGGTTCTTTTGGGTTTATGGGAGGTATCAGTGTTTTGTTATAATTTATAGGGCGTAGGGAGAAGAAAATTGTATTGTGGTTGTACTGGGATATGGAAGTAGTTTCTCAAACTGAAGCTAGTTTTGATGTGATAATGTAAAAATGGTTTTGGCCGTGTAAATCTACTTTTTGAATATGAAGTCCCTGTTTTGTTTAATATATATATATATATATATATATATATATATATATATATATATATATATATATATATAAGAACTCGATGGATAAGGAATACTAGGGTTTTTTCTATAGTTATGCATAGAACTGAAAAACAACTAATGTGAATGACAAGATGGTATCTATGTGGCCAAAAGCCAATATATTAAAGTTTTTGTATCAGAATGCATACCGGGTTATGCATATACAGAATATAATCCTTTCATTATACTAATGAAAATTATGATTTTTTCCAAGGGAAAAAATAATAATATTTAGAAGTGTCAATAAAACAAGGCTAGTGAAATTTGTGTTTAGTTACATTAAATTCGAAAACAAAAAATAACACACATTAAGATTATCATGATATGAATGTCATTTTTAACCCTATATTAGTTACAAACAACATTATCAAAGTTAAATAATTGAAATATTCCCTAATTAAAAAATTATTCATAAACCAATCTAAATAATAATAATGATAATAATAAACCAAATTATTAAATAAACATTACTCCAAAAAAATGAAAATATCAACATTAAGATTATGTTTACTTCGTATTAAAAATGTCCTTTTACAACTAACTTTTCTCGAAGATGACAAGAACCTAATGTAGCGAAACATGTCAAAAAATCCAAAGAAACTTAAACATGTAACTATTAATCTCAACAAAGATGAAGAGAAAGAAAAAATGATAAAGACATCAAGGATGAAGTAATGGAATATGTTAAGCAAATCATTTTAAATCAAAATGGAAAAGAAAAAAATATTTATAATGTAATATGTTAAACAAGATAGTTAGATTTGATAGAAAATGATAATGTGCAAAAATAATTACATTGAAATAAAAGTTGGATACTATTTTTCATATTAAAAATAAAATAAACACACACACATATATAATTGTATCAATTAAAATTCAAATACTTTTCCAAACTTGAAAAAAAAAAAAACAAAAGCACAAAAAAAAAAACAAAAGCAAAACACAAACTCGTATAACATTATAAATAGACTAACTCTACTAATCATCCTTTAAAACCAACTAAAAAACCCAAATTCATATAAGCAGAAGGAAAAATAAAAGTCAAAGTATCAAGAGAGGAAAGAAAAAGAAATAGGTGTTGAAGTTAAATCAAATCAAACATATCACGCAGACAGAACAACTAAAAAAATCAAACAAGGGGTGCAAATCAAATTCCACTAGCAATGGCCCACTATAAATTTTTTTTCCACTAAAGAGAAACTCTATATTTTTTTTCCACTAAAGAGAAACTCTATGTTGAAATATTGAATAACCCATTGGACCTCTCAACCAAATATGACATGCAATAAAAGATGACTTAGACTAGGATCAATGTCAAATAAATTCCATAGCAAAAAATTCATGAGACATTGCAATAAATAAATAAATAAAAATAAATAACATTTCAAATACAACTACAACATCCCATACATCTTCGTTAGGACCAAGAACTTCCCTTCAACTAGTTAAAAAGCACTCGCATTCACACAGAGAGTGATGTAACTAGATTCTTCCACGAATTACATGGAGAACTACTAATTTCTCCTCTAATAAAATTACAAAAATATTTAGTAATACTGAGGATCTAAGTGAACATGAAAGTAGACAAACAATAGTTGGGTTGGTAAGGGGGGAGGGGTAATCCTTCACCCCGATGATCAAAGAGAGATACAATTTTCATGGGGTCGGGCCAATATGAAAAATAATCAAGCATAATTTTTAGCTCTCTAGAAAGTTCTTGAAATCGCCATAGACAAAGGAATCTGATGATTATTGGTATTTGGAGTTTTAATGTCGATAATCAAATAGGTTCAAAAAATCAAGGAAACTCGAAGCAATGTTTCAAACAATATTTTTTCAATGATATCTATGTAATTGAGGAAATTTGAGGTAAAATTCTTTCATATACTTCATCATTTGAATATGAAAGCAGATGTGTTAGCCAACAAAGGAGATAGGTTGAAACAAGGCATGATGGAGATGGATTATCTCCAAATATCTCATACTCCATTGTCATGATCTATAAAAAAATTGTTGAAAATAAAAAGGCACTTTGGTCAACATTGATGGTGATCCTAGCCATTGGAAAATTAGTTGGAATATCCATTATCAATCTCATTTATTTCTCCCGGAACCAATATTGTGCCAAATCCAAGGTAGATTGAACTGGAGGAAAAGGATAAATGGAGAAAGGGCGTTGGAGTATGCAGGCCTTTATGACACTTTACCAAGGCTCTTACATGAAATCAATAAGAGATACATCTGGAAATTGATCGGCGTATGTAGAGAGAAAGAGGGGAAACTCCAAATAAATATGTTCGGTGTCTCAAGGAGGTACAAAAGACTCAAACATTCTGAAATAAATGTGATAATCCTCTACAACGATTGTGCATTAATAGAAGTTGATGGAGAGGACTACAACCTCAGTGCCATAGATTGGGCTACCCTTGCATTGATTACCTCCAGTTGATGATGTCGTTTCATGAGAGGATCCCCATCTATTTATTCTACTTTAGAAGTTGCAGGCCTATAGCTCTTTTCATACAATGGTGATACATGGTTGCCCCTTGTAGTTAGTATAATAGGTGTGTTGTTTTGTAGGTTGGGTTCAATGCTGACATTGGACCATTAATCGATTTAAGAAGCTTAGACCTAGATGAATCAATTAATTGATAAGTTGATGGAACCAATAGTGTCCTTATTTGAGTTCATCAATCAACGTAGCGATTTGGTATAAAAGGAAAGTGTAGTACATCTAGTTCTTTTGGACAAGAAATATGTGTTGCTTAAGATGAAATTAAAAAAACTTCAGGAATTCATGGAGGCGGAGGCAGTAGTCTTAGTTATCAAAATGGGAAAATTAGAAGTCATGCTCAGCAAAGTATTGAAGAACAATCAAGAGGATATGGAGACTAGTGCAATCTAACCAAGGAAAAGGACTTGAGATGCAGTTGATTGAGTCTTAGAGGTGCCAGATCCAGTAGCAGACCTTAACAAAACAAACTCGAAATTTGGGCCATTTGTTTCAAGTCCCTCCTTTAGACTTAGTAGATGTATTGCAAGTATATTCGATTAATAAATGTCTTTTTCAGAGTCTATGGTAGATATCAGTGTTGGTATGAGGTCAGAAGAACTTCTAGGTGTAGGGAAATACTTTTTTGGATGAGAATGATCAGTAAAACTTCTGAGAAGTTTGAAAAATGTAAAGGTATTGGCCTAGAAACCAAATTTTCTTTCTAAGATAATCTAATTGTTTCATTAAAAAAAAGTAGACACGTAATACACCAAAGAAACACTTTATTCATCCCAAGTCAAATATTGAGAATAAGTACCAAGATAATTAGAGGAAAAGGAAAATAAAATTGAAAATGCCACATGAATGAGCTCAACCAATTAGCCAATGCATTGTTTAACATAATTGGAGAAGTTGGAAGACCAACAAAAGCAACGGAAGCTAGAAAAACCAAAAAAAAAAGAGAGTTTGAAGATTCACTAAAGGAGATCAAGAGTGCCTCAATCACCTTCATCCGAAAAATTTAGCAACAAAGATCAAGATCACTTCATTAGTCCTTGGATGTTGGGAGCTTCCACTTAATAAAAGGTAAATTCAAAGGACAGGTGAAGATGTGATGAATGAATTGATTCCATGAGAGAGAAATGTTTCATAAGACAGCATTAAAACAAAGTGATACTTTGAAGTTTCATAAAGCAAAGTTAAATATATCACAAGAAAGATCATTGGTACTCTTAAGTAAAAATATTGTCTAAATCAATAAATATTCAATGAATAATTGCTAGATTTATGACCGTGAGATAAATAATTGTTAGATTTACAAGAAATGTTAATATTTAGATAATAATTTTATATTATTTTTAAAAACATAATAATAAAAAATAATAATATATATATATATATATATATATATATATATATATATATATATATATATATATATATATATATATATATAAACATAAAGGTATAATATAATACACACAATCAAACTATATTTTTATTATATATTTATATTTATTTGAGTTTTGAATTTTCAATTCTATTAAGTTGTTAAAACATGATCAACCAAAACCTATTTTAAATAATTAAAGAATCTAGAACCTATTCACATGGATCTTTACTAATATAGAAAATGAGAAGATTTGTTTAACAAATATGGTTAAAAAAAGAATTCCAAAAAAAATTGCATTGAGTTACCTCAAATAGATTTAACAGGCAAAAGAAAAAGTGCAGCAAGGCAAGCATGATTGGAAAATTTATTTATTTATTTATATTTATATTTTTTATTTTATTTTTTTATTGAATATAAATTGGAATTCTAGTGGATAATCCAAAAGTAGTATCAAATCTGTAAACTCAAATACAAAACCTTCGTCCATTATAGAGCAAATAGCTTCAACATTGGCATCAACTTCAATTTCTATGTGAACACCAATGGCGTCAACAACATAAACACATACAAATTATTCCTATCCAAGAATTACTAGCATTATGTACAAGTTTTGTGTCTTTTTCCAAGGGATTGGTGACAAGATTTGGCAAGATGTTGTAAGTTTTGTTCGACGAAGTTCCTAGGGCACAGTAGGGAAGTGCAATGGCACATGTGGGAACAACTTTAAATTTAGAAAATTCATTGATCATGGGTCTGGGGAGGAAGGGAATGTTGGGTCTCTCGCATAGGAGTTTTTGTCTCTAAAATTATAAAAATAATAAAAATGATAAAATCTCAACTTTAACCATTCATCGCATCAAATTCATTAGTGTGCAATGTAGATACTAAATATTAAAGGGTGAATAGTGAAACACTACATTCAAATTTGTAAATGATATAAACACAATAAATTTATACTCAAAATTAAAATATATTGATATAAAAATGAAACAGAAATACTACACATTGATTTTAGATTCATCATTCATCTTTATTTTTTTTTAACTTTCATCAACAAAAAATCAAAGTGGTGATTGTCCCTTATAGTGAGGGGAGTGTATTTATAGAGACATATCCATAGATCCTTTTTTTTAGAAAACATATATAATGAGGAGGTCCTTTCTAGAGACACATCTAGACATTCTCTTTTTGGGGAACATGCCCACCGCAAGGAGACATGTTTCACAAATTTTTACGAAAAATAAACATGGAGAATGCCCGAAAAACGCCCCTACGAGGATGGAAAGTAACAAGGATACACCTCTCCATAGGGGATGCATTCCAAAATGCACTACAAACCCCATTGCGGAGAATGAAAAGCAACTTGGATACACCCCTACCGTAGGGGATGTGTCCCTATGAAACCCATATTGTAACTAGCAATATATATGAATGATTTTGGGTCAAACACCCATTAGAGCCAACTTGAGTCTGGGTCAAACACCCAATGGAGTCAGCTTGTTCATTATGAGAATCATTGAATCATTCATTTGTGGATTATTCCTTGTTTGCGATCAAGTCATTAATGAATCATTATTCTTAAGGTCATAGCCAAGCCAGACACCAAATTGGTGTATGAGACCTCCTTATTTGTAAGACAAGGGACTCACCTCCACATAACGATTTATGTTAATACATTTTTGGTGAATTGATGACAACATTGATTCATTGAGTCAATCAGACCTATGAATAGATCTTTTTCACTGAGTTAAGCTATATATACCACAACATTGTCTAATAACAATTAGGGAGTCAAAGAATAATAAAACCTTACTGCACATTTTCTTACCATGTTTACAACTTTACTACTTTTCTTTCTATATATGCATGTATATTATTATTTTATGGTGGATATATTTAATTGGTTCCTTATGAATGCCTTACTTTTATGTCTAGAGCTAAGAACATGTTTTTTAATTACATTAGAATATAAGACTCATATTCTAATCACATTTACATAAAAGACTCGTTTCTAGAATAGACTCATATTCTAATCACATTTACATAAAAGACTCGTTTCTAGAATAGAGTAAAGTCCAAAAGTACTTATAGGTATTGTGGCAAGTCACATGGAATATAGTATGGAATATGGTATGAAATTGAGATGACATTAAATTTTGTGTATATGGTAAGAAATTGAGATGGCATTAAAGTTTTATATGGAATTGTAATCTGAAAAAGAACATAACTTTGGTAGAAAATTAAAACGAATATTTTCAAGAAAAATAAATATAATGTGCTACTCAAAAACACAAATTAGGGTACACTGAAAGTCATATGAATTGCCATATTTTGGCTGCGGAGAGTATGTATGGTATCGAGGTAAAATGAAGATAAATCAAGTACTTTCATCTCATCGTGATCCCAAAAAGTAGTTGTGATCCCATCCTATCACAATCATAAAAAGAAAGGTAATTTAGTATGGGATGTTATGGCCTTAAAAATGTATTTTGAAATTAAATGTTTATTTACTTCCTTTGTAGAAATTAAATAAAAAAATCATAGTATTGTTAAAAATAAAATTATTAAGCTAAAAACATCTTGTTATAATAAGAAAATAAACTTCATAATGGAAATAATACTTGTCATTATTTCTATCAATTAACATCTCAAGTAAACGGAATAATATTCCAAGACAACGTCACGGTTCCCAATCTTGTGGCTTCATAGTGCCTTTCAATTCTCGCACATTTCTCACAAACAAAAGATGATGAGTTATTCCTTTCAATTTGTTAGCTTGGCCTTTCCCAACCTGTCCTTTCTATCATTTACTCTTCTCCGTGTCATCCCTCTGTTAGCAACTACAATGAAGGTATTTAATTATTTCCCAACCAAAATTTTGATAGGGCATGGGATGGTGGCCCACATCTCCCCCATCTACCTCATATTTCTCTGTGCCAAAAAGCACTCTGCGATTCGCCAACTCATTGATGACCTTGTTTAGAAAATAGAGAACATTGAAGAATGAGTGTTGTTCAAAATTTTATAATTGATAAACTATTGTTTTACAATAGAGGGCATGGTTTCATAATAATGGGCATTTAATGTTTTGAACATTCTTATAACTATTAAGGATTCCCCAAAAAATTTATTTTATTTATTCCAAGAGATAGAGCAAGGTCCAAGCCTTTCCAAAAGGTGAATAAATCTGCTTTGTTATTGGTTTCTACTCCTCATCCCAACGCATATTTGATCTCAACTTGTTCGTCGGGGAAACAAAGTACCCCTCCTGCGGCTCTGACAAAGTTCTTAAATATTAACATAAAAATTTGGTGCATTTATAAAAAAAAAATAAAAAAAATCATCAATCAAGAATCTTGTTGTGTGTGAGGTGATGTAGGTTCAATGAAGGGGTGATGATAGTATTCATAATGTATTTCGGTTTTGAGTTTCTTTATAAGCCATTAGCCCAACTTTTTTTTGTACACCAAGTGAATTTTCTCGGCCGTTCCAATTTCTGTATACATGAAAAAAGAATATATCACCAAAAGTAATTGATATATGCATAATATCTTCAAATATAGGCAACAAAGTTTGATAATGACATCATTGTGTTCTTTTGACCTAGTTTATTGATCTGAATGGAAAGTGGCATCTATTATGGTATTCATTCACCTATGGTATTTATCCACTGGTGGAATACCCATGGTATTGTAATTGACATCCACCCATGGTATTGTAAGTGGAATCTACCCATGGTATTCATTCACCCATGGTATTTTACCCACCCATGGAATTTACCCATGGTATTGTAACTAAAGAAGACTATAGTAACTAGTCACATTTTGTAAAAAGACAAATTGTCCACCATAATGTAGCTTTTAAAATTATTCTCTGTTTTAATAAAAACAAGTTTCTATGTGGTTTTATTTACTGTGCGTTCTCTCCTTTTTCTGGCATTCTAATTTTTTAGATCTTGGGGGCCTCCCCCCAAGATACATTTCAATTTTTTAGATAATGGGGACATGTTGCATTTGGGCCCAGGTAGTGATGCTGCCTCCAAGTAGACTCATAAACCAACACATGGCTGCATCTTTTAGGGTAGAAGGAAACAACTTCAACTTCTGCACATCAGAGGTATAGTCATAGGTCCTACAGACAACAACAAACTCAAACATGAAGGTTTCAAGATCCTCAGAGGTCAGGCCATGGAAATGTGGAAGGGAAGCAAGGCTTATATTTTTCATTTTGGCCTCTGCATTGGTTTCTATGATAGGGAAAATATCATTGTCCCTGTTTTCAACCATAGTTTGGGTAGGTGATATAGGTTCTTACTCTCCTATAAGTTCTTCAAAAATTTCTGGTTGCTCACTTAGAGGGTCTTCTAACTCCCTTGTAGTCAGAGAGGGAAGTTCACAATCACCGAAGAATATTGGAGGTTGAATGCTTGAGGGGGTGGGGGTTTTTGGTAAGAATTTCCCTTTCTTATCCCTACTCCTATGAGGCATGAAAGAACAAGTTTATTTTTGAAAATTTTCACTTTTTGTCAAAGCAATAATATTGACACAAAACATAAAAAAACAAGCAACTCTTAAAAAGAAACAACACCTACTTAGACACCTCCCTGACAACGACGCCAAAAAGTGACGAGTCCTGGTATTGCACCAAGAACGTTGCAACTCCCAAGGGATTCTCAACTTAAATTATCAACTCGGGGTTCATACAAACTTATAGGTGACAATGCTATATGCATAGCAGGTTAGGTTCTACTCATGTCACCCTCATTCATGAAATCAAATCAAGGTGTTCAGAGACCACTCCTCTAACTAGTTACAATGAAAATCTTATGAAAGTATAAATGAACATGATTCTAACTACAAAGGTGATAACACCATTCATTATATGTAAATACTAATTGAAATTTCATGAAAGGAAAAGGTTGATCTACTTGTAGAAATAAATCATGCTACTTTACTTGCACACTTAATCAAATCAATAACCTACTTGCCTGCATCATTTATGTACTCACACTTGGTTGAAAATGAGGAATCTAGTCTTTAGCATACCTATGAAGAAAAGTACCAATTCTAACTCTATTTTGATATCTAATGGTTGTAGTGAGGAAAGGATGAGGTTGGATTGGTCCTAGAGTATTACTTAATCGTAAAATCACAGTGTGGGGTCCATTATTCAACTTACCTATGCTAGAGTTAAAGTATGGAGCAAAACTGGTTGAAGAAAGAAATGTTACAGGTCTGTTACAGGAGGTGCTATAGGAGGTCCTATATTGCTATTAGGGGAGGGTATGAGAGATTTGTGAGGACACAAATGGTGTCTTGAAGGAAAAGGAAGGTGTATGACGGTAGAAGGAGGTGAATGAACAGTATGGGATCCCCTTAGCCAAGCCCAGTACCCTTCAGGCATATCTTGAACCAAAGTTGATGCCCACGATGTCCTTCATTTACCTTAACATAGTGAATTCAGAGAAAAAGTTTGGAAGAAAGGTGAGGTGCCTAGGGGGAAGATGGAAAGGTCCAAGTGGATGTGAAAATGTGTTCCTACTCCTGCAAATCGACATAGTTCCCACAACTAGCCAAGTACATGCATCAAATGACCATTATTACAACAAAGTAAATGATCATGGAAAAGATGAGTTGAATTTTATTGAAGCCTACTCTAACCTAAAATACAACTCTAATGCCAATCCAATGCTGCTAACTCCTAAGTTGCAGAGTTTAAACACACAGAAATATTGCAATCTAATACTTAACACTTTCCAAGAAATCATAAAAAATATTCTTGAGTTGTTATTATGGATCTTTCCAATCACTCTTCCCATACGAGAGGTGACAGGAAAGCCTAAAAATACAAGTTTTTATGATATAAAATTCTCTAAAACAAGGAAATAATTGCAATGATTTGAATCAAGAAAAATAAAGAAATACAAGAGAGGGACTAAAGCTTATGGGTTGGGCCCAAACCCAAGGGTTTTAGCCCTCCAAAAATAATTTAGATGTAGACCAATGGTAAACTTCTCATTAACAAAAAATGATAGTCATATAAATAATGAAAAATAAGAATAATAATGTCAAGCACTAGGATCACAGTGGTTACTCCTAGCTGCAACAAAAAATTGAATCTTAATGAGCCCCTTGGATGGTTTATTTATACAAGAAGGTAGCTGATGGAAACTCCCTTGAAAGAGCAGTGATTCCCTCCAATATCTCGATATTTATGGATCTGGTGCCTAGGGGGAAGATGGAAAGGTCCAAGTGGATGTGGAAATGTGTTCCTACTCCTACAAATTGACATAGTTCCCACAACTAGCCAAGTACATGCACCAAATGATCATTATTACAACAAAGTAAATGATTATGGAAAAGATGAATTGAATTTTATTGAAGCCTACTCTAACCTAAAATACAACTCCAATGCCAATCCAATGCTGCTAACTCCTAAGTTGCAGAGTTTAAACACGCAGAAATATTGCAATCTAATACTTTACACTTTCCAAGAAATCATAAAAAAATATCCTTGAGTTGTTATTATGGATCTTTCCAATCACTCTTCCCATACGAGAGGTGACAGGAAAGCCTACAAATACAAGTTTTTATGATATAAAATCCACTAAAACAAGGAAAGAATTGCAATGATTCGAATCAAGAGAAAGAAAGAAATAAAAGAGAGGGACTAAAGCTTATGGGTTGGGCCCAAACCCAAATGTTTTAGCCCTCCAAAACTAATTTAGATGCAGACCAATGGAAAAATTGTCATTAACAGAAAATGATAGTCATATAAATCATGAAAAATAAGAATAATAATGTCAAGCACTAGGCTCACAGTAGTTACTCCTAGCTACACCAAAAAATTGAATCCTAATGAGCCCCTTAGATGGTTTATTTATACAAAAAGGTAGTTGATGGAAACTCCCTTGAAAAGAGGAGTGATTCCCTCCAAGATCTCGATATTTATGGATCTGGTCCTCCTTGATCTTCACATGTAATTGGAGTCCCTCGATTGCTAGTGAATTTGAGCTATGAGTCAGGATTTTGTGATCTCAAGCCAAGTTAGAGAATTAATGAGGTGGACAAGCTCCCTATATTCTCTCTTTGTTGTCTCCATCAAGCCTCTGCATAGTAAATGCCTCCAAAAATGCTTCTTTTCTTGAAAATTAATCACATAGGCCATACAATATGAAAAACACCATTTAGTCTTCCTACTAAGAATATTATGGCTAAAAATGCGAATTAATGTGAGAAAAAGAGAGTTTTAAGGGATGGAGGATAGGACATTGAATTTAAAAATATAACTTTTGATGGGACACATCACTCTCCTGCTTGATTATTATTGTTGTTGTTGTTTTATTATTAACATCTTGTCTTTGTTCTTTTTTTGGGTTGTAATTGTTTTTCCATGAACTCCTAGTGAGGATTAAAAGTACATATTAAAGACTGCCAAGGTTTTGGTATCATATGGAAGTAGTGGAAGAATGAAGCAAAGCTTGTGACAATAGGACTCCTAGAATCAGTGTTTGTGTTGAGATATTTTGTACTAGATGAAATCTGAGCTTAGAGGGAGAAAATAGATTAGAAAGTTTGAATTATACCTTTATTGCGTCAAAGGGAACTGAATGTTGACTTCCAAATAGATCTGCAAGATCTACTGTACAATAGATGGAAACATAGAGCGATATTTGAGGCTATAGAGTTATCTCACAAAGATGGAGAGGATTATGAAAACACATTTGCACTAGTTGACAGGTACAATTATATTAGAATTATTGTTGCTTTGGTTACGGAATTAAATCATATGGATGTAGAGGCCATTTTTTATGAAGAAGTGTACATGGGACCACCTCAAGGATTTGAGGGTCATGAAGGAGTCTCCTTCTTGCAAATAATTTTTTTTACCTAAGATTTGGATTGATGGATCAAGGTTGAACCTATATTATTTGTTTCTAATAGAAGTAGGATTTGTGTGTTAGAGGGAGAATATGTGGAAGTAAGAATTACTTCCATAATAGAGGGAGCAGTTAGGGCTTCCTTAGGAAACATTGTTTTAGCTTTAGAGGGTGTTTACCTATGAGTTCGATATGAAGGACCCATATTTTATGTATCATCTCCTTGAAGCATATTATTGAGGTCCCTCAGATATTTTTGATAAAAGTTAGATAACTTATATGCTATAGTAACTACAGAGCTACAGTGGTAGAGGGAGCAACTAATATTACCAAAATAATATCTGTTTTAGAAAGAGAACCCAATTAGGGTAACCAAAAGGTAGCCAATCAACTTATGGTTGAGACAAGGCATGTGGCTCAACATGTGTTGAAGTACCAACATGGTACAAATGTTAGGGCATGACCAGTTATGGTTTGAGATATGTCTCAAATAGTGAGATACAATTGCAGGGACACATATATTCAGATTGGGAAGAGAGTACAAAAGAAAAAAAGAGTTTATCAAGATATTGCTTCAGCTTGGGCTCATTTATGATGAGTAGGAAGTAGGCATCTGCCTCACTCGGTACTGCAGAAGTCGAGTATATTACAACTTGGTTGGTGAGTTGAGAAGCAATATGGCTTCAAAAGATATTTACAAGATTGTCTTAATAATCATGTGTAGGTGACAACCTGTTGGAAATAATGAGAGGGGGGTGAATCAATATTTATTTCATTTGTTATATTATGGTAATTAATAATATTATCACAAAATAAACCAGAACACAAGAGATAGAACAAAAATAAATTTATTGATAAAAAATAGTGAGGAATCCAATCTTATTTTACAAAAATTCAGACTCCAAATTGTACAACAATTTGTTTTAATTCTCAAGGCTCCAACCTTGAGTGAGGAATCCAATCCTCTCAATAACCCAAGCTCCAAAAACTTGCTAGAAAACAATAAATTCAAGACTTACTTCAATAGATTCAAACACTTTTCCAACAAACTTCAATGCCACAAAATTTCCTTCCAATATTGACTCCAATAATGCTTTCAAGATTTCCTTCAATAGTGCTCCAAGTGTAAACAAGGATTCATTCTCTATATAATCTCAACAAGTCTTCAATGCATCTGCTCAAATCTCCACAACAAATATAATTGAACATAATCTTCAGGTCAACAAAAAATTTCTTCAATGAGGCTGCTCTAGTGATGGCTCCATATTCTTCCACATAAGTATTCAAAACTACTCAAGTAGATCCACACGGAGAGGCTTGAAATACCTCCAAGGGAACTTCAATTTTCATCCTACAACATTATTAAGGACTGGTCTTAAGCTATGCTTTAATTTAGCTCAGAATATTATCATAAGATGACCCAATTCTTCCCTCAAAAGATACACTAGAGGTGTCTACAAGTTTTCTTCACAAATGACCTTAAGTATAGTCCAAAACCCTCTCTTAGAATCTACTTCAGGATCATTGAATTTAGATCATAACTAGGATCAAAGATAGTTATACCCAAGTTAGAAGTCTGTGGCAAAGTAGGCTAAAATCAATAGTAAATGTATGTTCAAATATAGGGCCAAAGTTTCTCTCAATAGAGCTTAGATCTAGATCTCCGAAATTGAGGTCTCTTTCTCAACAAGCCGAATCTCATCCACATGTCTGAGAGGTAGAAGAATTGAAGTCTAAGGCATGTCCTAGTGTTAGGACTGAGCCATAGAGGGTCAAAATTTGGGCCCAGATGGAACAACAGAAGAAGCTGAAGTCTGGTCACATACCTAAGCCACAAGGGTTCCAAAAAAAAAGAGAATGAGGGTCCAATTTCTGCTCCTTGCTCAGAGATTACTCAACTGAAAAGTCAACTTCAAAGTGATAAGAGATATTCTTAAAAAATAGTCCAAGAACCCACAAAACACAAAAAATTATGATCAGAACCAAATGAGAAACCATAGACTTGCCTCCTTGATCAACTCCTAGTTCACGAGTTGTGAACTTATTCTCTTTCTTGCTTTAGATCGAATGTATTCCTTGTATGCTTAACTGAGTTGGATGGGAGGAATGAGGAGCTATGTTTTGTATTTATACGAATTAAACCTTTCTTGAAGCGACATGTCTCTTTGTAATGGGGCCAACTTGAGTTCATGTAGGCTCATGGAGGTCGACTTGATGAAAGACTGATCTAGGTAGATATTGGTGGCCACCCGCCTATTCCACTTGGACCCCCACCATTGTTTCTTTCAGTTCTTTAGTTTCCTTAATTGTAGCACAATTTACTATTTTTGGGAGTTTTTCGGGTCCTAAACTTATGGATCCGTTTTGAGGGACTAAAAGACATTTTTAGGAAAAAATAAGAGACTAGAAAAGTCTTAAATTGGTTTCCTAGTTTGTTTTCAGCCTCCTCTTTGAGATATTCTAAACAAGGTATTATGATAGGCAAACATAGATCGTATGAAAAAGTTACGACCCTGAGAAGTTGAAGTTCCAAATTACCTCAACGGGGCCCACAAGCTTTTTGCGCTTTATCTCCTAGGGTTAGGTTTTTGGATGTTTAGGGTTTCTCATTGTTTCTCAATGAAAAAAAATGCTACCGAGCCTCATTGTAACACAATTTAGAGACCTGTAGCTGCCACATCTCTTCTCAGAGATAAGCTACCATTGCCCTAGCTAGTTTATTTCCATTCTGTATGTAAGCATATTTCAGTTCTTTGATATTAATGAAATGAAGTTTTATTTCTACTGCACTTCTGTGTTTATGTTTATATATGTATTCTATATCATTCATGCATAATTTCAGATCAGTGGTATCATAGCAATTTTCTCTTTCTCGGTTTTTCTATGCATGTCCCCAACAAGGTTAGGGTATAAGGAGTTAGGGCTCGATCTCATTGAACCTTTGCAAGATTAGTCTCACAAACCCTGACAACCTCCCATGGTGGAAGAAAATAAAGACGAGGGAGCATGAGAGACTTTCAAAATATATCTCAAGCAGGCCCTCGAGAAACAGATGAATGCGATGATGGATAATTTTTCCAAAATCCTTTGACGACTACCCATAGGTGACGCATCTTCATACAACAGCCACTCTGAAGGCTCCACGCCTTTTAAGGTACAAGTTAACTTTTAAATTCCCATATTTGAAGGCCAGATAGATGCAGATGCCGTAGATAAATGGTTAAATCGGTTGGAAGGATATTTTTCAGTTCATGAATTTTCCAACCGGGAAATATTACTTTCGCACTCCTGAAGGCCACCCTCCATGTCAAGGAATTGTGGGAAAACTATTGTGAGAAAAAGGACGAGGGGGAACCCTTACTGTTTTTAGCCACACCCACTTGGAATTATTTTCGAGACGCTATCAAGGAACATTATTATCTTATCGGTAGCTATGAAGAAAAATACATAAATAGGACCATGTTGCGGAAGGGAAGGGACCAAGATGTACTAGAGTCCACAAATGGTTTTCATGCCCTTTGCATGAAGCTGGGCATCAAGGATTTCGAGCGACATTTGGTACTCAAGTACCACGAATGTTGCATAAGTAAATCCATGACGAAATGGATTTCTTCGACATCTCCTCGCTCGGTTCCTGTGAAAATGTTTGAATCTTATATTTATGCATAAATATTTACTGTTAGTATATTTATGCTACTCCTACTTAGATAAGTTATTAATTGAATAAATTCATATTAAAATCGAAGCAAAAAAAATAACAAATCTTCACCAATTCAGATCTAGATCAAGTACATGCACACATAGACAAAGTGACATAGATACTTTCTGGACAAATAGTCCCTAGAAAAACCCAATACGGGAAAACTGGTCTTCTGGCTACTGGAGGGTTATATTATTAAGAATTTTTTGAATAAAAAAAATCTGGGTTCCAGATCTGGAAAAAATAATAGAGAAATAATAGATCTACAACTCACTGGCTATTCTGAAGCCAAAAAAACGACTGATCCACACCCTCAAATGGGATTTACAATACTCAGCCAAAATTAGGGCCTAGAAACCCCAACGCTATCCCTGAAGCCTTTGCGTCAGCCTCTGAAGCCTCTGCGTCCCTCAACACTGCTATGGAAAGGGATGCATTACCCCAAACTGGGTGGCACAGTCCTTACGCTGCCCCTTAGGGTCTCTGCGTAACCCCTGAGGGCTTCCAGTTGAAAATCATGTTGTCCTTGAGGGACTATGCAACACCTGCGTGACACAGTTGCTGCCCTCTCTGTTGATGCTCTCCTGATTCTCTGCGCTGCCTCTCTGAGCTGATCTCTACCTCTTGCTGATTCTAGACCCTGGGATTAGATCATCCCCTTGGGCTAAATTCCCCTCTCTGTAGCTGAAACACTTCTGAGAATTCTTAGCAAACCCGCCCTAGAATCTTAGCTTAGCTTCAGTGCTCTGCCTTTGTGTGTCTTTACAAATGACCCAAAGCCTTTCCTTTATACTTTTCTCATTGGGAAACCAACGTCCATGATCAGATCTTGAACCAATGGCTAAGATTAAAAGAAATCTTGATCCGTGTGACTTAAGACAATTTCATCACATGTTTAATTAAATTCGTGACTTTAATTATTTAAGTTCCCTAAGTTTTAACTTAGGAAATACATTAAAATAATTAATTAATTTAATATCTCCTAAACCAGATGAAATTTTCCAAATCCATTTCTGGGTCTTGTAGATCAAGTGTACTCTAGTCCTTCCTCAAAATTTGGGAGCTAGAGCACAACTGATGCTACCCAAAATACACAAAATATCAACAGTGCCGCCTATTGATTTGTTGTCAAGATCGAGCATAAGTTTAAACATAAGAAGTTGGAATTTGGATCTGTGAATATGATGTAGGGGAAATGTGCCCCCAAACTGTAGAAAAAAGGGAAAATCCAAGGTAGGGTGACCCAAGAAAACTCATCGAAGCCGCAAGTAAAGAACAACACAACGAAGACAAAGAAGGACATGGGAAAGTGGTGTGAGTTCCATAAGAGCTCCACTCACAACACGAGTGAGTGTCGAGCCAAGAAGTCACTAGTGGTCGAGCTGAAGGCTTCCAAATCAGATGCATGCTCAGAATCTGAGTTAGAACCTGATAAGGGGAATGACAAATGGAAGTAGATTATTGATGTGGAGCCTAGTGCCACTGTTGCCACCACCAAGATCTAGAAGGATGAGCCCGAAGATCCAGAGGAGGGGGAGTGCCTCTTCCACTCAAAGATGTGGTTGAAGGGTTCTCTGCTGAAGTTAATTTTTGATAGTGGGAGCCAAAAGAACCTCATTTCAACAAAGTTTGTCAAGCAACTAGGCCTTTCGACCACATAACACCCACAATCGTAAACCATCGAGAGGCTTCAACAAGGATGAGATTTTCCCATCAACTAACAATGCTGCCTTCCATATAGAATCAAGCCCTTCACAGATGAGGTACTCTATGCTGTTGCTCTTCTCAAAGCTTGTGATGTATTATTAGGCCAATCATACTTGTGGAAGCGACATGCTGTGTATGAATCTAGGCCTCATACAATTATTATTATTTTGGGAAATAAGTTGTACATGATACCAGAGGTACCACCGCCTACTGCCATCTCTCTGATCATTGTGAAGAAATGCAGTAAGATGATCTCGCAGACCAGGAAATTTATTTTCCTTATGATTTTCCCTCAAGGCCAAACAAGATTGTGGCCACAGCCTTCAGACAGATCTCCTCCACACAACAAAAAAAAATGGACAAGGTCGTGGAGGAGTACAAGGAAATTTCACCTCTCCTGTAGGGGTACCTCTACTCTATTAGGTCAAGCACTCCATCGATCTGACTTAGGGTGCGCCGCTACCCAATGGGTTGATCTATCGACATTATGTTACGAAGAACGATGAGATCAAGCAACAGATTCGGGAGCTACTATAGAAAGGACACATTAGGCCAAGTTCATTGCCCTATGGGAGCCCAATCATGTTTTTATAGAAGAAGGATGGGACCTGGAGACTTTGTATTGAATATCAGGAGCTAAACAAGATCACTGTCCAGAATAGGTATCCGATTCCACAGATTGATGACCTGTTGGACCAACTCAAGGGGGCCAAATATTTTAGCAAGATTGAATTGAAGTCCGATTATCACCAAGTACCAATCAAACCCTCCGATGTGTAGAAGAATCCATTCAAATCCAAGGACGACCTTTTTGAATGGTTGATCATGCCTTTCAGGTTGATGCATGCCACCACAACCTTCATGAGGCTGATGGATGACATTTTACAACCTTTCACCAACTTGTTCGTGGTAGTGTATTTGGATGATATTCTGATCTTCAGCTATAGTTGGGAAGAGCACCTCCACCGCATTCGACAGGTCCTCCAAACTTTGCGGCAACACAAGTTGTGTGATAATTTGGAGAAATGCACTTTTGGAATGTCCTGGGTTCAATATCTGGGGTACATCATTGTTGAGCGGGGTGTGCATGTTGACCCAGCCAAGGTACAAGTCATTCAGGATTGGCCAATCCCAACCACTCTAACAGAGCTCCACAACTTTCTAGGGCTTGCCAAATTCTACCATAGGTTCATGTTGAACTTCTGTCATATCACTTGGACTTTGAGTCAAGTCACCAAGGGAGGGGATAAAGAAAAGTTTTTTTGGTCTGAATCCCAACATAAGATGTTCACCGAGCTGAAGTATCAACTCTGCTCTACACCAGTTCTCACATTACCAGACCTGCAACAACCATTTGAGATCAAGACAAATGCCTCCGACTATGCTATTGGTGCAGTTTTTACTTAGTAGGGGCATCCAGTGGCATATCACAGTGAGACACTTTCAGACACAATCTGAAAGTATCCCACCTATGAAAAAAAAGATGTATTCCATTGTGTAGGCCTACTGAAAATGGAAGCATTACATTCTAGGAAAGTAAATGATCATCCACACATACCACCGACCCCTGCATTTCATATAAACACAAGGGAAGTTGCAAAATTATCACCATCATAAATGGTCCACATACCTCCAACAATTCCATCTGAACATTAAATAAAAGAAGGAAAACACCAACAATGTTGCAGATGCCTCTTCCGACTGCCATCATGGCGCTAACCACTATGCTCGAACCTTACGGGCATGAGACTTCAAGGTGGCCAAATATTTACAAGGGTGATCTAGAATTCAACAACACATACTAGACACTCCTGGAAGGCAAGCAAGTTCCAAATTATCACCTCTAGGATCCACTATTATGCCACCATACCTCTGTGTTCCTTCAAGTGAGCGTGCCAAGATGGTTTGGGAAGCACACTGCAGCCGGGTCACTGGACATATCGAGGAAGAGAAAACAATGGTAGTACTGCAGAAGTATTTTTATTGGAAAAACTTTCGATAAGATGTTGGGAAGTACATCTGATCCTGCACTTCCTACACCATTTCCAAAATGACCATTAAGAAGCAAGGCCTATATAATCCTCTGACTACTCCTAGTTGACCTTGGGAATCCATCTCCATGGATTAAATGTCGGGGCTTCCTTTTACTAAGCATGGAAACAACTATATTTTTGTGGTCGTTGACATATTCTCTAAGATGGCCATTCTGGCAGCGTGAAAGAAGAGTATCATAGCATAAGAAATTGCTAAACTCTTCTTTGAACAAGTGTGGGTGCTCTTTGGAATCCCACATTCCATTATCTTCGATTGCGACAATAGGTTCCTGAGTACATTTTGGTCAAGTCTCTGGTCGATGTTGGATACCAAGACATATTCTCTAAGATGGCCATTCTGCCAGCGTGCAAGAAGAGTATCATAGAATAAGAAATTTCTAAACTCTTCTTTGAACAACTGTGGGTGCTCTTTGGGATCCCACATTCCATTATCTCCAATTGGGACAATAGGTTACTAAGTACATTTTGGTCAAGTCTCTGGTCGATGTTGGATACCAAGCTCACTAAGTCCACATATTTCCACCCCCAAACTGATGCCCAAACAAAGGTCGTCAATAGGATCATTGTGCACATTCTGTGCATGTACAACTCGAAGCATCCTTGTACATGGGATGAAAGTCTTCCATATGTGTAAAAAAACTACAACCGAGATTTCCATAGCTCAACTGGCCACAACCCCATTCAGGTGGGATTGGGATTCCAACCACTATGCCCCATTGATGTGGCCATACCATTTGCAACTACTCAAGAAGATTCAGCTCATGTCCAATCCGATGCTAACATGGAAAAAAACTTCATTGAGCGCATTCAGCATGTCCTCTAGCAGGTACTTGACATATTGGACAAATCCAATGCTAAGTAAAAGTAGTGAAATGATTAGCATCGGGTGCCACATAAGTTTCAGGTGAGTGACAAAGTTTGGCTACATTTTCAGAAGGAGCGCCTCGCTGGACCCCACTACAATATTTTACCACTCCGATATGCTCCATATACCATCACCAAGGCTATAGGAGACAATGCCTTCGAGCTCAAAATTCTACCGTTCCTTGGCCTGCACCTAGTGTTCAATGTGTACTGCCTTCGGCCATACTTTCCACCCTTAATGGACACCTCTGACATTGCAAAACAACTCTCACCAATAGTCCTAAACCGCGACTGCATGGAACATGAAAAAACTAATCGGATCATGGAAAAACAGATTAAGAACACTTTCCAACAGAATATCCAATTGTATAGGTTGTCAAAGTTGGCCAACTCCTGCACCAAGGCAAGTGGCTCACTAGGGACCAAGTTCAACAGAAGTTTCCCCATCTCATGGAGGCACTCAACGCAATTGGGACCATTGCTTCCTAAGGGGGAAGGAATGATCTAGGTGGATATTGGTGGCCACCCACCTATTCCACTTGGACCCCCACCATTGTTTCTTTTAGTTTTTTAGTTTCATTAATTGTAGCACAATTTACTATTTTTGGCAATTTTTCGGGTTTTAAACTTCTGGAGTTGTTTTGAGGGACTAAAAGATGCTTTTAGGAAAAACAGAGAGACGAGAATAGTCCCAAATCAATATAATGGTTTTTTTTTATTTATTTAATTTAATTTAATTAATTTATTTTTATTATTATTTTTTATCACTTATCTTCAATAGAGGTATTATGATAGCCAAACAAATATCGTATGCCAAAGTTATGACCCTGAGAAGTTGACGTTCCAACTTACCCCAACCTACAAGCTTTTGGCGCTTCATCTCCTAGGGTTAGGTTTTTGGATGTTTAGGGTTTCTCATTATTTCTCAATTATAAAAAATTCCACCGAGCCTCATTGTAACAAAGTTCAGAGGCATGTATCTGCTATTGTACCTTGAGAGACAACCTCTAGCTGAGAAGAGGTTAGTTCCAAAGAAATTTATTAAGAACAATAATGTAATAGGTTTGTTGTCCCATTCTTTTAACCCCATCAAATTTAATTATAAAGACAAGTTCTTCTTAATCTTCAATGATAAAAGGAAATATTTCAGAGTGGCCTTCTGATGTCGAATAAAATTTAAAAGGATTATACAGTGAGAAGGGATGGTGGAAAGTATTTAACAATAGGATGCTCTGTGCAGAAACTCTTGTTTCCAACTTCAGAAGAAATATGTAGTTAATAGAGAATTAAATATAGAAAAGAGATGCACATGATAGCTTTTAACTTTAATTCACAGGAATCAAACTTTGCAAAACTGTCAAATTAAATACCAAAAACTTCATTGCTCTCTTCTATGGAAGAAAAATATAATATTAAAGACAACAAGAAACACATATCATACTTAAAAAGTGTCTGGAATCACTTTTAAATATCTATTCAAATCCACATGAAGATTGGGAATACAAATAGTTTCTGCTTTTGAGGTCCAAAACTTGGAACCCTCATTTCTCTTTCTGAATTGACTTTATACAAAATTTCAAAAGGGATAGTTAGAAAACTGTCAACTACCAAAATTGTTAACTGCCTAACTACTTTGAAATAGATATTTCTCCTGAACATTAAATTTTGGGAAAATAAAAATAAATACATCATCTCGTAAATATAAAGGACTGCTGCACGAAAAGTGACATCGATTCACTGGGTGATCTGGGACTCTGGCGCAGTTGAAGGTCCAACTTCTACACTCGCTGCTGTTGGTGACCTGCACTGCTTGCATTTTTTCCAAATAGCTGTATCTGGACTTTTGAAAAACCTAGTGTGTGCCATACTAAATTTTGAAATTTTGCTATATGTTGGTTTTTCAATGAAAAAGGTTCTCTTTAACCATAATAGCTGGAAATATATGTGCAAGTAGTTGACAATCGTTTCTCCTTTAAGCAATGCTATTTTTTCAGGAGTTGAACTGATCTTAATTTTGACCTTATCCAGTAAAGTCTAATAGGTCTACCAGGGTAACAAGTTTCCATTTTGGTCCTAGCATGAAGGCAAGCCTCCTATAGTACTCTTGTCAAAATCAGTACTGAACTTCATTATTGCTTCATTAACCACTATCAATTTCTTCTTTTCCATTTTCCTGTATATTTTTTGATAATAATTTTATTTATTTCTATGACATACTCAGTTCTGTCTTCAATTCCTAATTCCATTGACTACTAAAAGGATTTTGAGTTGAGTAAATTGACCATTTTCTTAGCAAACTGAGCTCTCTAATGTAATTTTTGCTTATTGGAAGTGATTAATTCTTCCATATCTCTAACAATGATTTTCTCCTCTTCAACTAGGTCAAGGATTCCCAAATGTTCCTTATAGTATGGATGATATCATTCCACATGATTTCCCTTGCTTGAATAAGGGAAATATTACCCTTCACCTTATCCTTTAGCTCCTTAATTTCTTAAAAAGTAGTATAAAAATAATTTCTATACTTCTCAACATTCTACTTGGCCATGTCCAATCCTTTTCAGTGGATTTTATAATATTCATATCACTCTCAAAATCTCTTTGAATATTTTTCATTTCATTTTCAGAAAATATAAACTCAGTCATGATTCGAGTTAATTTATTAGCTGGATCTTCAAAATTTGCTTGTACTAAGATATTACAAACATGAGAATCAATTTTCTATTGCCAAATAGAATTCACTTCCTTCAACTTGGAAACTTTATCATTTCTATGCAAAATTTCATTAGTCAATATTTGTTTCTCTTTTTCTACCCATGCTACTTCTGAAGCCATAGGATGCTCTACAGAAGGCATATTCAATTTGTTCTTGAGCACCTAAATTTTTATTTCAACTCCCTGTAACAACTTCTGAACAACACTTCTATATTCTAGAATGAGACCAACTTTAGTAACCAATTTCTTTAATTCCTCATTTTGACTAGTTAGAGCTCTAGAATTTGTTTTGTTTTTTTGTTTTTTGTTTTTAAATTTATTTATTTATTTTTTATTTTAATTGATTAAATACTTTATCTAACAAAGCTTCAACTTTTCTTGCAGCTTAGGAAGTCTTATGCAAAACATTATAAATCAATTGTCTAGTCTTCCTATGTAAGTTGGTTTATGATGCAATGGAATCTCTCTAACGTCTACTGTCAAGTTGAAAGTATTAAAACCCGATGAAGAAGACATAATAAAGGCAAAGGGGTGAGATAAATATAATTTTAGTTGATTCCTCTCCAAATCCATGACAGAAAGCAATCTAGTCTGATAATCTGAAATGAACTAGGCTTCTAATTGGGACTCCATGCTTTCTTTGACTTTTCTATTTCTTTCCTCAATTTGAGAGTACAACTGATTTATCATTGGAATAGAGCTCTGAATAGTTTCTTCTGGGATAGGAGAGGAAGGTGTGAAAATAACCTACCCCAACTACAATTGAAAACATGATACTGGTGATGAACTGCCTTCCTCAGATAGATTCATCCTCTTAGAACCTCCATCTATTTCTCCTTCCAAATCAATTACATCCTCACTGCCTATTTTTTGATTCTTTTCACTCTGATGAGGAGTTTCAACCTCCATGCCTCTTGAAAAACTATCATGTCCTCCATTTTCTAGCTTCTTGACATCTGGTCAATCTTCATGTACATATGGAGCATAATAAATTTCCACTCTCTCATTCGAAATAATACAATGAGGATCATATGCCCATTTTTCTCCCAACTTCAAATTCATCCTTTCCAGAAGTTTCTCTACTTCTCCCAAAACTTGCATGTTGTTCACAATAAAAGGTCCCACTATCTTTGGACACTTGAGTAGATGCCCCTTATTTGCTGGAACAAAGTGTACTTGATCAACATTCAAACTTTGCCTATTAAATTCCAATGAAAACAATCTCATAGTGACAAATGTAGGGAGTCTATAAGGGGCAACTTCGGCTCCAGATAATCTAATTTCTGCATAATTTTTGAATAAAAACCAATCACCTACTTTAACCTCCTTACTAAGATGAAGAGAAGACTGGGCTTTGGTAATATGCAAGGTGAAGGTGAGCTGTTTATGATGGAGTAAGCAACTGATAAAAAGGAAGTTGTGAAATACGACAAGCCTTTATTATTTGCATTAACTCTTTCACATCAGTCCAAAACACCACTGACTGTTTATTCTTGTGAGGATCCATGATATTCAATCCAAGATGCATAAGCCTTTAAACATGAGTATATAAGAAGAGATAGGCAATTTAAGATGGTAATCTGAAATATCCAGTGAGGGAAATATCTATTAATTGAGAATTTACCATCTTCTCCTAGAAAGCAGGTATGTCAAAGATAATTTCAGGTTTCATCATCAAACTGAACATTCCCATAATATTTTTATCAATAATAGTTGTATCTTTTCTTCCTAAAATATTGGCCAAAATATGGATAATAGGTTTAACCTCCTTAGAAAAATTATCCACAGGAAAATAAGAAGGTTTTAAAGGTAAATTCTTCCCGACAGAAATTAAAAAGAAAGATGTTTGAGCATGGCTCAACCTAGATAATTCTGGGAAGGCAGAGAACATGGTTTCTTCTAAGAAAGGAGTAGAAGAATTTGAGGAAGGAAAACATAATGCTTGCTGAATCAAGAGGGAAGACACTTGGAAAATATTTTCACCTAATTTATCCATGACAAAACATTTTTGAGGATAGAGGGAAGAGACCAGCCAGTGTATAAATTCGGGGAACAAAAAAGTTTGAGGAATAATCACAGCCAAATCAGCCAACCTAACAAAAACATATATATGAGACTCAACTTGATTGAGAAGGACTTGCTGGTAAATTTACATGTAATTAATGGAGAAAATTAGGTCAAATATATCCATTTCGATGTCCATTAATGGAATATGCAAAGAAGAACCTGCTAAAACGATTTTTTTGGACATTTTGATAACCTTGAATGTAGAGAAATGTCATGTGAATACCTGGGTAGTGATGAGTGATGCTGACTAGAGCTGTAATTGGTACAATTTGAATCCACGGAAGCAGGATCAGGGAACAATGACAAATGAAATGAGTATGAGTAACGATATTTATGTAGTGAACAGAGAAACGAGAGGGAAAAACAAAATTAAATGTGAACATGGGAGATTTAAATCAATGACATGGTGATAGGATGGATGAAGTGATGGATGAATGGGTTGATGAGGTGGCAGAGGGGTATGGTGACGGAGGATGACAAAGCAACAAACAAATACATGGCAACCACGCTCTCTTGCTGACGTCATTACGAGGGTAGACTTTTGTATGGAGGAAATCCAATGGATTCCTCCTACAATGATTGTAGATTGTGGATTTATAGTCAGGTGGAGATCCAAAATGTATTTGCGAAGGGACTCAGGGAGCTAACCATCGAGCATGTAGTGCCGCCGGGTTTGCTACATCCGATGGGACCTGCTCATATTCTCCATCGTGCTCAAACATTTGCACAACATTTAATCACTGAATTCTGTGCACGAGGACCCATCGTCATGCGCTAATCATTAAGACTACATTAAAACTTGATCAACACCCTTAATCCACTATTATGATTTTAATAAAATTTAAAATATAAACCTTTTCCATTGTCTTTTTCATTTTTGACTTTGATTTTATTTGAGTACACATATATACATTTTTTTTGAATACATAATAAAAGTAAAATGAGCTACAACATCTGGCTCCACTTGGGGATAGTGTTTTGAAAAAAAACACTAAGAACCATAGATTAGTACCTTAACCTTGGGCATGGATTCAAAATTATATATTGAAACATTATAATGAAGAGCTCACCAAATATTCACAGTGATAAAACCGGTATATATAGTGATGAAACCAAATGAAATTAGTGTTGGAAGTAGTGCTTCAGATAGTTCCCATTCACAGGCAGCTGCAATAATTCACCATCCAGATTTTCCAGAATGAAGGTGTTATTGGCTTTGGCTTCTACAATTTTAAAGGGACCAAACCATAAAGGATCAAACTTGCCATGTTTTCCTTTATCTTCCCTCCTGAAATCCCATCTGAGAACCAAATCTCTAGGCTGAAAAAGGATATTTATGGATTTTCTATCAAATATCAACTTCATCTTTTCTTTATAATTTATCAGATTTCCCATGACCCTTTCTCTGTTTTCATTCAACTCTACTAACTGGTTCATCCTCTTTGTTAGTGCATTTGGTTCTTGTTCAACATCTTGAATAAGTGCCACCACAGGTTTCAGAAGCTAACTGGGAAAAAAAATCTACTGCTCCATATACCATTTGAAAAGGGGACTTTCTAGTTGAGTCTCTTTATTGTCACCCTATTTTCCCACAAAGAAAATTTTAGCTGAGTATCCCAATTTTTCTTATTCTCTACAATGGTTTTATTTAGTACTTTAACTAGATCCTTGTTTCATGATTTTTCCAACCCATTCCCTTGTGAATGATAGGTGGTATAATGTGAAAGTATCACATTGTACTTCTAGAAAAATTCAATCAATTTTTTATATATGAACACTTGTGCATTATTTTCAACTAACTTCTTTGGACAACCAAACCTAGTAAATATATTTTCGTCCAAAAATTTAATTACCACTTACTCCGTTTCCCTCATATTTGGAACAAATTCCACCCATTTAGTAAAATAATTTGTACCTGTTAGGATCCACTTGTGTTTTCCACTTGAAGGTGGATTTATTTATCCTATACAATCTAGACCCCATTGTATAAATGGTTATTCAACAAAAACATGAATCAATGGTAATGGTTCCAACTTCTTATTTTCAACAAATATTTGGCACTTCTTAGAACTTATCACTAATATATACACATATGAAAACAAAGAGGGACAACAAAAGCCATATTTCAAAATCTTATGTGCTGTATCCTTCCAACTGTAATGGCCTCCACAGAGACATCCATGATATTCATTGAAAATTTCCGTAGTCTCCCCTTCT